>VZRX01009174.1:0-55540 GCA_013398075.1 Notiomystis cincta | reverse complement strand
GGAGAAGTGCAGGATAACCGGGATATNAGCTGGGATACCGGAGAACTGCAGGATAACCGGGACACCGGGAGAACTGCGGGATACCAGGAGAAGTGCAGGATAACCGGGATATTGGGAGCACTGCAGGACACCGGGAGAACTGCAGGATAGCACGGGGAGCGCTGTGGGATAACCGGGATACGGGGAGCACTGCAGGATACGGCGGGACAGCAGAGAACTTGAGCAATACGGCCGGGATACCGGGGGCACCACGGGATAATCGGGATACCGGGGGCACCACGGGATAATCGGGATACCGGGGGCACTGCCAGCCCCTGCTGTGACTGGAGGGCAGCGAGGCCAGCCTGGTGCCTGGACTGTGCTTTGCAGCACGTTTTCCTGTAGGACAGAGCTCTGGATGTGGATCTCCCTGGCCTGGCACTGCAGGACTCCGCACTGGCATCTGTCACCACCCCTCAAACACGAGTGTCCCCAGGCAGGGCACAGCTCCCCTTTCCCCACGTGCCCAGGGCTTGGCAGGGCACTGCCAGTGCCCAGTGTCCAGCTGGGCATTCCCTGGGTCACATCCCCCACGAACCAGGCACGGGGCACTCGGACCACCCCAGCACTTCCCCGTCTGACCCCCAAAACCACCAAGAAGCACAAAAGGGTCAAAAAAACCTTGCCCAGGGCTCTCCTCGAGCCCGATGAGAGGGAAGGGAATGTCTTTAGAAACAATTTGATGGGTGGAGGTGTGGGTGTTAACGGCTTTGAAATGGGGCTCGATGTCTGTACCCGCTTCAGGCAGCAGGGCTGGAACAGAGCGTGGTTTGGCTCCTGGGACAGACAAGGCTCTGCACAGGGCTGAATTCCTGAATTTTAGGGTAAAATGCCAGGTTCGGGGGGGAGATGGGGTAGGCGGGTCGGGAAGCCACCTCAGCCAATGGGGAAAGAGAGGGCAAGGTGAGTTTGAGATAAAAGGGAAGCTGTGCCCTCCAAAACCCAGAGAGAGAAACCCCCGCGGGCGTGTGCCCCGCTGGGCGCTGTCCCTTTATTCCAACAAAGCTGCAGGACACCTCTGTCTCCTTTTTGGACATAAAGTTCTGGTGTTTGTGGATTTTCCTGACAACTGGGGGCTCACTCCGGGATCCTGGCACTGTCTGGGGCTGGGATGGAGCGAGAGGAGCTGGAGGTGCCTCCCCCCATTTCGGTGACCGCTCCCTTCAGCACTGGGTGATTGATGGGGTACCCGAGACTGCCCAGGAGACACAGAGAGGCAGATCTGGGGGCCAGGAAGAGTCCATGGGAAAGGACCACTGGACATGGATGCCCAGAGGGGGCACTAAGGGAGGGTCAGGAAGGGTCTCAGCAAATCTCACTGGTGAGTACAATTTTGGGGAGTGAAACGTGGCAGGAAGCCCAGGGTGGGCAGCAAAGGAAAATTGAAAAAGGCTTTTGACTACCGGGATGATGATCCCAAAATACCTCCAAAAGGTCCTTTGGGAGGATGCTGAGATGGTTTGCACATTCTCCCAGAGCTGGGTAAGGACATGGATGGCCAGAGGGGAAAACAAGGGGAAAGGACTGGTGGAAGGGGAGTGTGGACATGGTTTGCACATCCTCCCAGAGGTAAGGACGGACATGGGTGCCCAGAGGGGGCAATGAGGAGCTGAGACAGGGTCAACCCACGGCCAGAGTGAGCAATAGGGTGTTGGTTTGGGAAAGGATTGGCTGAAGGGGAGCGTGGAGAAATGTGTTTAAGGCCCTGGATAAGGAAAGAACAGCGAGGACTGGGAAATTCTCTGCCTTACATTCAAAATCTGCAGTCTAATACAGGGCCAGAGGCAAGACTTTTGTATTCCTGGCTTCCAGGAGAGGGAAAACAGGGAAATGTTGTTCCTACACCCCCACCCCTCTCTGGGCCATTACGGAGCCAGGGTGGAGGATTTGGGTTTGCCAGCTCTGTTTCTCTCTGGTGAGGTGCTGAAGCCAGGTGTGAATGCAGGGCCAGCAGCAGGGCTGGGAGAGTGGGGAGGTGTGGGACCTGGGGCTTTACAGAGCTTGTGGTGCTGGGAGAGCAGCCTGGGGGCTGGATGGGTGTCCTGGGGGTGTCTGGACACTGTGACTGGACAGGGAGAGGGCTTGGTGTGTGATGTAGGGTACAGGGAGCAGCTTTGGGGTGCACTGTAGGGTACAGGGACCAGGTTTGGGGTGTGGGGTAGGGTACAAGGACAGACTGTGGGGTGCAGTGTAGGGTACAGGGAGAAGCTTTGGGGTACAGTGTAAGGTTCAGGGACTGGCTTTGGTGTGCACTGTAAGGTACAGGGACTGACTTTGGGATGCACTGTAGGGTACAGGGAGAGGGTTTGAGGTGGTCTGTAGGGTACAGGGAGTGGATCTGGGGTGCACTGTAGGGTACAGGGTGAGGGTTTGGGGTACACTGTAGGGTACAGGGAGTGGATCTGGGGTGCACTGTAGGGTACAGGGTGAGGGTTTGGGGTACACTGTAGGGTACAGAGAGCAGGTTTGGTGTGTGGGGTAGGGTACAGGGAGAGGCTTTGGGATGTGGAGTAGGGTACACAGACAGACTTTGGGGTGCAGTGTAGGGTACAGACTGGTGTGCACTGTAGGGTACAGGGAGTGGATTTGGTGTGTGGTGTAGGGTACAGGGAGCAGCTTTGGGGTGCACTGTAGGGAACAGAGAGTGGATTTGGGGTGCACTGTAGGGTACAGGGACAGACTGTGGGGTGCAGTGTAAGATCCAATCTGTCACCAAAGCCTGGCCTGATACACAAAGGGATTTTGTTTGGGAAGTGATTTTGCAAAGAATTTGGTGCTCTGGGAGGGTGAGAGCCCACAGGCAGTGGGAGCTGGAGAGGGGGTGAGTGGGGCCTTGCAGGAATTGGTTGGAAAAGCATCTGAGGAACATAAAATATATGAAAGAAGGGCTGAGGAGAAGGTAAAGGTCCAGGCAAGGATGATGGCACAGGTTTTACAAACCCAGATGGGAAATAAGTGCAGGGAGCCTCAGGACCAGAGGGAAGGGGCAGCACCAGGACAGTGACTGGGAGGGAATCAAAGTGCCATTGGTAAAAAAGAACTTTAGAAATGGATTAGAAGGAATGTGCCATTGGTAAAAAAGAACTTTAGAAGTGGATTAGAAGGAATATGCCATTGGTAAAAAAGAACTTTAGGAATGGGTTGGAAGGAATGAAAGTGCCATTTGTAAAAAAGAACTTTAGGAATGGGTTGTTAAGGGTGTCAGGGTCTGCTGTTGTACCAGGGCCTCACCACTGGAGCCCTTGCTGAAGTGAGAAATGTGTTTCCTACTGGACAGGGGAACTCCTCTGTCTGATTTGAACTTTATGCTGAAGGGAGAACAATTGTTCAAATGTTCTTTTGCCAAGTGGGAGAGATGAGCAGGTGCATTTTATTCAACCACTGTTGGTGAATGTGTGTGTGAGGCCATTGGAGTCCCTGTAAGGGTTCCTTGAGGCCATTTTGGATTATTGGACATCCTTTGAGTCCCTGATCAGGGTTATTTTAACTCATTTGAGGTCACTGGAGTCCCTGTAAGGGTTCCTTGAGGACATTTGGGATTACTGGACATCATTTCAGTCCCTGAGAGGGGTTATTTTAGTTTATTTTGGGCTACTGGAGGTAATTTGAGTCCCTGTAGGGGTTATTGGAGGTCATTTGGGGTTACTAGAGGTCATTTGGAATCCTGATTGGCATTACTGGAGGTCATAGGGGTTACTTGAGGTCATTTGAGTATTTTTTAATTGATCCAGGGGTTATTTTAGGTCATTTGAGGCCCTGACTGGGGTTAATTGAGATCATAGAGGTTATTTGAGATCAGTGGAGTATTTTTAAATTGATCCAGGGGTTATTTTAGGTCATTTGAGTCCCTGTAGGGGTTACTTGAGGTCATTTGAGGCCCTGAGTGGGGTTACTTGAGGTCATTTGAGGCCCTGAGTGGGGTTACTTGAGGTCATTTGAGGCCCTGAGTGGGGTTACTTGAGGTCACAGGGGTTACTTGAGGTCACTGGAGACTTTTTGAATTGATCCAGAGGTTACTTTGGGTCATTTGAAGCCCTGACTGGGGGTTACTTGAGGTCATTTGGGGTTACTTGAGGTCATTTGGGGCCCTGAGTGGGGTTACTTAAGGTCATAGGGGTTACTTGAGGTCATTGGAGACTTTTTTAATTGATCCAGAGGTTATTTTAGGTCATTTGGGGCCCTGTAGGGGTTACTTCAGGTCATTTGGGGTTACTTGAGGTCATTGCTGTTCTGGTAGGGGTTACTTGAGGTCATTTGACTATTTTTTAATTGATCCAGGGGTTACTTGAGGTCATTTGAGTCTCTAATGCCTCAGAGATTTGGACTTTTCAACTGGAAGGAAAGGCTGGGAGAGCCAGGGATCCTCTCCCAGGATTACTGGGCTCATGTGAACTGTCAGTGTCTGTTTTATTCTCTGTATTGACTTTCCCCAAGTCGGGAGGGGGTGTTTGACATGTCCCAGGTTGTTAGAAAAGGTTAAGTTAACAATAAACTGGGGTTTGTAAAGGCAAACTGAGAGAGAAGAGGAGGGCTTGAGAGGAAAGCTGTGTGCTGGTGATTTTACAAACAATTCAATGGGTGTTAACAGCTTTGAAATTGGGCTTAATGTCTGTGCTTTGGCAGCAGGGTTGGTGCAGAGCCCGGACAGCTCTGCTCCTGAAACACCCTGCACAAGGCTGAACTTTTAATTGAGGGGTAAAATGCCAGCTTCGAGGGGGGATGTGGGGCAGGCACCTCCTGGTACCTCAGCAGTGGGCAAAGGAAGAGGGCAACGTGCAGCCAGGGCTTAAAAAGGGGGCTGCACCCTCCAAAACCTCTGGAGAGAAAGTCCTGTGGGTGTGCGCCCCTGTGGAGCCTCCCCCTGTATTCAAATAAATTTGCAGGGCTCCTCTGTGTCCTTTTTGGACAGAAAATTCTGGTGTTTGTGGATTTTCCTGAGCTCTGTTCCAACCCAACACTGCCTTGCAGCTTCCCCCCCATCAGAGGAAGGCACTGTTACATTATTCCAGTCTCCCCTGGTGTGGCAAGGTTTAATTAATACTTGAAAAGCTCTCTGGAAATAGGAGAGTGTTAATTACTGCAGCACAAGGAATACAAAAGGATCACACACCTGACTGCAGGTGTTGAGTTTACAGAGCCTGTGCTTTACTCTGAGCCTCAAATTCTGGCAGTGCAGAAATCACATCTGGGCCAGGCACAGCAGAAATGCAGCACAATCCCCTCCCAGTCTCCAGGGGCTGTGAAATTCCATGGAGGGAGGTGGTTCCTTGGGACAAGTGGGTGAAATGCAGCAAAGAAATTCATTCTCTTACCAGGAGTGAGTTCCCATGGCAAATGCACCTGCACCAGGTGCTCCCCCTGCACATCAGAGCCTCTCAAAGGATCTGCCCTATGGGAGAACCTAATCAGGAAACCTCAGGGGCCATTCTCATCCCCAATGGGTGATGAGCACACCTGGATAAGGCCTTTAGGACTCCCAGGATGTTCTCCTGCCTCCTGGAGAGGCTCCCCTGTGCACAAGGTCACAACCTCTGCAGCTGGTTCTCAGACAGACAGACAGACAGACCACAGGCAAGCTTTAAATGACCCATGTGTCTGCAGGGCAGTGTTATTTAAAGGAAAAGGAAGGAAATTGTCTGTGTTCACTGCTAAAAGCAGCACTGCAGAGCTCCAGGTGAGCTGGCCAAGTGCAGAGGGTCTGTTCCTGCTCAGGAAAGCTTCCTCCACACCAAACCCCAGAGGTGGGGCAGCAGACAGAGCTAAAAACAGCTTCCAGAGTGAATGGTGGATGCTGGGACTCTCTGTTCCAGCAGCTCAATTAAAGGTTTGTGCTTAAAGCCATCTGAGGATGTACCCAGCCCCTGAGAGAAGAGTAACAGCTACAGGAAGAGACAAATACCCCCCTTTCTGCCTCCCTGGCTGTAATTACACCCGTGCCTCTGAGGCTATTTGTAGTTGCAGCAGCCAGTTCTGGATCCTCCAATGTACCCATTAAACCAGCAAGAGAAGTGGCAAACTGAGCTTGGAGGAAGAAGGAGGCATTAATTTCAGGAGCATCTTCACCTGGCATCATCATCCTCAACCACAAAAACACACCCTGCAGTGAACAACAGCACCCTGAGCACGGCCAGATTTGGGTTCCTCCAAAATAGCAACGGGGCAAAGCTCCCCAGGGAGCTGGGGAGGGAGGAGGAGGAGGAGTTTGTCCCCCAGGAGAGGGAGCCTGCAGGCAGCTCAGGCAGGAGCTCAGACTGTGCATCCTCAGCCCTCCCCAGCTGTGGGAATCACACAGACCTGGCCCACAAAACAAACTCCACCGAGTCAGGGGACCACTGAGGCCCCTGGGCTGGACTTGCAGAACTCTCCTGGATGCAGGAGAGACACTCAGCACGTCCCAGAACCCTCCCAGGGCTGCTCAGAGCACTCACCTCGCTCTCAGCCAGCCCAAAAATCCTTGCAGGTTTTGTTTGACCTTCCACCCAAGGGCTGAGATGAACAAAACAGCAGGAAATCTCACAGATATGGGGCTGCTCCTGATGTTTCCAGCCTTTGCAAGTGCTCAAAGTGAGGAATTTCTGACAGAGCTTGGACATTGGTGCTGCCAGAGGGAAAGAAAGAGCTCAGCACTGAATCAGGGGCACAGGTGTTTGGGTTTGAAGCCTGCTGGACACTCCCAAAAATGCCATTCTCTGGGTGAAGTTCCTTCCTCCTCTGCCTGTGTGGATGAGATCCAGAGCTCTTCTTGCAGAGCTGAGGGGTTTGTGATGATCAGTCCTGCAACAGGGACCCTCCTCCTGCTCTCACATGAAACAGGCACTGAACACTGTGCTGGATTAATTCCCTGCAAACCCTCCCACCCCTCCAGGGATCCTTCCACAATCTGGAAAACAATCACATGCAAATCCCATTCAGCAGTGGAGCTTCAGAGCTCCCCTGTGGCTGCTGTGCTTTCACTGCCTCTCCTCAGACCAAACACTGCATTTTGGGGTCTCTCTGCCCTCGCAGGGATATTCCACAGCAAAAGGGACGTGGGCACACAAGAAAGCAGCACAGAGCAAACAGGCAGAGGGGTATTTGAGGTCTCTGCCAGCCCACCCGGGCAGCTCCACCCAAATAGAAACTCCGGAGGCAGTTTTGGGTTTGCTCGCACGAACCCGTGGCTCTCCATCTGTGCTTTCTGTGGAGCTGTGAGAGGCAGAGAGAATAAAAACACTCAGAGCAGTCTTGGGGACTGACAGGATGACTACTTTTAGACATAACTAAATCAGTGGCCAGGGCAGAGCCCCAAAGTCTGGGCAATAATCCACCCCCTGCAAGCTGCAGCCTGTGCAGAGCCCACGCCTCGGGCTCAGGCAGGGGGGATTACAAATGCTGGTAAAAAAAGCTAAGCAGAGAAAGCAGATTTTATCTCCAGTTCTCACACACATCAGCCCCTCCTCAAAACTCCAAATGTCATCTGAGACTCGTGGTCACCACAGGAGCAGCACTTTAACCCACTCTGCATCCCAGTGTTTGCTCAAATCCCATTTCCAAACTCGGCTTGCTCCTGCCAGCAGCTCAGAGCTCTTTCCAGCACTACTCAAGAGCAGTTCACCCCCTCCCTGGCAATTGGGAAACTGCTTTTTGGAAACTCCTCGTGATTTTTGTTTGCTAGCAGCTGCTGGATGACCCCTCCTCAGGGACATCCTGGATTGAAGGAGTATTTTTGGTGCCTTGCTGCACATTTGCTACCTCCAAGCAGGACCCACTGAACCATCAGGGGTTTCCTCAAGGTGCAGGAGGAGTTGGGGTGGCAGCAGCTGAACCAAACTCTGATTCTGCTGCCAGCAAATACCAGACAGAGAGAGGAGTCTCTGAACAAGGCATCAACCCTGTGTCACTACTGAGAGCAAACACCTTTCCCTGGTGGCTGCTGCCAGGGGCAGAACAGCACATCCTGCCCTGCCAGAACAGGCTCTGCCTTGGAAGTTATCCAAACTTTTCCTTCTCAGTGGAGAACTCCTGCTTCTCTAACAGGCAGTGTCCTTAAACTGAATTTTGCCCTCACTGAACTGAGTTTTACAGCAGAATTTTCCTTCCTCTTCTTCTCAACCCTAGAGAGGCCTTCCCTTCTCTTGTCCCCAGCACTTCAGAACATTTGTGCTTGCAAATGGCTCAGGAGAGCTTTGAAATTACCATCCCAGTGTCCTGCTTGGACAGGGAGCAGTCAGAGATTGAGGAGAAATGTCCCAAGGTTTTACTTATCCTGGGAAACCCTGGGAGTCCCTCAGAAGAGCACCCAGCTCAAACCAGGAGCCACCAACAGCATCAGAGCTTCCCATCTGCATCCCAGCACCAGGCTCAGTGGGGACACTGGGGCACCATCAGCTCCTTTGGAAAAGGAAGTGGAATCAGGTCCTTGAGCCTCTCCTGGGCCTCTCCTCTCTCCTGCAAGGGAACCTGCTCACCTACAGCTGAGTTTGCTCACAGGTGAGGCAGTGCCAACCCTCTGGCCCAAATCCTTCCCACCACGGATTCCAGCAGAATCTCCACGCAGCCAAAGCTCAGACCTTCCTTCCCAAATAACCTCTCACTGCTTTTACACCTCCTGCAGCACCAGCAGCTGAAAGATGCCTCCATAACCCTCAGATCAAAGGCTCTTCCACTCCTCTCTCCTGCTTTTTTTGGGAAGCTCAAATAACACTAAACCACACCAACAAGGGGGTCTTTCAGAGATGTCCCCCCCTCCTGAGGAGCAAGGGTGAGCATCCCAGACCCAGCACCTCCCCCAGGGCTCCCAGCTGGTGCTGTGGTGAAGGAGAATGTCCTGCAGCACTGGGACACTTTCAGCCCCACACTGTCCCCAGACATTGCTCTGCACTCCTGGAATTTTGCATCCTCACCCCTGCACACCTCCAGCAGCACCTGGGGCACGTCCCCTGCACGTGGAGCTGCCCCAGGAGCCCAGCCCCAGCCCCTCTGCCACCGTGTCCAGCAGCCACCAGAGACAGCTACAGGGGATGTGACAGCTTGTGGCAAGGGTGACAAGCTTCTCAGCCCCCAGCTGAGCAGGGGTCCCCAGAGAGAGGCAAAGCAGAGCGAGGGCAGGAGCAGCTGTTAGTACCTCTCTGCAGGAAAGAGGCCGTTCTCTGGATAATCCCTGATGAGGAACAAAAGGGGGGGAGACAAGGCATGAGGCAGGGAGGGGATGGGCTGGGGCCAGCAGGCTACAACAGGAGGAGAGGAGGGGGAGGCCAGGGCAGTGCTGAGAGCATCTGACCCACCTTGGGCAGCACCACAGAGGCTCAGGGGATGTGGGATGGGGGCTTGGAGGCTGCAGTGGAATCCCAGTGGATGGAGGGGGTCACTGTGCTGGGGAGCCCCGTGGGGGAGCAGAGTGGGGCTGGGGTGCTGTGGGGCTGGGAGCTCGCCCCACACCAGGAGACCTCAGCTCTGGGGGAAAGGAGGAGTTGGTGTAACCAGCAGAGGGGAAAGGAGTCCTTACCAGACCTCTTCTTGCCAATGGGCTCCCTGAAAGAGAAAAGGAAGAGTGTCAGCAGAGCGAGGGGACAGCTGGGGTGTTGGTGGAGTGACAAACCCACCCAGGAAAGCAGAGCTGTGCTGGCTCTGCTGGGGCCACTCATCTCCCTCAGCCTCTCATGTCTCCATGGGCATCACCCACCCTGCAAACAGCCCCTGTCCCCCCTCCTTTCATTTCATAATTTAATGTTTTTTCCTCCCCAGGGTGAGCTTGGGTTGCTGGCCTGGCCTTGCCTCTGGTACTCATCCACAGAAGCATCAATAAAATGAGATAAAATGCAGCCAAGAAGGAGTGGAAACAAACAAGGCATTGTTACAGAAACTGGAGACTGCTGAGTTCAGGGACCACAGACTCAAAGGCCTGAACACCATGTCCCAGGTGCAGAGGAATCTATGGGACAGAGCATCCCCGAGATTTCTGAACAGAGGCAGTGTTGGAGAGCAAAATCAGAGTTAACTTATTAAAATTAACCCAGTAAAATTCCCCAGCTCAGAGGTCTGACAGGGAAGAGAAGCAAAGCAAGGCCAGATGAGCAGGCTGGGGATCAGCAGGTGAGAAGGGCAGCCCTGTGCTGATGGGAATAACTGCTGCTTTCCCCCTGCCTTCTGCTAAACCTCTCACTGTAACTCATCCCCTGCTTCCTCTCCCCGGCTGCTCCGTCTGGCTGAGGGGGCAAGGAAGGAGCTGCAATTTCACTTTGCAGCTGGGATGTTCCTGGCAGAGGCACAAAGAGCTGCAGGTCTGAGAGCAGCAGCCCCAGCCCAAGCACCTCAGAGGGGACAGGAGCTCAGACAAGACAGGAAACAGCAATAAACTCCTGGCAGCATCTCCTCCTCCTCCTCCTCCTCGGGTCCCTGGGGAGCAGAGAAGGGCAGCAGCAGGGCTGACATGCACAGCTCCCTGGAAACTCCTGGCTCCAGGAGGAGAGAAGGAAAAGCCACTCTGCCTTCCACTGTGAATCTCATTTAGCTGCAGCCCCCCCAGCAGCCAGGCTGTGCAGCTGAACCAGGAGCCACAGCACCAGTGCTCAGCTGTGATGGGGGGACACTGACCAGCCCCACAGAGGTGGTAAAACCCAGGAATGTTTCTCCAGCTGCTTCCCAGAACTCTGCAGGCAAAGGTTCCTGTGTGACTGGGGGCTCACTTAAAGCTCTGAGCCAACCCCACACTCTCAGTGGGCTCAGCTCAAGAACCTCATAATCCCCTGAAAGGAAACTGTGACACACGGAGAACTCTCAGCACATCTAAGAATCCCCATGCCACGGGGTTTTTTGGGAAAAGGAGTCAGGTTTCTCAAGCATCTTCTCTAGGCAGCATCCCTGTGGATCCAGGGGTGGGAAGGAGTGAGCTGGGGAGCAGAGCAAAGTGAGCAGGTTGGGAGTCGAGAACACAGAGGCTGCTTTTCACCAGCCTGTAAGACAACTGTTAAACTGCTCACTGCACGATGCTGGGGACACTCAAAGTCTTCATGGACTTACAGGGTCATAATTCAGGCAAGAAATGTTAATTAGAAGGCATTAATTATAAACCCAGGTCTAGAGAAGAGTTGTTATGAGCTGCCTTGAGTTTATAAACTCTTTCCTAAGGCACTACTGAGCCAGGCAGGGAGGTGGCCCTGAGGTTGTCACACAGAAAAGCCCACCTGGCAGTGGGGCTCACAGGAGAAAAGTGCCCTCAAATGTGGCTTTGGGGACCTCAGCACTGTCCCTGCTGCCACAGCCAGCTCATGGAATAGGTGAAGGACTGGAGCACCAACAGAAGGAAAACAACTCCAGCTGCTGCAAACCCACACAGGAGCCACATCAGAGACGGATCTGAGGTCAGCATTCCAAGAAAACATCTCCCTCATATAAAAAGAACCCTCTCTTGTAAAAAAAATCCTTCTGTAATACAGTAATGCCACCAAAATAGCTGTCAGGAGGGGGTTCATCTCCTAAGGTTTCAGCAAGCCTGGAGATGTTTGCAAAATTCATGCAGGCAAGGAATGGGGGACAAGAGAGCCCTTGTCTGGGAGAAGGGATGTTGAGCAAATGCTGCAGCAGCACTGAAAGGAGCCCCTGTCCCCACACTCCAGGGCCACTGCAGAGTCAGCCAAGCTGAGCCCTGGGGCTCAGAACCTGCCCTGGGAGCTCAGAAAACCCAGTGCTCTGTCCAGGGAACTGGCACAAAGCAGATTCCTGCAGGAGTGTGGAATTTCTGTCTGCTGGGACTCAGGGAAGCCAGTTCTCAGCAGAAAGGGAAGGAGGAGGCTGTTCTGGAGCTGGGATCCAGCCCCAGCTCCTGCTGAATGTGCACCAGGAGAGGTGCACACCACACAAGGTGTAATCACTGCAGAGCAGGACCCAAAAGCCACGAGCCAGCCAGAATCCTCATCCAAACCAACATCCATCCACTCACAGGTCTCTGGTTTACCAGCAAAAGCTCCTGGAGTGGCTTCCTACAGCCACTCCATCCTGGAGCAGGGACAAAGTTCAAAGCAACAGCTTTTCTAAGTGTCTTACACATGATGGGCTGCTCAGCTCCCAAAAAACCCTAGTGAAAGATGCTTTTAATTGGTTTCTCAGTGCCTCACTGGGGTACCTCCCATCCCCAGGCTCTGGGAACAGCACCACAGTGGCCCCTTCCCCACCACATCCCACTTGTAACTGTGGGCAGTGAATAAATCACTACTTGGTAACATTAATAACTTGCTAGTCATTAATATTAATAACTTATTAATAACTATTAGGGCCCTGCTTCACTGCAGAGTTTAGCTGGGCTCCCACATGTCCCACAGCTGAAATTCAGTTGGAGCAGAGAGCAGCTGAATGCCTTGACTCAGCAGTGGCTCCCTGCCCAGCCCTCCAGACCTGCCCAGCCTTCTTCCAGCAACTCTGCCGTGGTAACAACAGCTCTGGGCTGCAAAAGGGGGGCTCAGAGGTGAGGGGGTGCCCACAGCAACCTCCCAGCTCAGCAGCCCAGCATCCTGTGCTGCTCAGACCTGCTGAGAGATGTGGGGAGCAGGAATTTGATGACTTCTCTTCTTTGAAGCTGCAGGGCTTCCATCCAACACTGAGGAGAAAAATCCCACATCCCTCAGACTGCTAACTTTCCAGAGATTTCTTTTTCCATAACCCTTTCTCTTCTCCTTCTTCTCTCACCCCCTTTCACTGCTCTCCACAAATTCTGAGCCACCACTGGGCAGCCCAACGAGCTGGAAGCAGTGGAGTTATCCCAGTCCAGAGCCTGCTGGACAGGGATCCACAGCACAAAAGCCACCAGTTGTCACTGCCAGCAGAAACCCTGCCACCCCCTGTGCTCTCCTGTTTGATGTGGGCTCTCCAGGCAGGAGTACACAGGGAAGTTGGGGATGAGGAAGGAGGGGATGGAGGAAGGACTTCACCTCCCTCTTCCAGCCACCAGCTGCTGGAGACTCCTGTCTCAGCTCCACTCCTGGCTGTGACACCCTGCCCAGCTGGAAGCCATGGTGGAAGGAGGAGGAATAAGGTCAGAATTTGACCCTTTTCCTCTCCACAGGACAGGCTGGGGCTTGGAGAGCAGGAGGGAGGTTGGGAAGGGCTGAGGAGCTCAGCTGAGAGGCAGCAGTGAGCACAGGGCTGCTGAAGGGAGCACTGCAGGAAAAGCAGCAGAGCCCTGGCTCAGCACAGGGAGAGCTCCAGCTCTGGGGAAAACAACACCACAGGGGCCTGGAGGGAAATGCAGGGGCTGTCCAACCTCCTCTTTCCATTCCCAGACACTGCCAGAGCCAAGGGCTGAATCCACCCTTTGCAGTTCAACTGAGCTCCACAAAGTGCAGTTAAACAGAGCTCCATGAACGGCAGTTAAACCAGAGCTCCAAGGACTGCAGTTAAACCAGAGCTCCAAGGAGTGCAGTCAAACCAGAGCTCCAAGGACTGCAGTTAAACCAGAATTCCATAAACTCCAGTTAAACCAGAATTCCATGGGCTGCAGTTAAACCAGAATTCCACAGACTGCAGTTAAACCAGAATTCCATAAACTGCAGTTAAACCAGAGCCCCAAGGAGTGACCAGAGGAGTCAGCCAGGGAAGCCAAGGACAGGGACAGGGAGCAGGAAGGCTCCAGTGAGAGCGGCTGCCTGGCTTGGCCCCGATCACACTGACCAGTCCTTTTCCCCTCCCTCATTCCCACCTTTCAGCCACCCAGCACAAAAACCCATCTTTTCCCTCCTTTATTATTTTTTCCTCTTTCCCCCACTCCGTTCCTGGCCTGGCTCCCTTTCAAATCCCCGGAGCAAAGTATTTATCTGCTGGATGAAGGACGACATCCGGCCAAACCCCAGACACGCCACCACGTCTGATCCAGCCCAGCCGTCTATCACAGCTCCCATCTCCTTATTGCTGAGCTGGCAGCATTCCAGGCCTCGGGAATGGGCTCCCAGTCCCTCCAGAGGAGAGAGTCAAGGGCTTTTATTAATTAGCATTTTGAATTGTAGCTAATAAATACCCCTCTGGCATTTGGAATGGGATGGGGAACACAACGGGGATGTCCTTCAGATGCTGCAGGGTTTGGCTGCGGGAGGCAGAGGGACAAGAGGCACCCACTGAGTCCCTGTGTGTGCTGCAAGCCTGGATCTCCTCCCTGGAGAGGAGCAGGCGGGGAAGCAGCACGTTCTCCATGGGGAGGGGCAGGCAGGAGAGGCAGCACGACCACCACTGGATTCAGCATCCCCTGCTCACCCCTCAGCCCTGCCATGGCCCAAACTCACAAACACACCCAATTCTGCACCCAGGACCCTGTGGAACGTCCCTGAGGATGGACCCCACACCACAGAAACGTGTTTGGGATTGGGCTCCAGCCAGTCCCTTGTGTCTCAGAGCCAAAGCAGGACGGTGACAAGGGACTGGCACTGATGGCTGCAAGGACTGAGGGAGCTGGGAGCTGCAGCTGCAAACACAGCAGCTCACAGGGCTGCCCACCTGAGCACCCAAAATTCTCCCCCCACACCTGAATGCTCTGGACACAGTGCCCACCCTGCCTCATTTCTGGCTCAGCTACAAGACAAAACAAAGGTGAGCAGAGCAGGTGTGAGACTGGAGCTGCCTTTCCATCCACCAGGCTGCAGGTTCCTCAGCTGCAGGTGGGTCCAAGACCTGACTCCTATTGCAGAGCAGCTCCTCCCCCTCACACAGGGCTCAGAGATCCATGCACACATCCCAAAACACCACGATCCCCCCCTTGGATGTCCTTGCAGGCTCATCCTGTCCTGGTGTCCCTCGCTTGCCCCTGAGCTGAGCCTTCCCTGAGGGATGACCTTCCCAGAGGAATGACCTTCCCCAAGGAATGACCCATGGGGCAGCAGGTTAAGTGGTGAGCAGTATCTGGGCAGGACAGAGGAGAGCATCAGCGACAGCAAGCAATTAGTTAATGGGCTCTGGGGCTCTCAGACCAATCTCATCAGTGACCACGAGCTGCAGCAGAAACAATGACAGGCCAAGCCAACAGAAACAGGAGCCAAAGGAGGAAAGCAGGGATGGGGGAAGGGGGAATTAAGAGAGGGAATGAGAATAATCCAAAACCCAGGGAGAAGACGTAGTCCACACAAGCACAAAACTGAGCTGCTCAGCTCAGCTGCTGCTCAGAGGAGAAAAACCAAATCCTTCATCTACCTCCACACCCCTCCAACAGAGAATGGTGTCAAATCAATTTACTGCCTTTCCCCTCACAATTACCCAGGCCTCCCCCACTGCTCAGCTGTGTCACATGCAGCAGGAAAAGGCAGAGCAGCCGAGCAGGACACGCAGGCGGCCGCTCAGATTTATGCTGCTCGTGATTAGTAAGAGATGGGCGGCTCCTGGCCAGAGCAGCTCACAGTCACAAGACTTAGAACCACACAGAGTTGTGTAAGGCACGCAAGAGTCCCTGTAAACCTTCCTGGGTTTGCATGGAGAGGCTCTGGGGTGTTTTTTATGGATGAGGCTCGTGGATATGGCTCGGGGAAAGTGCCTTTCCAACAGGCAGAGGTGGTTGGGAACGTGTGAAATGTGGCTTTGCAGGCTGATGGTGCTCCTGAGAGTGGTGTCTGCAAGTAGAAGAGGCTCAGGAGGAGACCAGCACTTCACAGGGTCCCAGGAGTGTTTCCACTTCCCCATTGGAGAAGGAGGTGTCCACACTGAGCTGCACAGCCTGGCCACAAAGGTCTCCAATCCCAGATCTGTGACTCGCAAGGGAACTGCTGATGAACACCAGAGTCATGGGAATCATCAGCAAGTCCAGGGCAGTTTGTGCCTCATCACCATCCCAATTTGGATTTGTTCACCATCCCAGTTTGGGTTTGTTCACCATCCCACAGACTGCAGTCAAACCAGAAATCCACAAACTGCAGTTAAACCAGAATTCCACAAACTGCAGTTTGGGTTTGTTCACCATCCCAGTCTGGGTTTCATCACCATGCCAGCAGTGGCAGCCACCCACCCAACTTACTCTTTGGGAGGGGTCAAGTCATCAGGTCGTGTCTCGAAAAACTGGAGCACCTCCTCGCACTGGGAGATGTAGGGAGGCAGCTGGATCAGAGCCTGAGGAGGAAGCAGAGACACCAGTGATGGGAAACATCAAGGGGCCCAGTGAGGACAGGCCCTGGCAGTGCAGGGACCTGGGACATGAGTGCTGGGGAGAACCACAGCAAACCCAGAGAGCGAGGCCCAGAGAGCCCCAGTCCCAGCCTGCTGCAGTCAGCACTAAAGGAGAACAAGCAGAGACTGCCCAGGCCCTGCTCAGCCAGCTCCAGCCCCTTGGGCAGGTGTTGTGGCAGAGGGTGAGAGCCACAGGGGTGTCCATCCCAGCATCCAGCCTCCCAGCTTGCTTTTCCCAGCATGGAGCAGCCATCCTTGGGAAAGGCTGGGCAGACTCTCAGTGCCATCCCAGCACAGCCTAAAAATGCTCCACTGGGCAATGGCAGCTTGGGAAGGGGCAGGGAGAGAAGCAAGGGAGGCAAAAGCATGGACACCAGGGCTGCTCTGCTGCTCTGGAATGGAAAGAGATGTAAAATTCCCTCTGCTTCTTTCCTTTCAAGGAACTCTGCTGCAAAAAAAACTTCAGCAGTGGGACCTGCAGGGTGAGTGCCTGGCTGGGGGGGCAATGGATAAAGGCAGCATTTAAAATCAGGGAGCAGAGCTGCAGCCTGAGCTGGAGCAGATATTTAACCAGATTTTTGTATAACTCCCCCTCCCCTCCATTTGCTGCCCCAGCAGCCTCGTGACAGCAGTGTGGGCACAGCAAACCTCCCCTCCTCTCTCTCCTGGAGACAAAGCCACAGCTCAGAGCCTCGGGGACACCACAGAGATCAGATGTGGCTCTGTGCTGCCCCAAGAGCTGGCCCCCAAAGCCCTTCCAGCCACTGAGCAGCCAGAGCCTCAGTGCCAGCACAGCAGACTGTCAGACCACTAATCACGGCCCAGATGTGAGCAGGGTCATGTGAGACACAGCAGAGAGGAAACCTCTCCCTCCATGGCTTTTGGGCCCAGGGAAGGGCTACTCAAATATCAGGTTTTGCACTGATGCCATTCCCGTGTGGTACCACTCCCCAGCTCCAGCACCCCATGATCTAAGTGATTTCCCCTGTGCCAGAATCCTGGGATTCTGTGGCCTGGAGAAGGTTCTGTGCTCTCTGGAAGGAGGGGATGATCCCTGTGCTGGAAGGAGGAGAGACAAGACCCACAGCTCGTCTCCCAGGATGTTTTGAAGGAAGCCCACCTAGAGCTGACTCTGTTGAGTCAAGGAGGCCACCCTGCTGTCCTGCTGGCCATGGCTGTGGCCAAAACCAGTGGCACAGACAGCCTGGTGTCTATCTGTCTGTCTGTCCCACCTGTGGCCCTGACACCCAATGCAGGGACCTGGGCAGGGCCATCAGGACACAGCTTCAGCCCACGGTGTTGGGGCCACAGCAAAGCCACCCCTCCCACCCTGCTGCCTGCAGGCCTGAGGAGAAAGGACCAAACACAGGGAATCCTTGTTGGATTGAAACCCATTCTGCAGGGATTGTTCTCCAGCAGCAGCATTTTCAGTGGGCCACCCAGTGTCTTTGAGGTAGAGCATCACCACTCCTCCATCAACTCCCCTCTAAGGCCTTCCCAAAATCCCTTGGACAGGAGAAAGGCAGATCCCATACCATGGGAAAGGCCAACAGATGTGAGAGACAAAGACAATAAACTGGAGAAATGGGAAGACATTTCAGGCCCCCTCTCCCTCTCCTTGCCATTCCTTTGGCTGTTTGAAGTCTCTTTTAGCAACTCATTGCTCTGATTCCTCTGCTGCTTTTCCTGCACTTTATCTTAAATTGCCACGTTTTTCAGTACAACAGGAGCTGGAACACTGCAGGAACTCTGCCCTGTGAAAGCAGTGGCCCCCTCCCTTGCTGCTCTTCCCTGCTTTCCCCCCCAGATCTCACCCATCCTCTTTGCAGGGCTCTCCCAGAGAACAAAGACACTCAACTTCCCTCGGAGGAGATGGCAGTAAAGCAAAAACTTTCTCACACAGCTTTCTCCTGCTAATTCCTCACTCCTTCTACATCTCTGCAGCCTCTGGTCAGTCCCACACCCAGTTCAGCCCAGCTGCTTTCCGGGCAAGCAGCAGCAGCTCAAGGCCAGGCAGGGAGAGCTCGGAATCCCTCGTGATGCATTAACGGAGGGGGAGAGCACAGCTCCCTAAGTGGGTCATATAACATCAGCCATTACGTTCCACTTGTTAAGTCAAATGGGTTCATTATATTTTATGCCACTAATGGCATCATTCTGAGAGAGGCAGCTGCAGCCTTTTATCACTGAGGGATGTTTTTGTCCCCAAAATTGACACAGTTCAGTGGCTCGGAGACAAAGGGCCAAGCTCCACCAGCCGCCCCCATGACAGCTCTGAGCACACCTTGTACCACATCTCCATCACTCTGCCCTCTCTGCTGTCCTGGCCCGCAGTGCTCCTCCTCTGCAGCCCCTCTGCAGAGCTGTCAGGATGCATTTCCTGATTCCCTCCATCCCTGGAGTTGTTATTCCAGCCACGGCATCGCTGCCACGGGCCTGGCTCAGGCCCAAACCTCACAGCCTCTCCCAGCACGCAAAGGAACTGCCACACCTCCTCTCCTGAGGGGTGGGATGGATATTTTACCATTTCCCCATCTTCTCCCGTGGGTTTTACAGTCTTTGCATATAATTCCAGCAACATTCAGACTGGATTTTGGAGGTGCCAGTCCTCCCATGGCTGCTGCAAGTACTAATGCACGTCCTTGACGTGATGAGATGTGACACACTTGATGTGTGTGAAAATATTGTCCTGGACTTCAGTATTTTGTTTCCCCTGCCAAAAAAAATCTGTCCCAAAATCATAATTTCCCTTCTGCTTAAGCCTGGTTTTATATCCTTCAAGAGTATGGAGCAAATTGTCTCAGCCTTCTCTCTGTTCCAGTGATTTTCTGAGCTACAAGTCATCTTACCCTGTTTTTGCAACCAGCAACAGGAGTTTGTATCCCAGTTTGGAACCACCCCGCCATCCCACAGCTTCAAGTGCTGTGTGCCACATGAAACAGGAGGTCTTTTCCCAATGGATGGGGAAGGAAAGGCTCCCTGAGGAGCTGAGTCCTCCCAACCAGGTCCTGCACGCCACCATTTCACTCCAAACCTGCAGTGATGGACACGGCCAGGGCCTTCCCAGCCCGTGCACAGCTGGTTCTGCTTTGCAGCTGAAGAAGGGCCAGGAGGAAGGCAAAGCCCAGCAGTGGGGGGCAAACTGGGGCAAAGCTGGGCACCTCTGCCCCCTGCAAGGCCAGACCTCGGAGCCCTCAGCGTGAACCGCGAGGAGCGAAAAGCGAACGTGTGAACGGGTTTGAATCCAAAACAGGGACTGACATTGGGGCTACCCCACAGTGCCCGTGCTCCCAGCACTGGCACACCATGGGATGCTGCCAGCCCCCCAGGATGGAGCTGGGATTGTCCCTGGAGGGTGCTGGAAGCCCCCCTTACCTTGCAGTACTCGTCAATAGGGATCAGGCGCTTGACGGCGACGTCGCGGATGTGGCTCCGGCGGAAGAGGATCTTCCCTGAAACACGAGAGGTGGGGAGACAAGGGCAGGTCAGCACAGCCCCCACACCCTCCTTGGAATCACTCTGACTCCCTGCACGCCCTCTTCTCGCCAAAAGCACCATACCCACAAAAAGCCCATTTCTCACACAGATTAAATATCCCGTCAGAATCGGGCACAGTTGAAGTGGCAAAGACGTTCCAGGAGAGAAAGGGGAAAGAGCTCTCAGCAAACTGCATCCCCCTGGACTCTCACCAGCAGCAATGATGGGAAGCAGCCCCCATCAGAGCACATGCCTGACACCTCACAGTTTGCTGGTGTGCAAGTCTGGGAGGGACAAAATCCCTGGCAAACACTGGACATCCCTCGTCCCATTGTCCAGGGTGTCCAGGTCCAGCGTGGGCAGCAGCCAAGCCAGAGGGATTTTCCCTGTGCAGCTCCTGGTCCTGGAAGCCACAGTGTTGGGACTGCAGCTCTGAGTCAGACCTATAGAATTTTCCTTCCTGTCTGGGGTTTATTTTTGTTCTCCATTAATGGGATCCTCTCGCCACTCCGTTTCCTCCCCTCTGGCTTGTGGTACAGGCCTCTTTCCTTTGAAGTCTAATGAGTCCTAAATGCTTCAAGCTGCTCTCTCAGAGAGCAGCCTCTCTGGCATTTAACGAGACAAAAGCCATTAGCAGGCAGTGAAACAGATACGTGATCAAAGGGGCTGGTACGTGGCAGGATTTCAGACCACTTCCCAAAGCTCCAGGAACTGGCACTGCTCTGCAGCACAGTCACCTGGAAAATTGTGGTTTGAGGGGGTGGGAGGTAATGAGGTTCCCTCAAGTTCCTCCTGACATCTCCAATACCACAGGAAAGTCTTTTTTGTGCCTGCTTGGGGTTTCTGATCCCATCCCTGAGCCCGAGGAGTGCCACGTCCATGGGACAACCCCTTCATTTATCAGAGAGAGCACCACGGGGCAACCCAGAAGATCAACTCCCCTCCCACCATCCTTGCAGACCATGTGAGAGCAGGGAAAAAGCACTTGGAGAGTCACAGAATGGCTTTGGTCCCTTCTGCAACTGCTGAAGCCAGAGGCCACGTGATTATGACAATTTTAAATCCAGGGCTGAGTCATTTATCAGAATTTTAAATCCAGGGCTGGGTGATTTATCCCAATTTTAATTCCAGGGCTGGGTCACCCCCTGTGCTTGTCCCTGACTTGGCCTGGAGCTGGATCACGGGTGACTGGTGCAAGCTGCCAATGCATTTTTGAGAGAACCAAAGCCAAGCCAACCTCAGCCTTGCAAAGAGCAAGAACTTTCTGGAGGAGCCAAATGTGCTGCAAGGCTCAGTGAATGCTTTGAAACAGGAGCACACAGAGGCCACTCAGTGCCAGCTCCAGTGGAAGGGAGGGGGTCAGGCCAGCCCATCCCAGGATTGCTCCTCTTTTCTGGGCTGTTGGCAGCAGGGGCTGGGACCCTGATGGTGGGAAATGCTCTGCTCTGCAGGGCCTTCCTTCTCAAAGCCTGCCAAGTCTGGCAGTCTTTGGGACAGAGTGAAAACAAAATCCCCCTCTGTTTAATCTGAATTTTCAATTTTGAGGGTGAACAGCCTGGGAAAGGGGAATTTGTCTGGAAAGACTGGGAACAGCAATCAGGCTGGAGCTCCATTCCTTGCCCCAAGCAATTATTTTCCATCTGACAGGAGAATGACCAAGTTTTCCCTTTCCATCAGCAATCCCAGTGTGTTTGCTGCCGAGGATTCTGTTTGAATGATGATTTCTAAAACGATGAATGGATCACACCAGTTCTGCTGGCAGTGGTAAGGAAGGGCTGTTTTGGTGCTAGGTCTGCCAAAATGAAATCACTGATGGGTGGGTAGGTTACAAATGGCTGAAATAATAAGCTCTGGGTGTGGGAATATTGAAATATTTAACAAACATATGCTAGTGAGTAATAATAAAAAGAATACAGTTTGGGGAATAAATTCATCACAAGTGATCTTAAATTAGCCCAGGCATGGAGCACATGAACCAGCAGGAAATGCAGCTCTCTCTCTTTGCTCTAGATCTGGTATTTTTCAACAAGGAAGTTTATTTTCTAACAAAAAGCCGACCTTAATCAAAATGCCTAATTACCATAATTGCAGCCCCTTCAGTGCCAAGTCCAGTGATACAAACCCTTAAAAGAGAGCAGGAAACCACTTCCCTCCTGCAAGGGAAACATGGGCAACCTGCTGGGCCAGGGAGATGCAGCTTTTCCCTGGGCATGTTTCCCTAAATCTGGGAAGAGCAGAGCTGTCCAGTGGGGCTTTTCCCATGGCCAAAGCTCCCTAACACAGGGAAGCACAGGAGGTGATTCAGGTGCTCCCTGCAGCTCCAGGGATGGCTCCCACCACCTCATTCCGAGCACTCTCTCTCCCTGATGGTCCTTGGCTGCTTCCAGGAGCTGGTAAGGATCCTCAGCCTGGTTCTGGCAGTGCCCAAGGTCGGGTTGGGCAGGGCTTGGAGCAGCCTGGGATAGTGGAAGGTGTCCCTGCCATGGCAGGGTGGGGTGAGGTGACCTTTAAGGTGCCTTCCAACCCAAAGCATCCCATGGCTCCACGATTCCAAACTGGCTTTTCTCCTCCCAGCACTGCTCCTGCCTCAGGATGAGAATTACCAAGGACAGGAAACGTGGGGGGAGGCAGCTCTGCTGATAATGGGGTTTTCCATCAGCTGCAAAGGTCAGTGCTGCTGCAGGCTCCACTTGCTCAGCCTCCCTCTCTCGTCACAACTCCAGGCCTCAGAAATAATTAGATTTTCTTATTTACATAGATAATGTCATGCATGAGCAATCAGAGGCTCCATCCCTGCTGGCACCAGAAATTCCCTCCACCAGGAAGTGTGGTAAAATACACTGTGCTTTACACAAACAAACAAAGCCTTGAGAGGACTGAACATTTATCACTGGGAATGTGTCAAACAAGCTGATTTTGGAAAGAGACGACTGAGATAAGGCACTAACACACAAAGGCTGCCCAGGCTGTGCAAGCACCCACACTCCAGGACGTGCTTCCTGCTTTTTCTGGACTTTAAAAACCTCTTAATCCCTACAAAGGGAAAGAGAAGCTCTACTGATGGCATTCTGTCTGGCCATGAAAATGCCTCTGGTGCCAGAAAGGATCTATTCTCCCAGGAGTGGAAGAACCAAACTCCTCTGTGGGTAATCAAGGCTGATTTGTTTTATCTGATTGACCCAGAGGGTGCTGGAGCAGCTCTGGAGGGGCCCCCAATGCCCAGGTTCACTGGGACTGAAAAGTGTCAGGAAATTTTGGGGAAAAGGCTTTTTGGGTCTCCAGGAGTGTGACACTGAGCAGGCAGGCCACAGGAGGGGACAATCTCTCCAAACAAACAAACCCAGGGAAACAGAGCTCCTCAAACTGTTCCCTCCTGTGGGAATTCTCCAGGCAGAGCTGGAGTTCTACTGGGAGCAAGAAGCTGGGAGAAAAAAAAACCAGAGAGACTTCAAGCAGCAAAATTGTGGAGGCTCCTCTGGAGCCAAAATCTGGATCTCCAGCAAGCTGAGAACCCAAAATTCAACCCCTGCCCATCCCAGCTGTGAACCAAGCCAGGTATTCCAAGAGTGGAAAAGCAGCTGTGCCTCCTGCTCTGCCCTGAAGGACTCCCCCACTCTGCCCCCACCCCACAGCCTCGGAAAGAATTCACTTCTCTGCACCTTTCAAATCACATCCAGATTTTCCCTGGCACGGGTTCCAAAGTGTCTCCAAAAAAAAGAAAAAGGCAGCCCCAAATGCACACGTAATTAATCCCAGCCCTGGAGCAGGCAGCTACTCCTGGCATGGGGGGTCAGGCATGGGAGGTGGTGTTTCCAGGAGCATCTGCTCTGGGCAGGGCTTCAGGACAGCCTGGGACTGCCCTCCCAACCTGCTGAGCACAGACCCCATCTTCCTTCTCAGAGCAGAAATTAACAATTAGGACCTCTGCCCCATCTCCAGCTCAGGGGAAAACTCAACAGGACTGGGCAAAGTCAGGTCCCACAGCTGGAAAAGCTCCTTTGTGGGCAGCTGTGAGCATCCCCACAGCTGTCCTGGGACAAACCCCAAGTTTGTGGGTGGCACTGATGCCCACACCCAGCAGGTTGGTGGGCTGGGAAGGGATCAGAAAGGAGGCCTAATTCTGCTTTTAAAAATGACCTCCCCTTTCTCCTGCTCCCTTCTTGGGACTTCACTCCTGCCTGTAGCTAAATCTTCCTAAAAAGCAATTTTACAGCCAAAGTGAGCTCAGCCTCAGGCAACCCCTCCTTGCCGAGCTCACGTTTCCAGCGAGTCAGGAAAACCAGCCAGGATCTGCTCCAGGCCACTGGGGCTGCACGGAGCTTGGAAGGCTCCTCTCTCTCTCTCCTTAGCAAAGCTGTTTCCTGGAGCATCTGGCACAGCCTCCCAGGCAGCCCCAGCTGAGCTCATTTGTTTTCTCAGCTCCTTTCTCCCGGGGGTCTCTGTGTCACCCTGGCGTGGATGCTCCAGCTGGGCATGGCAGGGCTCTGCTCCCTCTCCAGCTGCTCCAGAGCCCTCCCAGGGCACAGCTGGTGCCAGGCACGGGCTGGGTGCTGCCACAGCTGCTCCAGAGCCACCCCAGCACCGCACAGAGCTGTGCCAGGGGCTGGAATCCAGCTCCAAGAGCTCTCCAGATTGCCCTGGGTGGCAGCAGAGCTCTTCAGGCACAGGGCAGGAGCACTGCCAGGAAAATCCAAACCCCACCACGCTCTGCTGTGGTGCCAATAGCCAGAAAGGGACAAGCCCTGGCCCCAAAGCTCAAAGGGTGAGTGCTCTGCTTTGGAGGGCCCAGCTCTGTGACTGCACTTCACAAGAGCTGAGTGGGCTGAAGGACCTGCACTACACAAGCCCCTTCTGACAGCATCAAAGTCCTGCCTCGAGAGGCCAAAGTCTCCAGAAATTTCCCATAAAAAGCCAAACACTCCAAGCCAGCTCTCACAAACCAGAGCAGAGTTCCTGTGGGCTGGGTGTTGCAACGTGGGGTAATCCTGGAACTGCTTTCCCATTCCAGGAAATCAGCCTGCCACACAAACCCAGAGACACCTCCTCAGGTCGTGGTGGTGACCCTGAGCTGGGACACTTTGGGGTTTGCTGAGGAAGCCAGAGCTGCAGGAGGCATTTTGGAGAGCTGCTGTTCTGCAAGGGGCTGCCCAGAAGGGACTGGCAGGAAAATACTGCAGCCAAAAGTCCCCTGGTAATGAAACTCAGATGCTCAAAATGGGATTGGGAACAAACCCCAGTATTCCCAGAAGCTGAAGAGAATTGAAACCCCAGCAAGTCCAGGGAGACAGAACCACGTTTTTGCAGAAAATAAAAGTCCCAGGCTGCTTGACTGAGCTCACCTGGATGTCAGCCCTGGGCTGGCAGAGACAAAGCTGGGGCTCAGCTGTAACAGAACTCACTGCTGTCCCAAACTGGGAAAGCACAGAACTGCTCCAGAAAGGAATCAGGCTCCAGCAGAGCCAGTAAATATTGAAAGAGCCTCCCCTCAGCCCCAGGTGAATCCTCTGTCAGAAGCAGAGCTTCCCACCCTCTCACAGGGGAGGTTCTGGCTCACTGAACTGCTCCAGGAGGGCAAAGGCACCACGATTCCCACTCCAATAAGACAACTTCCCCGAAGCAGAGCACTCTTGAGCCTGTCCCAGGCTTTATTTTCCAGCAATTTCCACCCCCTTTTTCCAGCGGTGGAAATCCCTTTCTGAGCAAAGGGAAACTATTTCAACACCAAGGAGAAACAAATATTGGTGAGTGTGAGCAGCAGAGCTCTGACCAGGCTTCCCTTCCAAAAATAGCAGCATTTTGGTGGGAATTTTCTGCAAATGCAGCACAGCCAAAGCATAAATCCAGTTTTTCCAAGTGATGCCCTTTGCCAGTTTGGCTTCCACCTTTCCCTGCTGGCAGCAGCACTTGTACAGCAAGGGCTGTTCTGCTGCAGCACCAGGTGAGCTCTGCTTTTGCAGATGTCACAGTGCCAGGACAATGTGGAATCAGAAACCCAGACCAGATTCTCTTGCTCAGAAAGGGGTGGAAATTATATTTTTTTTGTATTTTTTTTCACACCACTCAGAGAAAAGCAAAGCCCACAAAGACCTTTATGTTTCTAGAAGAGCCAGGAGGCAAAGCACAGCACAAAGGGCTGCACAAAACAGACCTGACAGCCACTGGAAGTGATTATGGTGCCCTGACATTCCTAAATATCCTCATTAGCTACTCAGGGGTGGGGGTAACAACAACTCTGTGGTCAAACAGACTCCCCTCAGGCTGCTTATTTTCCCAAGGCTTATTAGGGCTCTTTCTTCCCCCCAGAGCAGCAGCCACCAGCAATCTCCCACACCAAAAGTGCCAGGGATTATCCCTTCTGCTCTTTGGGCACCAAACCCCTCGTGTTGGACACGTCACACCACAGAAATCCTGTCTCTGAGCACTCAGTCCCAAACACCACGGGAAGAAGCCCAGGCTCTCAATCAGCCTCAATCCCATTGTTCTTTCCTTCCCTCTGGATGTCCCCTGGAGTTGCACAGGACAGGAAAAGCAGTGTGGGAGCAGTTTGGGGGAGCCCCACACCACACCCCCGTGGGGTCTTGGTCTTCCACTCCAGAATTCTGGAGGGTCAGAGGAATCCTGAGGGGTTTAACACCCACTGGGCACAAATTTTCAGAGGTTTTAAAGGACACCCTGCATGCCAGGAGCTCGCTGCTGCTCAGGTGGCTCAGCAGGTAGGACCTAAAATTTGTGTGTGCTCCCAACAGACTGGGAAAAAGCTCCTGCTGTGCCAAAACCAGCCCAGATTTTGCTGGAGCTCCACTCTCCTACCTGGCAGAAAGGGGATGATCCTTTGCTTGGGGTCCTTCTGGCCTCCTTCCATTGGGAACTTGTCCAGCATCTGCATCTGGAAAAGGAAATGCAAGAGAGGTGATGAAAGTCAGGCACTGACTGGCAGGACACAAGGCCACCCTGCCCAGGAGGGGATGAGGCTGCAGAGGAGACAGAACATGCCCAGAGACATCCAACCCCTCCCTCCTCTGGGGAGGAGATGCAAACTCTGCCTTGCTTTCCCTGGGCATGGATCTGAAGTGTCTCCCAGGATTTCTGCAGCTCACAGGTCCCCAGGGTATTTGAAATGGGTCTGTTGGAGCTCTCTGCCTAAATAATTCAGCATTATGGAGACAATTCAGCATCATGGAAGTGTCCTGAGCACCTAGAAAGTCTGACCAGCCCTCTGCAGCCCTGCACATGCAGTAGTTACACTTTTTTTTTCCCCTTGGATCTCAAATTGGATAAAATTTCCTTGGAAAAAATTATTGAGGTTTGGTGCCGAGGGGACAGATGGAAGGAGGCATTTCTGACCTGCATTTTGAGAAGAAATTAAAAACTCCCCCAAAGACAACAGGAAAACCAAAAGGAGCTCTCAGAGTGAAAAGAAGAGAACTCAGAACCAGGCTGGCCCTGAGCACAACTGGTGCTTCCCAAAACAGCTGGGAGGAGTTTGTAAGGAAGAAAATGTCCCCAGAGCTGGCACCAACCAGGGACTGTGGTGACATTTCAGCAGCCCCAGGGCTCCCCCAGGCACTGCAGCCTCCCTGGGCATGCCAAGATCTCTTCCCTCAATCCATGAAAATTCAGGCTGCCACCACATCCCTGTTACTCTGTGAAACACTCCTGATGTGGTGTGATGGAGAGGTGCCCCCAGCCTTGCTCCTCCTACAGGGAAGAGCTCAGGACAGCTTGGGACTGGGGAAGGGTGAGGAGAACAAGGCAGGAACGCTGCACATCTGATTTGGGTTAAACAACTCAACCCTGGAGGCACTGGGAGCTTGCCCTGGAGGCACTGGGAGCAGCCCTGGAGGCACTGGGAGCAGCCCTGGAGGCACTGGGAGCACCCCTGGAGGCACGGGGACGACCNGGCACTGGGAGCAGCCCTGGAGGCACTGGGAGCAGCCCTGGAGGCACTGGGAGCAGCCCTGGAGGCACTGGGAGCTTGCCCTGCCTCTGCTGGAGCCCCAGCTGAGGATGCTCCAAGGCACAGCTCAGGCTGTGCTCACCCAGCACGTGCCTGGGCTGTGCCTCTGGCCAGATCCCTTCCCAGCCATGTGATCCCACCAAACCCATCCAGAATTCCAGCCCAGCCCAGCTCCAGCTCCTTTTGCAGCACTGCAAAGCAGCTGCTCAGGGTGGGGGACATTCTCTGCCCCAGCCCAACCCAGTGGCACCAGTATCACCCCAGTGTGACCAGACCTGTGGCACCAGTCAGCCTGGCAGCCACAAAATGCTCTTTTTTTGTTGCTGGAAGGAGGAAAAGAGGTTGGAGAGTGTCTGGAGCACCCTCTGGCATTCACAGGGAGAGGAAAATGCAGGAGGGTGATCCCGTGGATCCCAGCCAGCCTGGCTGCCACATCACACCAGCTCCTCAGTTTTCCTGGGCAGAAGCCTGTGGGAAGAACAGCTGAAACTCTCACTCCAAGGAAAACAAGCCCAGAGCTGGCTGTGACCACGGCAGACACTTTGGGATGGTGGATCCAGGAGCACAGATCCACAGAAACCCAGCCTGGGGCTGAGGGCTCCTCCAGAGCACAACCCACATAAAAAAGCACAAAACAGAGAGGGGAAAAGATCAGCTCCAGAGCCAAGGGATGCCACCAGAGGCGAGGAAGAGCCAGCTGGCAGGGCTCCAGGTTTTGAGGTTTTTCCCTGTGTCCTCCCTGCTCCTGCTGATTTTGCAGGATGGGGACACAGCAGAGGTGGTCACACCTTGGCTCCTGCCAAGGAAAGCAGCCCCAGCTCTGGAAAAGGGATGGAAAAAAGTTGCAGCAACCCCAGGAGCTCTGGTGGAAGGACACAGGGACAGGCTCCAGAACACAGCCTGCAGATTCCAGTGCCAAGTTTTCCTGGAAGGGGCAGGGACAGGAGCAGTGGGATGGAGGAGGTTGGCACAGGGAGACTCCCACAAAACCTCTTTGCAGCAAAGGTTTCCACCCAGCTCCAGACAGGGCTGCTCACAGCACATTCCCAGAAGGGGCCAGCCAAGATCCTGGGGAGATGGACAGACAGGGCAGGAGAGATACAGACAGACACAAAACATGGGAGAGCACAGAGGGGCCTCAGCACTGCACTCAGCCAGCTCAGGGAGAAAAATGAAGGGGAAAAAACCTAACCCAGCAACAATTAATCTATTGTTCCTCCCCTTCCAAGATTATTTTTAAGTATTTGTGACAGAAAGGGGAAAAGAAGAAGATTGGAGTGGATGCAGTTTGAAGAATTTTGGTGTCTTTTATGGGGTGGGAAGCTGTTGTATCCCACTTTTCAGTGACCCCTTTGCAGCAGGGAGAGGGATCACAGCTTCCCAGACCCAGAGCCAGTTAGTCCAGGGGTAACCAGTCCAGGCTTCCCACACCAGCACAGGGCACATTTATCCACACTTATCTCCACCACCAACTTATCTTATCAGTTAGCTGCTTTCCTTAGGAAGCCAGGAATGTCTGGGCAGTGAGTCTGCAGCGAGCCAGGCTGTGAAAACCCCCTGTCCCCATCCTGAGCTGTCCATTAACAGGACAAGACAGGAAAAATAAACCAGGAAAACACCCCCAGGGATGGGCAGCCTTTGAAAAGCAGCTTTGTACCAACAGCTCACAGGCTGGCAGAGAGCTGCTTCATCAACAGGAAACTCGGAAGATAATATCCTAATTGGACCAATTAAGAGTGCTGCAGGCTGCAGGGGATCCTAGGGAGAGGGGAGTGCCTTGCTCAGCGGGATTCCCGGGAAGCAGAGGGCTCTGCCCAAAAAAGAGCTGCTGGTGCAGTGCCAGAGAGTTTTACACCACGCAGAGAGAGTGACCCCAGGGATTTGGCTGCTGCAGGAGAGGGCCCCAGGTGTGAGAGCCTGCAAGCAGGACTTGTCACTTCCCAGCTGGGAGAAGCTTGGAGAAATCACTGCCAGAACAGCCTCAGGCCAAGTGCCAGCAGGTAAGAAGGTGGGCCATGCTTTGCTTCTCCTCTCATTTCCACCATGCAGTGAAAGAGTTTTTCCTTATCAAGAGGAATTTTTGAAAGAGACAAAAGAGGAATGGGCAGGAACTGATGCCAGGAAGTTCCACCTGAACACAGGGAAGAATTTCTTCCCTGGGCAGTGCCAGCCCTGAGCAGAGACAGAGAGGGGCTGGAGTCTCCTCCCTGGGATATTCCAGAGCTGCCTGGACTCCATCCTGTGCCCTGAGCTCTGGGATGGCCCTGCTGGAGCAGGGAGGTGGCACCAGGGACACACTGAGGTCCCTTCCAGCCTGACCCATCCCGGGATTTGGGGATTTGCTCTGTTTGTTTGACAGAGATTTGGTGTAAAACCACATTGCTCCTTTGTGGTCCAGCAGAAGAGAGCTGCCCTAATCCATGCCTCCAGCAGACAGGCCTGTTATCCAGAGCAGAGGAGCCAGCTTTTGACAGCACTCAGAGGGAAAAGGGGAAAAAAAAAAAAGGAGTTCAACAAAAGGCTTCCCAGTCTGGCTGAGTGCAGTGGCAGAATCACAAGAGACTCTTTGTGAGCACAACAGAGCCCTGCTGAGGGAAGGCAGGACAGGACCAGCCTGAACAGCAGCCTGCCATGGAGGGAAGTGAGCCTGAGCCAAGCCTGCCCTCCTGCACAGTCCCCAGCTCCCCATCCCTGGTGAGCCGGGAATGCCGAGGGCAGCCGGGCACCCCCCGTGTGTCCCTGGGCTCCAGAGGGGACATTCCCCTGCTCTGCTGCCCCTGGCCCCCAGGGCCCATCAGCCAGGAGAGCACAGTCCTGCTCCACACTGGATTCACCAGGGTGCCAGGGATCCCCAAATGTGCTGGAGCAGGGACAGGAGTGCTGCCATCGCCAGCCCCAAGGGGACAGGGGAGGGACACAGCTCCAGGACCTCTCCAAGTGTTCCTGCAGATCAAAGCACTGGAATCAGCTGGTTTGGGAAACCTCTGCCAAGCAGATAGTGTGGGAAAGAGACATCTGGCAGCAGCTCACAGGCTAGTGGTGTTTAGTCTCTTTGTGAACCAACGAGAGGCACCTTCCCTGCATCCTCAGGGGCTGTCTGAACAAACAGGGGGTGAAATAAAACCCACAAGCAGCCCAGAAGACAGAAAGATTAACAAGGAGCAAGCTCAGATCCCAAATGTGGGATGTCAGCCCTGGGGAAGGGCTCTGGTGGTGTGGCACCACATAATTCCCATTCCCAGCATCGGGAGCTGACACAACTCAGCGGTGTGAGGAGTTCAAGTGCATTTTACACAGCACCAGGAGAGGCAATCCCGACCTCCCCAGCACCAGGAAATGGCATCACAGAGGCTGGATTGTGAAAACCTCATGGAAAACTTGAAGCATCGCTCAGCAATCGACATAAAAGAAAAAAAAAGAATTAACTGAGGTCGGAGGGGGGAGAAAAAAAGGCCACACAAATCGTCAGCAGCTGCCACTGCAGGAGGAATTTCTCTGAAATCCCGGGAAGCATTAGGGACATGCTGGTGCCTGTGAATAGCTCAGGGAGCTGTGGGGGTGGGCAGGACCCCCCCACCCATGGGGACCCCAGGACTGAGCCCCCACCAGCTCTGTGTTACCCCAAAAACCCCGTGGAACAAACCCGGGGAGCTGGGTGGGCTCTGCCTGCACCTGGGGGCTCTGAGGATGTGGCAGCTCTACATCTCCAAGTTTCAAGGGTCTCCAAAAGCAGCTGGGGAAAAAGCTGCCCCTGCCCAGGGCAGGAGATGTTCCCTGCCTGAGCACTCAGTGTCCCACAGAATCCCAGAGTGGTTTGGGTGGGAAGGGACCTTAAATCCCACCCGGTGCCACCCCTGCCATGGCAGGGACACTTTCCACTGTCCCAGGCTGCTCCAAGCCCTGTCCAGCCTGGCCTTGGACACTTCCAGGGGCAGCCACAGCTTCTCTGGGACCCTGTGCCAGGGCCTCCCCACCCTCCCAGGGAAAAACTTCTTCCTAATATCCCATCTAACCCTGCTCTCTGTCAGTTTGAAGCCATTCCAGTCCTGTCAAGTCCTGGAAATCACCTTCCTCGTTACACTACTCCACTAATCCACTTTCCACTTCATTTCCTGGTAATTGCAGCCTCTCTGGCACTGGGGTGGCAGGTCCCAGGCTGCAGGGATGAGCACAGGAAGGAGCAGAGCACAAACACCCCAAAGCACCCCCCTGAACCCAGAACTCAGCTGTGGGCAGCAATACCCAGCTCTGAGCATCTTCCTCTTCCCCATCCCAGCCATGGGAACATCCCCACGGCACAGCTCGGGCTGTGTCCCACAGGATGCACCCCTGGAAACAGCCTTGGGAAGAGCTTTGGGTGCCAAAATCAACAGGACCACCACCAGAGGTGGCACAGCCATCAGGAAAGCTGCACAGAGCTGCGTTTGCCCCCATCCTCCCCTCCAGCATCCCAAAACGTCCCAAAACATCCCAAAACAGCATCTGCCCGAGTGCCAGGAAGACTGGGAATGAGGAAGGTTTTGTTTTCTGCCGTGGAAATGGAAACAGCGTGGAGAAAGCCCAACAAATGTGCCTTATTTGGCCCCTCAGGCGGGGCTGCGCTCGCACCTCCGAGCAGATCGAGTTCCACCCCTCGCACGGCGCTTCACACCCAGAGCCAACCCCAGGGAAGCGCTCCAGGGTCACAGAGAGGCTCCGAAAGCTCCGCAGGACCGTGCCCAGCTCCTCCCCAAGCAGCTCCCGGTCCGGTTTCTCCTCCGTCCCCTCCCATCCCTCTCAGAGGAGCTGCAGATCGCTGTGCATTCCTCCCCTGCAAGGAAGAGCCGGGTCTAAACCTGCAGCAAGCCCAAACACGAGGGGACAGAGCGGGAGGAGGAGGAGGAGGAGGAGGAGGAGGAGGCAGCGCCTGTGCTGAGCAAAAGCTGCAGCCCCAACCCCGACAGGGCATTGCCGGTCAGGACCAGCAGCCCCAGGACCCTCTCCTTGCGCCACATTTCTGGCCAAACATCTATTTTCCTTCCCCAAACACAACCCCCACGCTCCGAGTCGGCAGCAAAGCCAGCGAGGAGAGATTTTTGTCTCTCCTCGCAGGAGGATTTCGCGGTTTGGGTTTGCGGCGGTGTCACCAAGAGCAGCCCAGGGGGAAAGGAGGCACCGCAGAGCCCGAGGGGCTGAAGTGCCGGATCCAGGGGTTTTTTTGGGACACACCTGAGCCCTTGGCATGGCCACGGTGCCTTGTGGAAGGGAAGGAAAGCGGCAGAGACAGGAGCTGCTGGAGCCCGCGGGGACCAGCCCGGCCTCAGCATCCCCTGCCCCGCCAGCGCGGCTCCTCCTCGGAGCTCCCCGTTCCTCAAGCCCGGCACTGGAAGATGCCAAGCCCAGAGGTGCCCAGCTGGGCAGGAAGCCTGGGCAAACCGGGCAGTGCAGGAGCCTGGCACTGCCAACCACCCCGGGGCAGCGGGAGAGGGCTCGGAGCGTCCTGGCCGGGGGCTGGAGCTCGCCAAGAAATTCCATTTACAGCTCTGTTAAACGCTCCCGATGGGGGAACCGGCCCGGGGCTCCAGGAGGAGCGGATGCACCGAAGGGAGGGATGGATACAGGGAGAGCACAAAGGAAAGGCAGCAGAATCCCAAGGCAATGTCATCCTGCTGCCGGGAAATTCGCCCTGAGCCAGCAAACAGGGGCACGGTGGAGGAGCCCCAGCAGCAAACCCTGCTGCGTTCTGTGCACTGAGAAACGAGGATCGAGCACGAAACTCAGCACCAAGAGCACGCCTGGAGCCAGCCCTGCCTTTGCAGGGTCAGCCAGGACAGAGGGAGGTCGAGCAAAACCTCTCCGGAGCACAAAGCTGCAGCTGAGAGCTCCTCTCGGTGTCTCCTCACCTGGGGACACCGAGGGAGACAAACTCTGCCCGAATTCTCTGCCTGGTACAAAACCACCACGGCTCTGGGGCTGCAAGCAGCCACCTGTGGGCAAAGCTGTCACCCCTCCTGAAATGGAAACCTCAGAGCTCCTGGGAACTTTCCAAAGGGAGTTTTTTATTTCCTGCAGGTGGGAGGGGAACTGGAAAATGCAGATTTGCCAAGAAGAAAGATCAGCAGGTGAGGGTCCATTACAATTAACATTTCAATGGGAACTGCTAAAATTAAAAGGCACTTTTTTTTTTTAATGTTTTAAGTGACTCCTCAAGAGGAAAGCTTTCCTTGAGAATATTAATAGTGGAAAAAAAACCACCAAGAGAATGTTTTACACAGGCTGAACTGAGCTTCTTTCCTTGCTAAAATTTAAGCACCAACTACTCTCCTCCCCTTTTGAAGAGCTTCCCAGCTGGTTCAGCTCTTTACGTGGCTGAGCACAGAAACTTCTCCAGGGGCAGAGAAAAAACACAGGATTGCAAAGTTCTCTTGACTGAGATTGGGTGAGAACTCCCAGATCTTGGCTCCCTTGGCAGTTTCCACAGCCCAGCACTTCCCAGGGCAGCAGAGGGGCAATGCCTGCTGCCAGCAGAAATCCTCAGACAGGGAGGCAGAACCACCATTTAATTTTCTAAAACTAATTTCCTCCATTTTCCAGTGATATCATTCCCTAAAAAAACACCCAAACCAAACTGGCAGCTGCACTCTGCAAGGCTGAGCACCTCAGCCACCCCCCAGCATCACCAGGATGCTCTGCAGTGCCTGGGGCAAGAGTGAAGTTGCACACAAGAGTTGAACCACCTGAACTTGAGCCTTCAGCACCAGACAGAGATCGATCTCACCTCCATCCACCTCCTTCTTCTCATTCCTGGCTCTCCAGGAGCCCCTCCCAGCTGTTTTTCTGCCCCTTTGGGAAGGGGGATCAGCCCCAGAAGGGTCTCAAATCTCTTTTTAACACCCAAACTCCTCACTGAGGGAGGTTATTCCTCAAAATCTGCTACAGCAACACATTTTCTTCCTCTCCAAAAATGCCAAGTACCAGCCCATGGAAAAGGATCAGCCTGCAGAGGAAAATGGGAGCACAAGGAATTCTCCACAAGTTGCACAACAGCTCCTCATGCACTGAAAAATACCTGGTTTGGCTAATTTAAGGTGCTGACAGCACTGAAAAGTCACAACCAAGTGAAACCCTAAATGTTCAATCAAAGCAGGTATTAAAACAATAAATTCACCTCCCTTGATTACACCTCCCCAGCCTCATCCCCAAGATCTGACTTCCACGCTGCCAGGTGAAAACAGCCACAAACCTCATTTCTAACTCACTGCTCAGTGGCCCAGCCCTCCTGCAAAGGCCTCCAGGTGTGGTCCCAGCGAGGCAGAAAGGCTCAGGGAGGTGGAGCTGTGACAGGGAAGATGCTGGGTGTGCTCACACCACCACAGACCATTTATTTTGTAGCTTATTGCTCACTTTGCAATCCCAGAAAACACCAGAACATGGAAGTCACCACAGCAGGGTGGGAAGATGAGCAGAAGGAGTGCCACGAATCCAGGAAAACCCTGGAGTCAGCATGGCACTGCAGAGCCCTGCAGCATCCACCCACTTGGCACCACCTCACGTTTTCCCCTCTCCAATTTCTGGCTCAAAGGGCTCCTCCCCAGAGCCTGGAAGCTCTGAGTCACAGAGGAAGGGCAGGTCCTGAGCTCTTCTCCACCCCACGAGGTCTCCCCTAACCCAGCTGATGGATCCAGCCTTCCTCACACCCAGGAAAAGTCTGTGCTGCATCCCAGTGATGCCAGTGAGGAGACAGGAGAGCTCAGGGCATGCTGGATAATGGGGAAAACATGTGAGGGAAGGAAGGAAAAAGGAGCATCCCTTCCTGGATGGAGCAGAACAGGAGGGGAAATTGTTCCCCTGTGCCCAGGCCCCCAGGAGATCCCTGCACAGGTTCACAGCTCTTTGCCAGGGGACTCCAAACTGCCAGAAACCCCCCACCAGAAGCACTCCCAACAGCCAGCAGGGGAGCAGTGATTTACAGCACTGTGAGAGAGCCTGATGCCACCCCCTGAAAGGGATGGGGAAGGAGAGAGGACTCAGGAGTGTGGGGAAACCTCGTCCCTTCAGCTTCCCCGCCTCCCCCTGCACGGGCAGGATGAGCCCAGCTCTTATTTCTGTCTCCCACTCCCCATCCAACTGCACAGATCCACTCCCTGGCTGCCCAGGATGTGTGGGTGGTGCTCACAGCAGTCTGTGCTGTACCAGAAGGGTTTAACAATAGAAACAGGTCCTGGCCATCTCACTGAAAATCCCCCACTCCGAGGCACAGCACTCCTTCACACTGATTTACTGCTCTCCGTCCTCAGCTTCTCCCCAGGCAGCATCAATCAGCTTGAAACTGGTTCATTTTGGATCCAGGGCTGCTGCCACATGATATAAATTGCAGGTCTTTCCACCAGCAAAGTGGCTGTGTTAGATTGATTAAAATTAAAAGCACACAGAGATGCTGGGTCTCATGTCAGCCCCACAGAACCTCACCAAACCCCTCTGGGCACAGGCAGGCACCTCCCCAGGGACAGACCCCATGAGAGCAGGCAGGAGAGGGGCCCTGGCAGGAAGGAGGAGCTGAATTTCCAGAGCTTTTCCAATAAGAAGCAGCTGGGGAGTGGAAGGGCACCAGCTCACCCCTGTCTCAGGGAGGGAGGAAACAGGAAAACCTTCAACCATTGCATTATCCAAAGACTCCCCAAAGAAATCCACACTGGATTGTCAGCACAAGACCTCAGCTCCAAGGGATGGAATTTTATCCTTCCCCTCTTTCTGCCTCCACAGTTTCACTCAGGCTCCCTCCCGGACCAGACCCTGCAATGCTTCCCCAGGGCTGGGGAGGACAGGCTGGGAGTGCCAAGATTCCAGAGGGAAGGAGAGCAGGGGTGCCAAGAGGGATGAATGAACAGAGAACAGGCTCAGGAGCCAGCCCTCCTTGCCTTGGGTGATCTGGGAACAAGGGAGAGATGGACTGACAACAAAGCAAGCTGCTCACTCGGAGCAAAACGAGAGGGAGATCAGCTTGGAATAACCCAGGAGCCATGGAGGGCTGTTCCCAACCTGGAATAACCCAGGAGCCATGGAGGGCTCTTCCCAACCTGGAACAAACCATGATCCATGGAGGGCTGTTCCCAGCCTGGAACAACTCAGGAGCCATGGAGGGCTGTTCCCAGCCTGGGATAACCCAGGAGCCATGGAGGGCTGTTCCCAGCCTGGAATAACCCAGGAGCCATGGAGAGCTGTTCCCAGCCCCACTCGAGACAGGTTTGAGCTCCAAGAACTGAAGATCATTTCTCCAGCCCAGCACTGCTGCATGTCCTGGGGGTGTGCTGGCCTGGGAATGCTCATCCAGGGAATTCAGGCTGCTGATTCCCAGGGGCAGGCACAGTTTGTGTCTGCCAGGCCCAGAGGGGGTGCCAGCTGCATCCCTCGCTGAGTCCCTGACCTGCCCCTGCTGGCACGCTGGGGAATGCACTGGCTGCTGCCAAAGGCTGGAGCGCTATAAATGGGAGACATTTGGAGAGAGAAAACATTAAGGAGCCAACTTTTAACTAGGCTGAAGTGCACTGGACTGTGCATGTTCTTTGTGGAGGGAAAGAGGAGGAGAGTGATGAAGGTCTTTGATGCGCTGCTGGAAAAATACCAGCTGTTCCCTCTGCAAGCAGAAGGAGCCCTGATTTCATGGAAAGGGCTTCTCCTCCTCTCGAGTGCCAGGATGGGAATTCATTGTTCCTACACTTCTGCATGTGGTGGTTAAGCTCTGGGCACAGAGGACAAAGCAGTTGCTGGTGCTTTGCAGCAGGAACCCGGCTGGAGGAAGCTGTGGGTTTTTCCCTGCCCTCGGTCACGCAGGGCCTGCCTTTCCTGATCCAGCTGCCTGAGAGCGAGATCCTGCTGATTTATTTCTGTGGGAGGGTGAAACCACGAAGTTCATTGCACACACAACTGCTCAGAATTTTGCTGAACTCCATAAACCCTGGAGGAAAAAAAAATAATAAAAAAAAAATAATCCCCGAAGTGTTGAAATAAGATTCCTGTTACGAAAGAGCGATTGAGAGAGCCCTGTTTACCATCCCTGGACACACAAAACCATCCAGCCCCTGCAGCCACAGCCTGGCTGAGCTGCCTCAGGGCTTTGGCATCAAAGAGACCGCCCAGGCCAGGCACAGCTCAGGAGAGGGGTGGATCCAGGCTGGCATTCCCACCTGGAGGAGCCCTGTGCTGCTGGGGGCACATTGCTCAGCACGTCTGCTCTTTGCTCTCCACATCAGGAGGATTAAGATAACACTCACTTCACCTCTGAGAACTCCTGCCAGGAGCCTGAGTTAAATAATGGAGGAGGAGGAAGAAAAAGTGCAGGAGGAAGGGAAGGAGACAGAGGAAGGCAAGCACTGAGCTCACAGTAATGGAAGCAAGAGGCTCATTTTAATTTTTCAAACCTCCAACTGCCTGAAAGAAGCTGATGAGAACAATTCCTCTTTGTGTGCCAGCTCCAGTCTTCAGGGCCCATTAAATGTGGTGGATTATTTAAAACCTCTCTGAATCCCTGAGACACAGACTCTCCCCTCTCCCTGCCTCTGCCTGGCACCTCTGTGCACACAACAGGTGAGGAACCCCCTCCAGAAGGACCAGGCTCTCTTCCACATGGAGATGACAGGCACAGACCTCTGCCTGCAGCCAATTTTCTCAGGGAAGTAGGCACCACTTCAACAGACTATTTATTTTCTGGTGTTCCACACAAAGCTGTTGGCCCCAGGGCCACAGGACTCTCTCCAAGATGACACAGCTCCAGGTGGGTCAAAGCTGAAAGTTTCCAGCTAAGAACCTTGAAGGAGTTGTTAAACATATGGACAAACTGGGAAACACACTGGATGCACAGACAGGCAGGAATGGGAGGGAGAGCCAGAGCCAAGTTTAATTGGCTTCAAATTCTCAGCTTTTCTGTCCCTGAACAGTGCAGAGAGCACGTTCAGCCCAGCCCGTGTCGTGTCTCCAGCCCTGGCCTCAAAATTAAAGCTCTGTGCAGAGAAGCAGCCACAGACCATCACCTTCTGCAGCCTCAGCTGGACAAGGACTGAAGAAAAGGGGTTTGACTGCAAGGGGAAAAGCCTTGGGGTGAGCTGTCCCAAAGAGGGGCACCCCTGAAACGTGCCAGGGGGCAGCCAGGGGGGTCAGGCTGTGCTGCCAGGGCACAGGGACAGGAGGAGAGGGAACGGCCTCAGGCTGGGCCAGGGCAGGCTCAGGGTGGGCAGCAGCAGGAATTTCCCCATGGAAAGGGTGCTCAGGCCTTGGAACTGCCCAGGGAGGTCTGGAGTGCCCATCCCTGGAGGTGCCCAAGGAAGGGCTGGAGGTGGCACTGAGAGCTCTGTGCTGGGGACAGGGTGGGGATGGGGCTTGGACTCGATGGTCTCAGAGCTCTTTTCCAACCAGCTCTGGGATTCTGAGAATGTGGCTGCACCCAACAGGCAGAGGATGCTGAGGACACAGAGTGGGGCTCCATGGGGACAGCCCAGGGGGCTGGCAAGAGCAGGAAAGGTGGAAAAGGGTTGGATTTGGGATGTCTGAGGAGTGCAGCAAGACAAGAGTGGCTCTCGGTCACATGAAGACCTGAAGTGACTTCCAGCCGTGCCTGATGAGCTCAGAATGACAAAGGGGGGAAAAAATGTTTCTTTTTGGGGGTTTCCATAAGAAACCACAAGAGACCAGCCAGAATCTGTTCTCTAACCAGCAGTGCCAGTGGTTCCAAGAGGATCCTTCCCAGGAACTCATCCAAGGGAGCCCTGCAGTCACTGGGCAGCTTTTCCACTTCTGGCAGGGCTGGGAGCACCTCCCAGGCAGGATCAGACCCTGACCCTCTCTCTGTGCCCACCACAGAAGCCACTCCCACGTCTGATCTCCACCTTCCATGCCAGCTGATATTCCCAGCATCCCTGCCAGCCCCAGTTTGCATCCTGGATGCAGCTGGCATCCCTGCATGCATCAATCCCACTGCCTTGATTTCTTAGGAACAGCATCCATCTGCTCCCAACAGCTCACATCTGGAATAGTGAGTGCTGTGAGAGAGCCTCAGCCCTGTTTGAAGGAAATTATTCCTCCAGCCAAGAGATTTATGCAGAACTGAGTTTAGTATTTGGAGTTACAAATTTACTACAAATCCTACAGTTACACCACGTTTCAGACTTGGGAATTACAATTTTCTCTTTCCTCACGCCTAAAAAGCTGCTCTCACACAAATTGCCACGTGACAGAAAGCAAGGAAGGGGGAAAAAACAAGGGGGAGGAGAGAGGCAGAGGATCTGCAGACAAAACCCCTCCTGAGCACTGCCCAGGTCACTGCAGGGAGCAGCAGATGGAGCTGATCCTTGGCTTAAGAGTTCTCATCCCAATTTCAGCACCTGGAATGGTGACCCCAGAGCAGGAAAGGGCACGACCTGAGCACTTCCCAAGGGATGAGAGCCACCACTTCATCTGCTTAAGCTGCTGGCCTGGGTCCAGGAGGAAGCAGCCAGTGCCTCGTGCTGAGCTCAGAGAGGAGGTGACAGCTCCTGTGTGACAGGGAACGGCCCCTGGTGTGGCCCAAGGGGTGGGAAGAGGTCACCAGGCAGAAAAAAAGAGGTTTTGACACCCTTGGAAGAGAAAGGAAGGGTGGTGCTTGGAAAGGCTGCTGCAGCCATGAGCTGGAGACCTGGAATTCTGCAGGACAGGGAAGGGAAGAGCTCTGCAAGTCCACAGTGCCCAGGCAAAGCCTTGGGTGCTCCTGGCTGTGACCAGCAAGGTGGCTTTTGACATTCCTCATTCAGCACAGGGAATGCAGCTGCTCTGATATCTCCAAGACAAGGGAATTTCTCCATGGAAAGGGTGCCCAGGCATTGGAACTGCCCAGGGAGGTTGGGAGTGCCCATCCCTGGAGGTGTCCAGGGAATTCCTGGAGGTGGCACTCAGAGCCCTGGGCTGGGGATGAGGTGGGGATGGGGCTGGGTTGGACTGGGTGGGCTGGGAGAGCTTTTCCAGCTTCAGGGATTCTGTGGAGTCAGACTCCAGCAGGCTCCAAGCTCCTCTCCTGGCTCAGTCTGTGTTTGGAGTGTCCTTCCTGCCTGGCTGGGGAGGGAGGACACTTTGCCCCGTGGCTCTGCTGTCAGCACTAAGTGTGCTCGTGTTTTCCTTGGCCCTGCTCCTGAAACAATTGTTTAGCCACGAGGGAAGGTGACAAGGCACCTTTGATCCCTCTGGGAATATCAGGAGGAACTCCCCAGCCACACACACTGAGCTGCAGCATCTCCTCAGCCCAGGCTCAGCCCCACCGAGCTCCTCTCTCCCACCTGGATCCAAAAAATTCCGAGTCCCTCCCGAGCCCTGACAGCCAAGGAGGGCACCCCAACCTTCACCCCAACCTGCTCCTGACCAAACAAACCCTGCTCAGCCCCTGACAGGAGCACACAAAGTGCAGCCAGAGCCACTGGGAACACTGAGGATAAATGAACAAATATCCTGACCCAAACATGCTTATCCTGGGATTGCTCAATTCCAAGGATGAATAAGTCTGGATGGATTTTCCCTGGGTAACACAAAGGACAGATTCTTGACACAGAGATCACCTGCAACTCAAATTTCCAATATTTCCTCCAGCACATCAAAAAGACCATCAGAACTGAACCCAGGAAAAATATTTTCCCCTCTTTCTCTTTTCAGAAGCAGCTGAACCATTGCAGTCCCTCACTTATTTTGTGGGGGGTTGTGTGGAATTTTTAATTTTTTTTTTAATAACCAGAGGCATGAATAATTTCCAGCATGGAAAATTTCTGCCTAAAGAGCTAAAATTGGCATAGAATCATCCAAGAGTCACACAAGCAAGGCCTCCAGCAATGGCAACAGTCAGTGCTACCAAACCTACCTAGAGCATTTTTTTCCACTGTGCTCAGAAGATCTGTTTCACTCCTCTCCTCTCAATCCAATTTCCACTGTCCTGCACCACAAGTTTAAAATAAGGACACCAGGAAGCACGTGTGATAAGGGGGAAGGAAGAGAAAAACCACAGCTTCTTTCATTCTTTCAACAGAGCCAAAAAGGAGTGGTTGTTATTATTTTTATTTATTTTTTTTTTAAGAAAAAGCTGCAGGGAACAGCAAAAGGGAGAGAAAGCTTGAAACTCTCCCACCTCCACCACGATACATAGAGATATGTATTTATAGAGTATCTCTGCTTCTAAAGGTGCTCCAGGGTGTTTTGGACAGTGCTGCCTCCAGTGATGACATTTTCCATCTCAGGAGCTCCAGCTGGGATGGAGGGGAGGGAGGGAGGGAGGGACAACAGCCACGATTCCCCACATTCCTGCCCCAGCCCAGGGCAGCAGCACAGCTGGAGGCACAGAACCCCAAAAGACTGTGCCCCCCTGGCAGAATGAGCTGGGCCACCACCTTGGAGCACCCTGAAGAGGGGATGCTGCAGAGAAGGAAGCACGAGTTCCATTTCCTTCCAGCCCTGGCTGCTGCCCAACAGCTGTTCCTTGTTTATTTACTTCAGTATTTCCTTGGTTACACAAGCACACAGCTTAACCCCTGCCTGCACCAGCTCTGCCTGGGCCACCCTGCCAGGGGCTGGGGCTGTGTGGCAGCAGGGCAGGGCAGGGCAGGGCCACCCAGCTCCTGCCAGAGCTGTCAGCTCGGGGTGGGCACTGCCACAGCTCTGCTGCTGTGTCCTGTGGGGCAGGAGCAGCTTCTGCCCCCAGCCCAGAGCCTGCACAAGGCAGCTGGAGCTGGGAAAGTCATCTGCACTCCCAGGGCTGGCTCTGCTGGGCAGGCTGGAATTTCAGCAGGGGATTTGAGGCTGGATGCAGAGGTCTCAGGAGAAGCTTTCTCCTTCCCCCTTGGAATAGAGCCCACAGAGCTCAGCCTCACCTGAGAGGGGGCAGAGGGTGCCCAGCTCCTCCCCTGGGGCCACAAACAGACCAGAAGGGACATTCCAGTGGCCCCTCTGGCAGCTGCTGCCAGTCCAGAGATCCCTTCATGCATTTTCTTTTCTCCTCTGCACAGAGCCTGTTCCAGCAGCTCAGTTTGTGTTTTGGCTCATAAAGCCCAGCCAGACCCCTTGGCTCATCTCCACCAAGGAGGAGGTGGAAAACACCCTTTGCCTGCTCACCCAGAGCACTGGACTGGGTTTTCTGCAGCTCAATTGCCTTTCCAGCCTCCTCCCTCCTGCTTCCATTTTCCTCCTGGCTGCCTCCTGCACCAGGAGGAAATTAAATCACAGAATCAGGGAATGGCCTGGGTTGGAAGGGACCTTACAAATCATTTAGTTCCTTCACCTTCTACCACACCAACTTGCTCAAAGCTCCACCAACCTCTTCTTGGACACTTCCAGGGATGCAGGGGCAGCCACAGCTTCTCTGGGCACCCTGTGCCAGGGCCTCACAGGGAAGAATTTTCTCCTGATATTTGCCCTAAAGCCACTCTCTCAGTCTGAAGCCATTCCCCCTTGTCCTGTCACCTCATGCTCCTGTAAAAAATCCCTCTCCATCTTTCCTGTTGGCTCTCTCCAGGTACCAAAGCAGCCCTCAGGGCTGGCAGGGGCAGTGGGCACTTCCCCAACCCCTGCTCCAGGCAATGAAATATTTTCCAGTGGCAGCCCTGGTTTGCTGGGACAGCAGCTGGGAAAGCCACAGGAGTGGAATTTGGACCTCACTCCAACAAAACCCTCCCCCAAAGCAAACAACCCCCCCCAATAAAACCCCCAACAGTCACTCAGATAAAACTCAGGCGAGCTGAGCCTTCAATGCTCCCCAGGCAGAGCCCCAGGGCGGGAGGATTCCCCACCTGCAGGTCGAAGAATTTGCTGTAGCGCCGGTAAATGACCTCCGTGGCTCCATTGGACCAGGTGACCTTGATGATGTAGACCTGCAGGGAACAGAGGCACAATTCAGAGAGGGACTGACCCAAAAATCCCCCACCACAACCCAGGAAGATGCCAGTGCAGCCCCCACAGCTGAGGGAACACTTCAGAGCACTCCAGCAACACCTCAGTGTAGGAAAACCTGAATTATTGAGCTCCACTGCTGCAGCTTAGCTGAATGTTTATTTCTAACGTTTATTTTGAGCTGGGAACTGAGCTCTGTGGCCCTAAAGAGGGGCACACATTGAATGTGAAGTGACACTTCCAGCACAAATCCCTCCAGACACAGGAGTTAACAACTCAACCTCGGCCACCCCATCTACAGCTGCAGCATCAAATTCCAGGTTGAGATCCCAGGGCAGCAGCCTGGCCCCTGGAACTGAGGGGCTGCAAGAGCTCAAGCCCCCAAGGTTTGAAACTTCACCTGTTCTGCCACAGCAGCTCTGAGGTTTGGGTTTCTAACTCTGCTGGGGGGGAAATCACCGTCCTGATCCTTAAAAAGCCACACAATCAACCCCAGTCATTGCAGGTAATTCACAGACCCCATGGGCAGGCTTCAGCTGGTGCTGAATGCAAAACAAAACACCAAACCCAGCCCATTCCATCATTAATTCTGTGAGGGACAGGCAAATCACAGAATGAGGCAATTACTGATCTCATGTCCTCCCTTGTTTTTCACAGAAAGCAGAGATAACCCTTGATGAGGTGCCAGTGTAACACCCAAGTGATACAAATCTCAAATTGATAACAGATTGACTAAACAGAACCAAGGGTAATTTTTTTTCCTCCTAACTCATGTCCTTACTTCCACAAGAAATTCAAGTATCAATTCCCTGAAAAAGAACCAAAACATTCAGAGGTTGAAGGGACCTGCTAGAATTTCTGCCAGCAAAATCAAGCATGAAGGCTCTTAAAAACTTTGGTATTGAAAAGAGAATCCCTCAGGAGTGTCACAAGGTTTTTCCCACTGAGATGCCCATTTTTTTCCAGATTTAGGATGTGACCAACATCCTAAACCAATATCCAAGGAGTCTCACATGGATGGCACAACGCTCGATCATTTGAGGTTATCAAACCTACTGCAGTGCTGCACTAAAAACCTTAACCCAAATCTCACTCTCAGCTCAGAGGGCTGGCACAGCCCGAGCCACCAAGGTGAGGATACTCCTGAGGGGTCACAAACTCTTCCCAGGGGAATCACTCCCAAATTAAGACAGAAAATGAGGCAGTGAGAGGGATCAAGGTCTTACTGCTAAGATAAAGAACTTCCCGACTTTCAAACCAGTAATGAAACATCCACTTTGTTGAACTGGGCTTGGTTGGAAGAGACCTTAGAGATCATCCAGCTCCTGCCATTGGCAGGGACACCTTCCACTATCCCAGGCTGCTCCAACCTGGCCTTGGGCACTTCCAGGGATCCAGGGGCAGCCACAGCTTCTCTGGGCACCCTGTGCCAGGGCCTGCCCACCCTCCCAGGGGAGAATCCCTTCCCAATATCCAACCTAAACCTGCTCTCTCAGTCTGAAGCCATTCCCTGCTCTGCTTGCATTCACAAACCCTTATTTTGAGATGAAGGGCCTGCATTTCCTCTGTGTTAGCACGAGGAAGACAGATGGGTTCTCCAAGACAACATCTGCTCCAGCTGTGGAGGCCTGGAAGGACCACGCCGTGCTCCAAGGCAGGCAGCACCTCACCAGCAAACCAAGGGTTAACCTGATGGTAAAACACGTTCAAACTCCTTTACCCTCTCCCCAGGACTTGCTGCTGGGCCAGCATGAGCTCATGTGGGCTGGAAGCTCAGCTGATATCCCAGTTTTCTTCCCAGTCCGCAGCACTCCTCGGGGTTATATCACCGCTGGCCGCCTGCCTGGAGAGAGCCTTCCACTGGGGCAGCAGGAGGAGCCAACTTCTCTCCATTGTTTATTCCTATCCTGCCTTTATTTGGAGTCAACAGCTTATTAGACTGGGATTTTAATCAGGATGTGGATATACTCGAGCCAAAATAATTCAGAGCTCTTAAGGGTAATAAAGCCACGAGGTCTCAGGGCACCCCAGGCTTCCTCGTGCCCTTTGCAGCCGAGGGAAGGAGCATTTTCTGCTAAGTGCTGAGCTCACTGCTGCTTTGCTGAAATGCAGATCTCCCAGGAGCCAGGAGAAGAGTTTCTTGCACATCCCTTTCCAGCAGCAGAGAGCTCTCCAGGGGTGGCTCCTCAACCTACTCATGGAAAGCAGAGAAGATGGGGAAGCCCACAGGGACGGGAGCTCCTCGGTACCTCCAAACCGAGGGCAGAGCCAGCTTCCTCTCTCCTTGTGAACATTCCTCATCCTTCCCACAGCCCCATCCCACCACATCTTGGGCTCTGCCAATACCTGATCCAGTCCCTGCTGTCCTAGGGATAAAAAAAACCCAACAGAAAACACAGCTCTGGTGCTTCCCTCACCTAACAGCAAGAGTGCTCTGGACAGTGCACTCAGCCACCCAGGGAGGGTTTCCAGAGGATGGGACATGAGGCACCAGGCTCCCACAGACCCACAAATCCCTTCCTCAGGTGCTTTTGGAAGTATTTTCAATGATGAAGTAACCCTTAAAAACACTGCACTTTCTCTGAAGCTTCCCCTCCTGGCCTGGCACTGCACCACGTCCTGCCAGGAGCAGCCACCATGAAGTAGCAACCAAAATAAACCAAATTTTGTCCCAGTAGGAGCCACCCCCCAGCCCCCATCCCCCATGTGGGTGAGGACATGTGGAAGCAGTTATTCCATGGTTCTTCTTCAGCTGTGATCTCCACAGCCCTTCAAAGAAACCACATGGAGAAACCACCTGGGGAGCTTCCCTGGGGAGGGGGCCAGGGGGTCCCCCAGGGCTGCAGCTGGCACAGCTCTGGGATGTGCCCCACAGGGCTGGGGGCTGGCCCTTGGATCCTGCTCCAGGAATTCCTGAGGGATGGCAGGGAGGATCCAGACAGGGAGGATCCAGGCAGGGGGCTCTGCAACCCCATCACGTGGGCTGGGCCCCTGGCCAACACCAACAGCTGGGCTGTCCAAATCCCAAATATCCGAACATCCAAATATCTGCAGCCCTTCAGGGCCAGCTGTGGGGTCTGCACCAGGCAAGGGAAGGAGCTGAGCTGGTGAAAGCCAGGAATGGGGGCTCCCCTTCCTCCCTCTCCCAACCCCGAGAGCCTCCAGTCCTGGGAGGTACAGAAGGGACAATTTTTGAGGTGCAGGTGGATTTTGTTTAATGCCAGGTCAGAGGAGCATTTCTCATGAACACCAAACCCTCTCCATGCTCCCATCCCTTGGAGGACAGAAATGGAACAGATCCTTCACAGAAAATGGAAATGTGCAGATGCAAAAAGGCCAAATTCAACAGACTCCCAAACCCCCTGAAATCCCAAACTCCCTGCATTGCAAGGAAATGGTCACAAACCAACTACCTAAAAATTACCAGTTGAGCAGTGTCACATCAGGGCCACCAACCACTGCCCAAGGTTCTCCTGGGTCACACAAAATGCCCTAAATGGAAATACAATATGGAAAAAAGCCCAGGGGATCTTGCAGCTTTCCCAGTGGGCACCATGAGCTTGGTTCCCTCCAGCACCTGTCACTGCTGTCCCCTCCCCAGCACCTCTCTCAGTGGAAGATGGAAGGGAACTGTCAGAAAAATGACAGTTTGCTACGAGAAATGCACACACACCTGGCCAACCGTAACAGAGCTGTCAGAGGGAGGGCTCACGGGGCAGCTCGCTGGCAGGACAGAGCCACAGCCAGAGCCAGGACTTCCCCCTGGCCAGGAGGGCAGCCCAGACATGGAGAGAGCTCCTGGGAGGCTGCAGGAGCCAGCTCAGGCACATCCAGAGCCGTCGGAGTCACGGGGACAGAGGGGATGAGAAGCCAGCGCAAATCTGAAAAGGGCAGCCAGAGATTTCATTTTTTTTCTTTCTTTTCCTCTTGAAGAAATGAAGCAGCAAGCCCTGGGAGCAGTCAGCCACCAGAAGTGTTCTTCCAGGGACTGCTGGAAACCCCTGGTGCTGCACACAGCAGTGGCTCCTGGTGACTTCCACTGCTCAGAGGGACCCAGGACTCCAGAGCCATTCCCAAATCCTCAGTGCTGCCCTTCCTGAAGAGCCACAAAGCCCCACACAGGAGCACGGGGAGAGAGAGGAGCTGATTCAAACTGCTGACTCGAGGCAAGGAAATTAAGAACAGATACTGAAAAAAAAAAAAAAAANAAAAAAAAAAAAAAAAATAACAGAACCAGTTTCCCGTTCTTAAACACGAGGCCGTGTGACCTCGCAGAAGAATCACTTCTGGACTCCTTGCATAAACACACCAGGACAAGCTGGGAAAGAGCCTGGACTGCTTAAATGTGAGGAGGAAAAAGGCAGAGTGAAGGTGAGGAAAAGCTACAGCTGCAATTTCAGCATCTCTCCTCCTACAGGAGTTTTCTGTGGAGATTTGTGAGGCATCCTGGCTGGGGGGGACACACAAAAATCCCACTGGGAGAGGGCAACTGCCTGGGAACTCTGCCTGGCACCCAGCTGGAACAGGCAGCGAGTCCACCCCAAGCTCAGCAGCCTCCAGCTCTGCCAGCTGGAGCCCAGGAGCAGCTCAGCCATCCCAACATCAGCTCTCCTGGCACGGCACAGCCTGCCCTGGGTGGCTCTGAATGGTCCTGGAGCTTCCCTGGCATCCCTGTGCCCAGAGCTCCTGCCCACAGACATGGAAAGCACCACCATGGCCACTTGGAAAGGCACCTCCACGGGAGTGCAGGGACACCAGAGAAGGTCCCCAGCCTCCAGCAGAGCTCCTGCAGCAGCTCCAGACATAACAGCCTCCAGCGGGGGCAGAGCTGTCTGCAGAGCTCTTTCCAAAGGCTTGGAGCCTGTGTGGTCTCAGGTCCAGGGAGACTCTGCACAATAAACCTCTCTGTGGAAAACTCCACATATTTAAAGCATCTTTCACCAGAAGAGAGGAAAAGCATCAGTCAAAAGCATCAGACTTTTGATTTCACCCACGCTATCCCAACCCTGAAAGGAGGGGAGATGTGAGAGCCTCACCCTCCCTTTGGCCACCACACGAGAAGGGACAGAGAAACCAAAGGAGCTGAGCAATCCAGCCAAGCCAGAGCGGGTTTAATATAGAAAAGGGAGTGGGAAATTGTAAGAGGAAAAGGAAAGAAAAAAAAAAGAAAAAGGAGGGAGGTGGCTGGAAACAAAGAAAGTTCTTGGCACCGAGCTGCTGTGCTTGGCCCCTCTCCATCAGCCCTCGCTGCCGCAGGCGTGCGGGGCTGGGGAGGGGACGTGGGGGCTCTTGGGCCAGGGGATGCCACAGCTTGGAGCAGGAGAGGGGGAGCCAACCCCCAGCTCGGTGATCAGACAGCTCCTGACCCCTCACTCCTGCTTTGTGGCTGGGGAGCTGGGAGAGGGGTCATGCTGGCCGAGCCAGCACTGGGGAGGGCAGGAGAAGGAGCTCCAGGGCACCAGCGATGCTGCCCTGGGGCAAAGGGGAGGCAGAGGCAGCAAGGCAGAGCTGCAGGGAGCTGGGTGGCAAACAGGGCAGGCAAATCCTCAGCACCACCCCAGGCAGCCTGAGCAGCCCTTGCTCCAGCTCATCCCTTGGATCTGTACCCTCTTCCCGCCCCGCTGGCAGGGCACAGCAGGAGCCAGCACTGCCAGGATGCAAAGGGCACACACACAAGGCTGTGCCAAAGCAGGGACCCCGAGGACACCCCAGCAGAGCCAGTCAGACCCCTCAGTCACGCAACACAGGCCCCTGCTCGCCTGCCCCCAGCCACACTGAAGGTCACACAAATGGATTCTTCTGTTTCCTATTTCCCACACGGCCGGAAGACAGAGATACCCTCCAAAGCCAGGCTGGGGGGGATCAAGGTCACAGAGCTGGGAGCAGGCAGAGGCCAGGGATGGCCCCAGTGCTGCAGCTCACAGCTGGAATCGAGTGTGAGCATCAGCTTCCCACATGGAGCAGCTCCTGCCTCAGCAGCCATGGGCCAGGCAGGATTTGGCCTGGTGAGGAGGAAAGACTGGTGAGCTCTGTGGAGAAGAGCAGGGCCAGGCACGAGGACAGAGCAAAATTCCTACCAAACTCCCTGCCTGTGCCTCGCTGGGACAGCATCATCCAGCTGACAGGAAACGGGATGAGACAAGGCACAACCACAGGATACAGCAGCAAAACACCACTAAGGATGCTGAGAAAGCCCTCAAACCTTCAGAGGCCACCAAGAGTCAGACTGCAGCTTCCCCCTGGCTCTGTTTCATTCCTAGTTTGGTTATCTGGGGACACTCCACTGCACACATTTCACACTGTTCGTCAACCTCCTCCTTCCTCACTCAGCTCCTCCGGCTGCCCACAGGACATTCCCACCATACCAAGGGCATGGTCACCCTTCCCAGGGAGACAGCACAGGGAAAACTCATCCCCTGGTCACCCTTCCCAGGGAGACAGCACAGGGAGAACTCATCCCCTGATGCCCTTTTGAAGCCAAACAACAGGAATGATTCACAAGGGCAGAAATGCCGTCAAGAATGCCCAGGAATTACTCAGCTGTACAAGGTAACACCATGCCAGGTGCCTGCTGAGCTCTGCTCCAGCTGGGCAAGCAGGGGACCACCAAACACAGCCTGTGGGGCTCCTCAGAAATACCTCCAGCTCGATAAATAAAGAACCTGAAGCTGTGGATTGGCAGCTCTGTCCTCTCATCATTCACACACTCCATAATCAATTCCAGAGAAGAAGTGGGGTTGGGCTGCATGAGGAATGAAACCACAAATGGCCTCACCACAGCAAAAAGGACAGAGGAGGCACCTACACCTTCACATCACAAATTCCACGTCAAAAATGTTCTCCTCAAATTTGTTTTAAATAAATACCTGTAGATCCCATCAACCAGATTCCACCAGGCACTGTTAATTACTTGCACAACCCAGCTGCCACAAATAAGGTCTTCACCCTGTTGAAAGTTTGCCATCGTGCTCACTGGGCTTGCAAATTTGAATTTCCCTTTTCCAGGGATACATGGAGGCTGGGAATGGAAATCCTGTGAGAACATAATCCAGCTTTCCCAAAAACCTAACCCACCCAAACAGCATGGTGCTCTCTCTTTCCTGCTGAATGGATACATATAATTTTGGATGGTGTTCCAGCACAACTATTTAAACCTATATAACTATGGAAGTGTTCCTGGGAGGCAGAAATGGAGATGGGATTCGATGGCATTGCTACTAACACATAGAAAACACACACACTGCAGCTGTAACAAAATGAAACGTCCTGAAACTTGCCCAAGGGAAAGAAAGCCACCCAAATCTGGATTTCGTAGGAAAAAGCTTTATTTTAGGGCCTCTACTCGAGAAAAACAAACACAATACTATAAAAAGGTCCCACGTGAAGTCCTTTAAAGGAAAATCCAGTCTGTTTCAACTATGGCTTTGTTTTGGGTCTTTTCTGAATAAACATTCATTTATCAGAGACTTGGCCAGACCAGAGAAATGACAGTCTGCTATTCTGTCTCTCACAATGATTATTTTTAAACTTTACTCTTGGACTTTGCCTTCTCAGATTTGCAGGATGGCCCCAGGGCTCTGGCTGGCAGCATCCCTGAGCTGTGATCCCTTCACATGGGATTGTGTGGGAAATGTTAATGAAAATGTTACTGAAAATGTTCCCTCAGCCCCTGCCTGAAGGATGGAGTCACCTTTTTACCTGGCTAATGGGCTGCCACGAGCCAGAGCATCCTGCAGCAAACACCTGCACCAGGAGCATTCCTCAATGCCCCTGCCAGGTAATGCCCATGAAAAAAAGGCTTAAAAACACAAGTGGAGTTTGAGGGCACAGAGCTGTGCTTGGGGCCCCAGCTGAACCCCAATGCTCAGCCCAGCACCTGTACCCAGCTACCCAAACCCTGCCCAGCACCTTGCTGAGTCCTTGCCCTGCAATTTGGGGAATTTGCCTCCTGCTTCATAGCAGAGCTGCAAAAACCCAGCTTTTTTGTCTCAGGCAACATAATTCTTTTTGTATCAATGACCCAGGTGAAAGGCAAACCACAGCAGGCTGAGCAGAGCCAGCCCTCCCCACTGCAGGTGTAACAAGGACTTTGAAACACTGGCTCCACCTCGCTTGTCTGGGAAAGTGGAATTCCTGACTTTGTGGCCTCACCATGGGCGACACAAGCACATCTTTGTCCAGCAAAGAGAAACCTCTGGCCAGCAAAGAGAAACCTCTGGCCAGCACAGAGGAGCCCAGGCAGGCAGGGCAGGTCATCACAGAGGCAGCAGGAGGAAAAGCCAGCGTGCTCCTCCAGCCTGCCCAGGGACACGAGTGTGCCTCAGGGATGGAGCCGAGCACATCCGTGCTCGCAGGGAGAAGCAGAGGGCAGAGGTTTTGCACGGACACTTCGTGGTCGCCTTGGATTCGCGCTGCGCCAGCAGCCACTGTCTGCAGATGATTCAGCCATGATTTGCTGCCTCTCCCTCTCCGTGCAGGAGGAGGAAGGGAAAATAAAAAAAAAAAAAAAAAAAAGGTTTGGTTTCATATAATTAACTGGCTTTGTGAATCTGCCCGGTTCTATTGATTCCTCAAGCAGGGCGAGCGCTCCATTCACTCCAGCGCTGCTCGGGGGAGGCAGCCGCCTGCAAGCTGCCGGCCCCTCCCTGGGCTCAGCCCTGTGCGAGCCACGCTGGCTCCCGCCGCTGGACTGCGGTCCAAGACAAGCCCAGGGAAAGGCTGGGGGCAGAGGGACCCGCTGAGGAGGCTGCCTGGCCGGGCCGCAGAGCCGCCGCTCCCGGAGCTCCCGCGCCGGCCTCCGCACCCGCTGCCCCGCCAGCCAGCCCTCTGCTCCGAAAACACCGCTGTCCCACTTTTCCAGCCTCACAGGGATCGTCTGTGCTGTGCCCAGCTCCTCCCGACTCCCCGTGCCGGGCGGAGGGCGAGCGCACAAAGCAGAGCTGCGTGTCCCGCACCGCGGAGCTGCTCCGGAGGGCTCCGGGGGAGGCAGAGGAGCCGCCAGGGGCGATCCCAGCCCGGTCTCGTTCCGGGACCTGACGGCGGAGCCCTGGATCCGCCAAGACAAACAGCAGCGCACAAAGCTCCGCACGTCCGCGCTGCCCCGGAGCGGGGCTGGCACGGACACGGCACGGAAGGGCACAGCCGGAGCCGGCACCGGGCTCGGCCGGGGCTCACAAAGCTCCAGGCAGGGCAGCACGAAGAAGGGGCGATAAAGGGGTGGGCGGCAGCTGCCACGCCGCATCCCTGGATGCAAGGAGAGACCCCTTTGCCCTCCCCTCCTGGAGCTGGCTGCCCGCAGCTTTCCTCCAGTTGTTGCTCAATGCCACAAACGAGCCGAGGGGACCTGGAGAAGCCCTCGATCTCCCAAAAGCTCTGAAAACCTGGCTCTTCTGCCAACAGACTCCAGCCAGAGCAACACCACATCTGCACAGCCCACATGTGCCACGAGCAGTGTGTCACTGGGTCACCCCGGTCTAAGGCAAAACGAAGGGAGGGAAGAACATTTCGGTCTTTGTTTTACGGCTGTTGCCAGGATTCACCCACAAGCTCTCCACGGGTGCCTGGAAACACACCAAAGTTTAAATCTTAAAAAAAAAATAAAAATCCAAAACACCTTCAAAAATAGACAAACCCACAGCAGTTTGCAAGACGCCCCGGAGCACGCAGGAAGGCTGGGCGGGATGCAGAGGACACGAGGGATCGTTCCTACGGACCGAGCACCATCCAGGGTGCAGAAACCAGGAGCCGGGTGGTCCCTCTGACCCGGGACTCTGCGACCAACAGGTCCCACGGCCCCGGTGCCAAGCTGCAGAAGCGCGGCCGCTTTCGCCGCGGTGCCCGTGGCCGCTGCCCGGTGCGCGCAACCCCCGCCCGCATCCCCCGGGCATCCCCCGGGCTCGGCACCGGGAGCGGGGGCTGGGGGGCAGCGGCGGAGCCTCCTCACACTGCCAGGGGGGCACCGCGGGACCCCCTCGGGACACCCGTGAGAGGCACCCCCGGCAGCGCTGCCGCCCTCCTCCTTCTCCTCCTCCTNCGGCGGGGCGGCCCCACCGCCGCCCGCTTAAAGGGGCGGCCGGCACCGAGCATCCCCCGGAGCGCCCGCTCCGTGTCCGAGCTCGGCGCTGCAGGAGAGAAACGTTTCCCCCCCCGGGAAGGGGGTCCCGGTTTGCCCTCCGTGCCTGTACGTGCGCTCCATCACCCGGGTCGGTTCTGAGCCCCGCTCTTGTCCCACCGCAGCAGCCCCAAAAACGGCCGTGGGTTGGCCGCCAGCAGCCGCATCCCCAAAGGACGCAGGAAATGAGCAGGGAAAGCTCTGTCCCGGTCAGGGCAGCCCGGGACAAGCCGCATACCTGCGTGGAGAGACTGTTGGCAAGGGCGTGTAGTGACAGGACGAGGAGGAATGGCTCCAAACTGAGAGGAGGCTAAGATTAGATACCAGGAAGGAATTCTTTGCCGTGAGCGTTGCGAGGCACTGGCACAGGCTGTCCAGAGAAGTTCCAGCCCTGGAAGTGTCCAAGAAGAGGTTGGATGAGGCTTGAAGCAACCTGGGGTAGTGGAAGATGTCCCTGTCCGTGGCAGGCAATGGGAATGGGATGATCTTTAAGGTCCCTTCCAACCCCAAACCATTCCCTGATTCTATCCCTGGGAGCCAGGAGCTGACCCACTGCACCCACCCCTCCTCCTGGCAGCCTCCCCTCGTGCCACCCTCTGTGCCCAGCTCGCCCTTGTGCCAGCAGAGGAGCCAGGGCACTGACCAGGCACTTCTCTACCTCACCACTTGCCCGTGGCCTCCGTGCTCCCAGCAGCTCCTCAACACGTGGCATAACCACAGCTCTCTCCCCCGTTGGGCTTTTAATTACATTATAAAGTTACTCAAGGCTTACACTGGCAGGTCATTAGTTTTCATATGAATTTAATTTAATCATAAACAACTCATCTCACTCCTTAGCGGCTCCTTAAATGTGGCTCTTTTTAATACTATTAACTTTGCTGCAGCCACCCCAGAGAATTAATGGAGGTGCAGGCAGCTTGCCAGGGCTTTATTGCCCCTCCCCAAGGGCTCGTCTTCACCCTCCTCCCCCTCAGCAAAGCCCCGGAGCACAGAGCCCCTGCAGAGGTGGTGCAGAAGGGTTGCTGGGTTGTCCAGAGGGGACATGAGGCTGCTGGTGACCCCCCTGGTGCAGACACAGTGCTGGGTAACTCGTGGGCCAGCTGCACATCACCCTCACCCCTGCCCCAGCCATCACTCCTCAGTGCTGGGAAGGCAGGAGGACATGGAGAGGAGCTGTGGAATCCTCCCTCCCTTCCTTCTGTCCTTGTGGGATGCTGGGGCTGCACCTTGAGCTGCTCATCGAGAGCCTGGGGCAGCACCAACCTCTGGAATTGCAGCTCCTGCTGCTGTGTGGAGCCCAGGCTGGAGCAGAGGGAGTCTAAAAGCCGTGAAAGATGCACAGATCCTCCAAAGGATGGTGAGGAGAAACATCCAAAGCTGCTGGCAAGAGAGGGATTGTACACAGAGATCTGGAGCAATGGAGAAAGAGGATTAAGAGAGGAATAAAACCATTTCTGGCCTGCACATGCTGAAAAGCAAAACTGAGGTAGAGAAGCACTTAAGCATCAGCACTGCCTCCCCTCCTGACCTGCTGAAGGGATTCCATCACTCCTGGGCCCCTGGCTGCAGCCTGGCAGATAATGAGCACCCAGGAACCAGCAGGGCTTGAAGAGAATCACAGCCAGGCTGCAAAATGGCTCCTGTGTTTAATTAACAAGTCTAATGAGGGCTGTTGAGAGGAATGGAGAGTGGCTTTGCATGCTGACCAGATCACCTCCCCAGGGACTGTGGAGAGGCAGAGCCTGCTGTGCCTTGGTCATTTATCAAGGAATCTGTCCAGGATTTGTAAGGGAGCCCAAACGAGGGGGTTATGAATGGCCTGGGAGTTCTGTGCTTGGCCCACAGCTCTGGGGATGCTGCTGCAGCACAGCAGAGATGGGGTTGGGTGGTACAGGTGCAGCTGAGTTTCAGGATAAACAAGTCATCCCCTGCTGCCCTACCCAAAGGCTGAAGCTCCACTAAGCCAAAAAATAAAATAA
>VZRX01009173.1:109422-166153 GCA_013398075.1 Notiomystis cincta | reverse complement strand
TATATATATATAAAAATAAATACCAATCTTTTCCTCTTTGGTTGGAAATATGTCAATTCTTTGAAAAAATGTAAAAATATTAAATAACTCAGTCCCCTCCTGAAGTCTACTTTTGTCCTCCAAGAATTTTCTATACAAGAGTCTGAGCTTAAAAAAACTTCAAGTATTAAAGTAATTTGTACATGTAGAGAGAAGACAACATTTTTGCAAATACACAGGGGCAGCTGCCAAATGGATGTAGTATATATATTGTGGTTTCTGTTTTCTTGAAAGAATTTTTTTCGTTATTTTTACATCTAACAAAGGAAAAAAAAAAACATAAAAAAGAGGGTAAGAAACAATTCCAACGGGATTATTTCAACCTGAGAAAAAGTCCCTGGGGTTTCTTCTTTATGCTTGCTTTCTCTCTCCCGTGCCCCTTTCCCACCCTCTTCCACTTTCTGTAAAACTTGAAAATAGAAAGCAAAAAACCCTCAAATGTTGTATATCATGCAATTAAAGTTGGTTACTTATAAATAAGAACTTTCGATCACTGTATAGACTGTTAAAATTGATTTCTTATTACCTATTGTTAAATAAACTGTGTGAGACAGACAGCCTGTTTTTAATGTTTCCCTTCTCTCCCACATGTGTTGCTTGTTCTTAAAATGGTGGGGGTAGCGGAATCTGTGCTACTTCAAATGTTTGCTATTTAGACGTCGGAGAGCTATTTAATGTATATGACTGTTTTAAAATGCAAATCTCTAATAAGGGATGTGGAGTAATAATTAGTCTTCTAAATGGACTCTTTTGGTACAACTCTGCATTCGCGTTGTTCCCGGCATGTATCTTACCAAAGAAACGAGGTCTGACCTCGACAGTTGTGCCAGTCAGCTGTGCCCCGCCCTGCTCACACAGCCTGGGAGCAGCTGATCTTCAAAGGACCTATTTTGCATTTTGAAATGAGAACTATTTGTTTGGATATGTGATATTAAAAGATCCTATTTCACTTGGAGTATATTGTGCGCCTTTTGGCACTGAGGTGTGAGCACGAGGTAAGCTTGTGTGGGTGTCTCGCAGGCAGGCGCTGCACCAGGGTGCTGCATGGGTGCCCAGTCACTCTGTGTCACAGCTGGGACCTGCTGGATGCAGGGGCATTCCTGAACAGAAGTGCTGTTCTGTGGAGCACACGTGCAGTGACCTCAGTTGTGTGCTGCCCACAGCTGCGCTCACGTGGAGTTAATCCACTCACGTCACGTGTTGTGCTTGAGCTGGTTGTGGTGCATGTGGCTGGTTCATTGAGGGCTTTCCAAAATCCAGCCTTATGGTGTGCATGTGCATACAGTGCTGGCTGCCTAGGGAATCACTCACCACCAGGGTGTTATGCACCAGGAAGAGCCAGCTGAGACCAAGGATGTGACCAGAGCATGATGTGTGTGTAACGCCGGCTGTGTTGGAAGCATCAGCATCTCAGACAAATAATGCGAGCAAGCTGACCTCAGGCAACTGCTGCTGGAACACGATGGAGGGGGTGAATGTGGAGCAATGCAATCTCAGCCATATGCCAAACAAAAGTAATGGTGTATTACAATGTGAATGGATGTTAGAGGTCTTCAAAAGCAGGAGTAAAATGCTTGAGTTTTGGATATAAACACTGTTAGGACAATGAATCTTGTATTTAAAAAGGAGTTGGTAGCAAGCCTTCAGCAAGATGGTGGAGAGTTCGTGGCAGGCTTAAGAAAGCAGCTCTGGGTTTTGGTATTTGTCCTTGGCTAATCCTCATACCCCTTACCCCTGCATGGTGCAGACCAGCTCTGCACCAGGCCACAACTACCCTGCCTCCCTTGGGAGGGACTGCTCCTGACCTGTGTAAAGGAGAGCAGAAAGCAAAAACAAACCCCATGTGTTGAATGCTGGAGCAGCAGCCTGGGATTGTTTAGATTTGTGCTCTCCACAGTAAGCTTTCCTATTCTTCCTTCTCTGCCACCAGGCAAAGCCTAGTTTTACTTTCAGCCTTGGGGACTGCTCAGGATGGAGCATAAATAAAATTCCTCCTGACCACATTCAGGCTAGTGAAGTGAAAAATGTGCCCAGCCTTCTGACTTGTATTCTTTTAGTGCAAACAGCTTTCATTTGTGCCGCTGACTTGGCACACAAAATGTGGTTAGAATTTGTCCTGACCTGCATCAAAGCACCTCAAGTGGGGAAGCCCTGGGACCTTGCAGAGCACACTACAGATCTTCCAGCTTCGAATGCCAGCGTAGAGACTTGCTTAAAAGATGCCATGATGCATTCTGTGTGGCTGCACAGCTGCTGCCCCACTTCATAGGCACTGACTGAGCCAAGTTCGGTTTCTTAGGTGGTGTGGATGATCAGTAGTCTTAAATTTACAAAGGGTTTCTTTTCCCAACACCTCTCCACTTCTGCTTTCCCTGGTTCTACTGGAGAACCAGAACCCACCATTTGGGGAACTACCATGGTGTTTCAAGTACTGGGAGGATTTCAGGGTGACAACAAAATTAAAGTGTCATCTGTAACTCTCTTGGCATTCAGTTCCATCCAAGTTAGAGTAGGATAGGTTGTTTCACTCCTATTTATTAGACTCTTGGACCAACAAAAAGAACTCCTACCCAAAGTTCTAGCAATCCAATCAGATATTGATTATCCAGTTACAATGGTGCTAATGGTTATACTCAAATAATGTGTAGTTCAGTGATGTAAACTTTCTAATGCCTGACCTTCCAACATCCCTTTGAGTCCTAGGGTCAATGGCTGAAGTCACAGATGGGGAGGGCTTGCAGTGAGTTTGTCATGGGAGGAGTGTAATATTTATGGTTTATTCCTCAGTCTTGGGGACAACTGTTTGTAAAAATTATACCCTGCTCTTTCCTGGTTCCTTGTTTCTCCTTATCTCCCAACTTACTGTTTATGGAGTGTTTTAATAAGTTGCATGCTTGTTCTTTGTTACCCCTAAAAACTCTGATGATTCGGCCATCGGTGAGTTGCTCATAGCCTGGGCCTGCAGTATCATCTGTGACTCTGTGGTTCTGCACTGATACATTTATTTATTCATTTATTTTACTTCTAATATTGTCATTTAGATACTCTGTTCTACACAGAACCACCTGCTGTTACAGAAGGACAGAATGGCTGAGGTGAGCAGGCACCTCTGAAGATCATCTATCCACCTCCCTGCTCAAAGCAGGGTCACCTAAAGCAGATTGCACGTCCAGCTGAGTGTCTCCAGGATGGAGATGCCATGGCCTGTCTGTGTAATCCACACCCCCATGTACCCCTCAAGGTGTCTCTATGCATGGATTTGTCCCAGCTCTCTCAGCTTCTCCCCAACTGATGCTCCAGCCTTCTCATCACTGTGCTGGCCATGTGCTGGATTCACTGTGCCCATGTCTCTCTTGCACTGGGTAGCCCAAACACCAGGTAATTGCACAAAGCCCAAGACAATGTTGGTAGCAGTCACCTTTTCATTAGACAACTGTTGTAACAGCAAAACAAGCTGCAGCAGCTCCTGGCAGGCCAAGGCAAGCCCAGGCAAAGCCTGACAGAGCCTCATGTAACACAGAGCTTGTGGCCTCTTACAGGCAGTGGCAGCATCATGACGAGGCTGAGGTAGAGGATGTGACAGTGACAGCCATTCCAGCTTCTGTTTAATTTTTCCAGAGCTTTTTCCAGTGTATGATGCACAGTGTCTCTGCTAGAAACTTACCTCCTGTTTCCAAGATGGTCTTTTTGCAGACACCATGTCCTTGATTTTGCTGCTTCCAGTTTCAGCCAAACTCAAGGACTCCAGCCCATGTGCTCTGGACAGTCTGGAGCAGGTCCTGTAGTGGAAGACAGCAGCAGTCAGAGGAGTCTGCTCCTAATGATCAATTCTGCCTAAGTGTGTGATGAGGCTTCCTACCCTAAAAATGAGCTTTTATTTGAAGAGCAGCCACAGGGTGCTCTGTGTTTGTTTTTACAAACCCATTCAGTAGCTGCCTTCCGACAATACAACCCTGGGGTATCAGCCAGTTTGTTCAAGGAGCCATTTCTTCCCCCAGCTTGTCAAAGCAGACTGTGTGCCATAGATACAGGTCTGAGACAGAGCCTAGGCTGGCCCCTCAAAGTGTGAGAGCACAACAGGCTTCATCCACAGGGATTGCAGCAGCCTCTGTGTTTGCATCATGGCTGGAAAGCCACTCAGCTGCTCTGTCAGCCTTGCAGGTGTGGCATGTGCATCAGCATTTGCCTGCCTGCCTGTGATCTGGCATTTTATTTAGAAATGTTTTGATAGTTTGCTGAAGTTGCTTCAGTTGCACTCCCTTAGAACTGGATCTTGGTTTCAACTCTCCAGCAGGGGCTGCTGGATGTTTGGAAGGGAAACCTGTTTCGTGACTGGTGCTGTGGGTAGCTCATGGGCAATCAGCCATGGCTCAGTCTACTCTCCCTTTTGAAGGGAGTGTGGTTGATGTGGGGAGGGTGGAGAAATTACTATTGGCACCATCTCCCTCAGTCATCTTTGAAGCCTTTCCTAGCTCCTGGTGAAGTTGGCACAGCTCAGACTGTGGTTTTCCCCAGGTGTGCTGGGCGGTGGCAGGCTCTGGCAAATCTTGGAAGCACAGAGCTATGTGGGATGCAACCACAAGCACTGTCAGTGGGTATTTTGCTTCTCCTCATGCCCCCACAGTCCCCAGGGATGCAGCAGGAATTGAAAGGCAGGTAACAGGTAACAGGTTTGTTACCAAAAGAAAGCTCTTTGCCAACCCTGCTCCTTTGGCTGAAAGTGCAGAGCTTCTGTTGCCCCAAAAAGCAAGGAGTCTTTAAATTTTTTTGTTTCTTCTTCACTTTTGCTTTTCACTGTCTGTGTTGGCCCACACCAGTGTGGCACTGAAATGAGGTCCCAGTACAATGTCCTGGTGACCAAAGGTTTGGGAGCCATACAGTGGATATCTCACCAGGCCTGTCGATGGAAAGCCAGGGCAGCCTGAGGCATGACATGGATCTACCACCACCCACACTGCCAGGGCTTGTAACCACATTCACTGTCTGGGTTAGAGCCACCAGAAGTTAAAACTCCAAATTAATGAGTTAAAAAAAAAAAAATACCTCAGGTGCTCTTCTATTTGCCTGCTGTTATCTCAGTCTGAGCTTGTATTGAAGGATATCAGGCCTTTTTTTTGTCATGTGGGCCCAATTCTCTGGTGTTACCACAAACAGTGAGAGAGAGCCCTTAACTTGGGACTTGGGAAATTATATGTAAAGGGACTTCCACCTTGGTAAACTGCATATTATGTGTCAGGCCTTGTGGGTGCTGTAACATCTCATCTTCTGCTGTTAGCTGGACTTACTGGTCCAGGCTGCTCTTTCTGCTGGAGAAGGTGACCTGGCAGGACATTGTGGTGTCCCACATCTTCCCAGGCTTGCAGAGGGATTGAGAGGCAGCACAGTTCAGCTTTTAAAAGCCAGATTTCTTGGGGGTCTGGGATGGGATAAGCACTTCAAACTGAGATTTACCTCTCAGGCAGTTAACTCTTTCTTCTCCTTGTCAGGATAGCCTTGGAAGGGGGCATAGTTGCTTTTTGGGGTTTTGGTTTTGTTTGCTTTTTTGTTTGGTTTCTGTTTGTTTGTTAGGATTTTTTAAATCTGGACAGAAATTATTTACTGTTTTATTAGTATTTGTATGTAGAGTTGTATTGATAGATACTGACAGATTTAATGTGGTGGTAAAATAGCAAGGAAGGAGAGGCTAACTTAGTATTTGTGCCCTTTACAGGGTGGCCTGTTGGGTTTGGGGTTGGATTATTTGTTCACTATACAAACTGTTCAATTACTATGTCTATTGTACAGTGTTACTCAGTGAAAAGCTGCTGTAAGTGCTGAAGAACATCAATGTAACATTAAGGATGGTCTGACAAGGGCTTTCTGTAAGCTCCTCAGCCCACCAGAGAGAGATCTACAAAACAGCAGCTGCTCAAATCTCCCACCTGCAAGTAGGCTGTTCTTACAGTGCAGGACATGCCTCTCTTCATTTCAGTTACCTCAGTAAAATTAGTCTGCTAAAGGTTATGCTTAACATGTTTTCTTATTCCTTCTCTTTGCTTGCTGGCTTTCCAAGCCCATCTACCCTATTTTCCTTCCTCAAAGACAGCACAGTGAATGTATAGCCAAGGTTTACATGTCTATAAATATTTTTTCTTCAAAATGGTTCCCTTCCCAGTCCTCATGACAGAAATTAAACCCTTCAATGTTTTTTGGTTTTTCACAGGAGGAGCATTACAAAAGCCATGTGCCACTTCCCACTGCACACAAGAATTTGGAAGTCCTGTAAATGGCTGCCACTTAGTGCTGGAAGTGAAAAAAGGCCCATGAGCACCAGGATTCTCATGAGCTCTTTGAAATAATAGAGTAGAAAACTAAAAAAAGGAGGCTGTGGAGAAGCAGCAGATGAATTTATGAAGCCTGAGGACCTGGAACATGAGCTCTGCATGCCAGAGCATGGATGAGAGGACAGTGCCAGCAGACAAGCACAAAGAGCCAGTAAGCCAAGGCTCCTCAAGGAAGTTGTGGCAGTGAGGGACAGAGCAGATGCTGAAGTAAAAAGCTGCACACCTTGGAGCTGAGTGCCTGAGGGAGCAGCCTGGCCCCCTGTCCTGCAGCAACAATCCCTCCCACTGCAGCCTGCACTCCTGTCATTGCACCTGACAGCAGCCCTTTGGTACTGATCCTTCTAAAATTTTTATTGTAGAGGACATCAAAACACAGACCAAGCCCAGAACAGCAGTAGGGAAGGAGATGGGAAAAGTGAACTCTAATCTAAGTTTTAGGTTTCAGTTAAGTGAGATTGTCAGTGCTGTTCTCTGCCTAAAGAAAGGAGTTGGCTTCACAGAACTATTATGATTAATGTTACATAACAGAGCTTTTATTATTGAAAAGAAGTATTCCTCAATCAAACTGAACGTGATTCACATTAAAATTAATTAATTTAAATATTATGATTTATTGAAAAGGTTTGTTTAGAACTGCAATGAAAAATGGTATGCAGACTGCCTTTAAGCTTGTTCTGTGTCAACACAGAACTTGTTTTTCCTAAGCCTTCAAGAGGCCTTGAGCCAGCCTATGTGTGACCTAAGGGAGCAGTGCTGCTTGTTCCGCTCTGGGAAGGGAGCAGGGGATGCACACCAGCTCATGATGTGTTCCATGGAAGTTTATTGCTGTAGAAAGACTTAATGAGCCTTTAATTTTGTATAGTGTCTTTTCTGGAAACAGCTTTGCTGTCTGCCATGCAGTATTTGCAAGGGAATAACAGTCTTGATGATTTATTTCATTATTAACTATATTATTTTAAAAAAATTTTCTACTTCTAACATGGAGGAATGTTTGGAAAACCTGAATGTGGAGGACCCCTGATGCTATGGAAATTTGCTGATCAAGTGTCAGACTGGCTTTGCCAGCTCCCCACCACTGCCCCTCTGTAATTAGGCTGTGACCACTACCCTGGATTCTCAGGGTGTTTCACAGGGATAGTGACACTCCTTTGTGTTTAGATCAACAGGCTGCAGCCTCCTGTTAGAGCCTCTGGATTGTCTGGAAGAGCAATCCATGTGTATCTGTAGGGTAAGCCTTTGGAATGAACTTTTCCCATGCTGTTTTACTCCCACGTGCAGCCAAGACTGTTGTGCTTCACATGTTATTTGTTCAGCTACCCACTACAAAGCCTGTACAGACTAGCAATGTACAGTACAGAGCTTTTTGTTTGGGTTTTTTTCCCCTACAACATCACCTGCACACAGTGATGGTGATAACAAAATAAAAGGGGTAGAGTGGAAAACAGAACTGACTCCAGGGACTTACCTTTCCATAAGGTTCTTGACAGGCTGAGGGAGCTGGGGTTGTTCAGCCTGGAGAACACTTTGGAGAGACCTCACTGCAGCCTTCCAGTACCTGCAGGGGGATTATAAAAAGGAGGGAGATGGACTTTTATAGGAGCAGGCAGTGACAGGACAAGGGGCAGTGGTTTTAGACTGAAACAGGGCAGACTGAGTTAGATACAGGAGGGAATTCTTTACTGTGAGGGTAAACTGGCACAGGTTCTCCAGAGAAACTGTGGATGTCCCACCCCTGGCAGCGTTCAAGGCCAGGTTGGATGGGGCCCTGAGCTACCTGGTCTAGTGNNNNTGCAGCCAAGACTGTTGTGCTTCACATGTTATTTGTTCAGCTACCCACTACAAAGCCTGTACAGACTAGCAATGTACAGTACAGAGCTTTTTGTTTGGTTTTTTTTCCCCTACAACATCACCTGCACACAGTGATGGTGATAACAAAATAAAAGGGGTAGAGTGGAAAACAGAACTGACTCCAGGGACTTACCTTTCCATAAGGTTCTTGACAGGCTGAGGGAGCTGGGGTTGTTCAGCCTGGAGAACACTTTGGAGAGACCTCACTGCAGCCTTCCAGTACCTGCAGGGGGATTANCGTCGTGCCCCGCGGGCAGCGCGGCGGGAACAAGCTCCCCGCAGATTTGCTGTGCTTTCCGCTGCTCTGGCCAATCACACGCACAGCTGGCGGGGGGCGCTCTCCACGCGCGTGAGGCGGGCTGGCGGCGTCCCGGGAGCGATGGAGCGGGACCGGGGAGAGGTGAGCGGGACGGGGAACGGGAACGGGAACGGGAACGGGAACGGGAACGGGAACGGATGAGATGGGACAGGACGGGGGCTTCGCAGGGGCCCGGACTGGGCTGCTGCAGGAGGCGGCGGTGGGTCCGTGTGATCCCGGCGGGACAGGCCCCTGCGTCCCTCTCAGCTTCCTGAGGAGGCTCCGGGTGATGCTGCCCTTGCTTGGCAGCCCTGGGGACTTGTAACGTGTCCGCAAGTTGCGCTCTCCTGTTGTGGAAGAGTAACCATGCAATGGTGCTCACGTCCTACGAGCTGGTGGAAGGTGCACCCACACAGGGACTAGAAGGAGATGAAAATATTTCTTTTTTAGAGGAGTTCAGGCCTTTCAGACGTCAGGAATGGTCTCTGAGGGCCTGGATCCGCGGGAGAGCAACTGTGTGTTCAGGGAACAACCTGGGAACCTTGGGTCTGTTTTGTGTGAAAGCCAGGGAGGATGCGGGGAGACAGCAGTGAGTGAAGTCTGATCTTCCTGTCCCCGTGTCTGTAATGATAGCCAGGAGCCAGGGATCAGAGGGAATTTAGCACTGGAATGCGGTGGGCTTGCTGCTGATCTTTGGTTGTTGCTCACTTGGATGAAGAGTTGTATCCTCCTGCCTCACGCAGCTGTTTGAATTTGCCTTCCTGTTCCATCACTGCCTGTGCTGATGCTGACTTCCTGCTGCTCCTTCATGAGTTGCTAACGCCTTTTCCCCCCTTCTTTTGTGCTTATTTGGAGCCTGGTTCAAGATTCTTCTAGGCTGAGACACAATCACTGTTTTTCTGTTTAGTTGCTGCCTCACAGCTGTCCTGCTGTAACAGCAAGTACAAGGAGCTAGTGAAGGTGTGTAGCTGTGGAGGCATCTGGGTTTAGGCAAAACCTACACCAAACGTTCTGCCATCCTGCAGGTGCAGTTTCTGACCCGAGGTCAGCTGTGGACTGTGCAGTTCCCAGAGGACATGAACTGTCTCCAGGGCTGAGTTGGCCTTGTTGGCTTCCAGACTGTGCTGGTCTTGTGAGCTGTGGTGGCAGGAATGTGCAGCTTTGTGCTCCTCTCTGGAAGTCTGTGGTGGCTTTACTGTGAGGTGTCTGCACTGCTCTGCTGTGCAGCTGTGTTGGGAGAAACATTGCCTGGAAAGACACAGTCTCATCTGTCCTTCATCAGCATGGCAGTGCTTTGCCCTGTATTTTTCCATGTTCCTCAAGCTGTTTTCTATTAGCTACAGCCCTGTGGCACTTTCCTCTCGAGAAGCAGAATGCAGCCTGTGGATTATCAGTAAAGGGACCTGTTTGGGTGAAGGGGTTCAGACTCCTGCCTTTGGGGTTGTTATGTGGACTCCTTGCTTGCCCTGAGGCCCTGCCAGCAGCAAAGGCAGGTTTATTGTGCAGTGGGGTGTAAAATGTCTATTTTAAAGCAAACTGGCTCTTTTTGCAGCTGGTGTCTGCCTTCTGCCACAAAACTTCATCTTTGGAGCGGGTGGAGGAGGAAGGCAACGACGATGAGGAGGATGATGAACTGGACATCTTTGGGGGTTATGACAGCCTCACATGCTACAACAGCAGCATGGGCAGTGACAGCAGCTCCTGTCTGGAGGAGTCTAGTGATGATGAGGTGGCAGACCGGGAAGCTGGGGAGCTTTCAACCTCTCCCATGCACCAGCCATCCACAGGCCGGCTCACAGAAGACAGTGGCTCCGAGCCAGGTACTGCCTGTGTTGCCTAAAACATGCTCAGGGGCAGCAGAGGGTGTGTTTTGGGAGCAGCTTTGGATTCAGACTGCATTTTCTGGGCTATGTGGGGGATCTGCTCTATATAATGACAGCTGATCTCAGCTCTGTCCTTGTAGTGTGCCAAATTGACTCTGCCAAATGCTCACGTTTTTGGCCTTCCTTCTCTCAGCTGTGTGCGAAATGTGTGGGATTGTGGGCACCAGGGAGGCTTTCTTCTCCAAGACCAAACGTTTCTGCAGCGTCTCCTGCTCCAGAAGCTACTCCTCAAATTCCAAAAAGGCCAGCATCCTGGCCAGACTGCAGGTGAGTTAAACCTTTCCATCTGGCTCTCAGGCTCCGTTGTGCTCACGGGCTCTTGTTGTGCTGCCACCACCCCAATACCTGCAAAAACTAGCACAGCAAGCTGTAGGTAATCCAGGAAACTCCTGGAGTGCATGGGGGATAATTTCTTATCCAGGGGATAAACAGTTGTAGCAGAGGGAATGCAACAGTAGATTTGATGGTCACCAAGGTAAGTGAACTAACTGGGGATGTCAAAATCAAAGGCAGCCTGGGATGCAGTGGTCATGCATTGGTGGAATTTGCAATCTTGAGAAATATAGGTCAGCTAAGGAGTAAAGTCAGGCTCCTGAACTTTAGGAAGGCAGACTTCCAGCTCTTCAGGGGAGATTCTATAATTCTATGAGCTTTCCTAGGGATGAAGCAGGATGTGCCTGTATGTAAGGGTAGGTGGTTGCTCTCTAATTAAATATCAGATTGACATTCCCAGTGGCTTGTTCTTCCTGCCTGAAGTCCCCAGAGAGGGCATGCCAACTAAAAGGTGGTGCTCCCAAAAAGCTGAGAAAGGACACACTGATATTTTACCTGCTGTTCCTTGTTCCCATGAGCACTAATAAATATTGTAGTAATCTGAAAATTAGCCCAAGGAAGGGATGCATACCCAGTTGCAGGGGTGACTTAGTTTCCTGTGCCATTAATGTTTCTAACGTTCCTTCTTTTGTAGGGGAAACCACCAACAAAGAAAGCTAAAGTTCTGCACAAGGCATCCTGGTCAGCCAAGATTGGGGCCTTCCTCCATTCACAGGGCACGGGACAGCTGGCAGATGGGACACTGACAGGTCAGGATGGTGAGTGTAGGTGAGGTGTGAGGAGGTGCAGCTGCTGGAGTCACAGAAATGGGGACACCTTGAGGGCTGTAAGCTCTGCAGTCCTCCTCCTCCTCCTCCTCTCTGGTACACTGCCTTGTAGGATGTGTGTGGAGTGCTCTGACACAGGCTGGCAGGACACAGGGCATGTCTTTTTTCCTCTCCCTGCCCTGGTGAAGGTTACTGCCCATTCACTATTGTAGCCTCATCCTCACTCCTCGTAGCACTTGACCTGGAGCATAAGCTCTGTGATCCCAGTCCCACGAGGTGCTGACTCTGGTGGCAAAGGGGACTTAAAGGTGTCCTGCTTCTCCCAGCCATTCACTTCACTGCTGCTTGTGGGGAGTTATATTTGGCCCGAGTCACTCACTGATCAACTTGAGCAATAAGCAGTCACTGCAGCTGAAGGAGCAGCAACTTACTGTGTTGGGGAAAAGGGGAGTGCTGGGGCATGGCAGCAGCAGGGAGAGTGATCCCTGAGCAGGCTGTTGCTGAGCAGAGCTGTAGCCTTCGACCAGGAGTGACCGTGGGATTAATCTTTGATTAATATCTCTGATTTTCCAGGCACCCTCTGGGAAAGCTAGTGCTGCTGCTATGACCCTGCAGTGTTGCAGAGCTGTGAAGTGGTTTAGCCCTGAAAGGATGCACTGTCCCTGGAGTGCTTTAGCCCTGGGCTGGACTTGACTGACCCCTTTTATTTCCCTTTCTGCTCTCCCTTTTCCAAAAGCAAGTGACAGCAAATATTGATTAATAATAATTTTGCCTCTTGTGGAGGCTGGTGTCCATGCATTCATAGGGGTCTGATTTCCCACCAGAGAAAATGCAGTGGAATGCATAATCCTTGTGTGTTGTGTCCTAGTGCAGGCTGTAGTCCAGAGGTAACTGAGCTCTGTGCAGGTTCTGTGATCTCACCTGATCTTCTGCCCTCATGTCTGTTTGTAGCACTCGTCCTGGGCTTTGACTGGGGAAAGTACCTGCAGGAGCACGGCTACAAGGCAGCTCCTGTCAGTTGCTTCAAACACGTGAGTTCTACTTTACTGTGCATGGCAGGACACACGGGGTGTGTTGTATGCATGGGCCCCCCCTCCCCATGCTCCTGTGGCAGGTGGTGAGCAGAGGCCCACGGGTGGTTATTGAGACCCAGGTGGTCTCAAGGAAAGAAATTGGGTTTTTTTGCATGGGAGTCTCACAAAGGGTCCAGGAGTCTGGGGGGAAGGAAGCAGAGTGGGACTTGACAGAAACACTGCTGGTAGTGATGCCTAAGCTTTTAACTTTTTGTGTTTTTCATATATTTGTAGCTTTGTAGGTTGCTAAAGCATGGCTGTAGCTTCTAGTATTTTTCCTATTTTTCTTCACTACATTTAGGAACAATAAGCTAATCTTATAAACACGTTCAGAAATTCCAAGAAGAGAACCAATTACAAGGACATTCTGTTTTCCAATCAGAATCTGAACCAGACATAACAAAAGTGGGGCAAAAGAAACCTCTGGACTGCTTCCAGTGGAAATTCCCTAGGAATTATTACTTAACCTTTTAACTGGAGAGAAGTGGGAAGCTAACTTTGCAGTTTGTATGGCTGAGTACAGCCCAGGGTGATGTGCAGAGAGGAGCTCAGTTTATGTGAGCCTGGCAGTAGCTGCACCTCCAGTGTGTCCAATTTTTATAAGACCCACTATGTTCCTTTTGAGTTGTGGTCTGGTAATACTGACAACATTTCCATTTTCTTGAGGATAGGTCAGGCAGACATGGCAGTTTTATTGTTTGTTAGGTATTTTTATGCCATAGAGGAATGGCAGCAGCTACTTTGGGATAATAGGACAGCTGGCAGTGAAAGAGTCAAGTGTTGCTATATGGTATTCTGCCTTTTGGGATCCTCAGTGAACACCTCAGTGAGATGTTTGGGACAGCTCAGCTGTATTTCAATATTTTGGCAGATCTAGGAAGGGTAAGGCATGCAAGCCTGTGTCTGAGGTGAAAGTGTAGCTGCCTAAGACATGTCTCTAAAAGCTGGAAGGGCCTGAGCCCTGCTGTGATTTCTACATCCCTCTCCCAACATGGCTGCCTCAATCCTTCAGGTGCCGCTCTTCGATCAGTGGGACGATGTGGTGAAAGGTATGAAAGTGGAAGTGCTGAACAGCGATGCTGTGCTCCCCAGCCGTGTGTACTGGATTGCATCCGTCATCCAGATTGTGGGTATGTCTCTGGTGTAATCTTTGACAGCTGGGCACAGCTAAGCTCTCAGGGAAGCTTTAGAGAGCTGAGGTAGCTTGACAGGTAGCTGGTCAAGCAAAACAGCAGCTCTTTGGAGCCACTACAACTGCTGAGAGATTTTGGAACAGGAAATACCATGGTGCAGGAGTGAGAGGAAACCAGCATGTGGTTCCTCTTCTGGTTGCTGGGCAATGTGCAGGAATAGTTGCTGGGGAAGCTCTGGTAACCTATGCAGAGCTCTGAAAGCCATGCTGTAGGTACTAAGCCTGTGGTGGCATATTCTTGGCCTCTAATGCCTTTGTTTGTCTGCTCTGTCCTGGCAGGATACAGGGCCCTCCTGCGATACGAGGGCTTTGAGAACGATGCTGGTCATGACTTCTGGTGCAATTTGGGCACAGTGGATATTCACCCCATTGGCTGGTGTGCCATCAACAGCAAAATCCTGGTACCACCACAAAGTGAGTATGAGGCAAGAGAGGTTAGCACATGCCTGGGCATGGAGAAACTTTGATTTGTGCCTAGCACAGGGGGTAAGAGTACAGCTCCATTTGTGCTTTGAGTTACAAGAAGCAGTTTGAGTTTGGGAAGCTGGAGACTGCTTGGATTGCTCCCTCTGCATCTCCCTGTCATTGACCTGAGGATGCTGCATGCAGAGCTGATGTCAGACCTGTGGGGGCTAATGCAGGTGGCTTTTCCTCCTTCTAACCCACATGGTGGCTGGACTTGGAACTTTGGGGAAACTTTTTGGTCCTATATCCTGGGCAGTGTCTCTGGTAAGATCAGTGGCTCCAGTCCCTGCACTGCTAGCAGTTCAGAGAGAGATGCCAGTTTAGTGAAATTCTGGAAAGCTGAGATTTGCTTGGTATGGCTCATGTGTTTTTTACTCTATTACCACTTCCTCATCTAGATCAGTGGAGTTGAATGTCTGCTTGGCCCAGTTCATTCTGTAATCGTGATCCCTTCAGCCCAGATGTGGGGGCAAGCTGGCAAAACAGAGTACAGAATCTGAGTGTGAAGAAAACCTTTCAGTGCTAATGGGCTGTCAGAGAGATGTGTGGTGCTGTAATTATTTTGGTCATTAAGAGGGACTTTTTCCCTGTCCATATATAGCTATCCATGCCAAGTACACTGACTGGAGAAGTTACCTCATGAAAAAACTGGTGGGAGCCAGGACCATCCCAGTGGATTTCCACATGAAGGTAAACATGGGAGGCTGTCATTTTGTATGGGGGAAATGAAGCTGAAGCCAAGACATGTTCTCGACATGTCTTTTCTGGTTCTGATCTGTACAACCTTTGTGTGCCTTGAAACCTGGGCAGGGCAGGGGCATTGGGTGCTTCCACATGCTCCTAAGATGCCTGTCATGATGCTGTGGGTGATGGCACATGCCCTCTCAGCACAACAGTTTCTCCTTTGGGTCACAGGCAGGCTTTAAAAGCTGTTGTCACATAGTCTGCTGGAAAGTACTGGGGATGAGGTTTGGCATTTTGCTGAAGGGAGAGACCAGTGCAGCTCCAACCTGGCCTTTCTCTGCCCGGTTTCAGTGCCAGGGAATAGCTCTGAGAGAAAAAAACCTTTGCCTTCAGTGTTGGTAGCAAAGCAGCCTGCAGGGAGTGAGACGGGCACAGGCTTCCTTTAAGAGCCATAGCCTTGGAGTCTTTATAGCTGTTATGATTGTTTTTGTGTAGCATGCACTGAGATTAGACCTTGTTAGAGAGAAGAGAGTCTTCTGTGGCTAGGAGCTTTGGAAGTAGCAGATTAGGAAGACATCCCAGAGACAGCAGGCAGGAAGGCATGTGATAGGTTTTTCTGTGTGCAAAGTAAGTGGTGACACTGGGCTGGAGACCTGGATGTAGTTAGTGTTTCCCATATTACTTCTCAGAAAGTTAAGAGGGTGTTTGTAGTTGCTTGTTCCTGGGCCACAGCCCAGGGAGGGGAAGTGGTGGAGGGAAACAGACATTGATTGTTTCTTTCTCCCCTAAGCATCTCCACTCCCATCTAATAATCCAGAGGTGGAAGGGGAAGACCTTGGCTTAAGAGTTCTTCTGGATTCAGGTGTAGGCTGATTTAGGTGTCTATTTTGTGATCACATCTTGGGATCACAGTTCCAAAATGTCAGGGATTCTATAAACACCATTGGGCATTTGTGGATGAGTAGGACTATATGAGCAAACTGAAGCTCTCAAAAAAAGTCAGAAAGCAGCCAGTGATGTGCCTTTGGGTCAGTCTGCAGAGTAACTGGCTTTGAATGTAGAGTTGGCAGATAGATCATCATGTAGTTCAACCTCTGATCAGAATAAAAAGGTGAAAACAAGAACCTGACCTCTTTTGAAGTCGTCTGAAAATCCTGTTGCCCTTTGGGAAGCTACACCTCTAACTAATTGCAGCCTTGAAACCCTTGTGATCTCTTTCATGGCTGAAAAAGGCACACAAATCCTCACCCAGTTCCTCGTGAACAGAAGTTCACACTGGGAGCATTCACACAAGGTGGTGGCTGGGCATGGCTGCTGGGCTGGGGTGGGGCAGCTCTTATGAGGCCACATGACAAGGGAGACTCAGGGGGTGTGTGACCAACCACACTGTTATGTCTGAGGTGCCAGCTACCTGTCCCCTCATTGAACCCACTCCCCTGCATCCCTTACTTGCCAGCTTTGGGCAGTGCCAGGGTGCATGTCTGTGGGGAGAGCTGTTCTCTGAAGTGTTTGGAGAACTGTGGTTGATCCCAGCTCCTCTGTCGGCTGTTGGCAGATGGCGGAGAGCATGAAGTACCCGTTCCGGCAGGGCATGCGGGTCGAGGTGGTGGACAAGAACCACGTGTCCCAGACACGTATGGCAGTGGTGGACACGGTGATTGGGGGCAGACTGAGACTCCTCTATGAGGATGGTGACAGCGATGATGACTTCTGGTGCCACATGTGGAGTCCCCTCATCCATCCTGTGGGCTGGTCACGGAGAGTGGGCCATGACATAAAGAAGGCAGGTAAGGATCAGGCTACTGCAGCCATCTTCTGATTTGCTGGGGACTGCCTGCACCCTGCTGTTGACAGCAGTCTTGACATGCTGGGACTGAGGCAGTTGCCTCAAGACCTGGCAGGTGAAGTCTGCTTAGTTTTGTGTCTGCTGTTTTTTATCTGGATAGATAAAAGCCCTATGATCATAGGTCAGAACAGGGGACTGTAGGGTTTCTTACCTGAAGCAGGCAGTCTATCCCCTTGGTGTGGGAATGCAGACTTTGCAACATGACAGGTGTTTATAGTCTTCCTGAGGGAATTCATGCTGGCTTCTCTAACACTGGATGCCATCAGGTTGTGTTTTCTGGACTTTCCTTACGAGAGGAAATGCTGGTCAGCTTAGGCTGGCAGAAAAAAGCAAGACTTGAGCTCTGCTGATCCTTTTGGTTGTGTCTCCATTCCTTGCTGCCTCTCCCTGCTGCAGGTAGAGGTGTTATCAGTAGTGCTCAGGAAGCTGAGCCATCCGCCTTTGAGCAAGCCCTTCATCACAGCCCATTTTATGAGAAGTGTAAAGGGACTGACCTGTTCTTTTTATTAAGTGCTCATTGAGCAGGTTTATGGCAGCTAAGCTCTCACAGGAAAATTAATAACCAGTCTATTTTCTTACTGCAGTTGCTGCAGGTTTTTTACCTCTCCATATTTCTTCCATTCCTCACAGAAGAAAAACGTAATGACATGGCAAACCATCCCACCTTCCGGAAGATCTACTGTGATGCTGTCCCCTATCTGTTTAAGAAGGTAGGATAAGTCTGCCTTTCTGTGGGGGTCCAAAAAAGGAAGCAGTGATAGCAGTTCCTTGCTTGGGCACACATGCTGCTGGGTGGGTTGTTGAGGGTGGCTCACTGGTCTTTCTTATAGCTAAAGGCAGTGAGGTCTTTGGGGTGTCAAGGCTGTGGTTAAGCAGGGGCAGATCAAACTAGAAAGCTGAAAGAATGAAAGGACAGTGACAGATTGAGGGACTGAATTAAAGGGCAAGCAAGGGAGCTTTGAGTTGGAGAGGGAAGAGGATTGCTTGGGACAGACCAGTTCTGACAAGAAACTGGATCATGCTGGTAAGGACTGAGATGAGAAGGAGGCTTGCTTTGTTGTGGAGCAGCAGTTGGGCTTGGCTCTCTGACTGACCAGAGCTATGGCAAGAGGTTGCTGACACAAACAGAGTGTTGGTTTGGCTGCCTCTTTGTATTTCTTGTAATATTTTTGCTTTCCCCTCCCAACTTGAGTCAGGCTAAGTGAAGTTCTAATCCTATTTGCACTTGCTGTGCTTGGTGTCAGGATGGGACTGTCCCACACCCCTGGCAGCAGATGGTATACCAGAATCTCCCTTAGGTACGAGCTGTCTATTCTGAAGGTGGATGGTTTGAGAGAGGCATGAAACTGGAAGCCATTGACCCCCTGAATCTGGGCAACATCTGTGTGGCCACTGTTTGCAAGGTAAGTTCAGTGGGCCTAAGGGGGTCTGCTGTGTTTGCTTGAGATAATGCAGCTTTTCCTCAGGTCTTTTCAAATGAATAAGACCAGGTAGGAATCTGCATGGGAGAGAGGAGAGGGCTGTCAAGAGAGATGTACAGCTGTTGTGTGGAGGGAACTGGGGGGTTACCTCAGAGGTCTGACAAGCTGTTGTCCATGTGTGCCTAAATGGACAGCATGAAGATGAGCATGCTTGGTCTGTAAGCTAGTGTCCAGTGTGTGTAACTGGCAGCCACCCTTTTTCCACCCTTGGGCAAGCAGTAGGGAAGATTTGTTCTCCAGTTCTGAGAGTGCATAGAGAGGCCTCTGTGCAAAGAAGGGAAGAACCTTCATGGAGGGAATGGCATGAGGAAGCTGAGGATGGATGTGTCTCCTTCAGTTTCTCTTGATGAGGTGGTAGTAAGCTCTATTCTTGTGCTGGTATTGAGAAGTAAATTGCTTGCCCAGGTTTCCTCAGCAAAGTATAGCATCCATCTGGGCTTTTCCTGCTTCCTCAAGGAGCTGTTTGCCCTCCCAGAACCCAAGCTGAGGACTTTGACACTTGGAGTTTGGCAGTGGGATGCTAGGAGAGCTGCTTGTGTCTGTAAAATGCTCCCTTCAGCCATTGCTTGGAAATGGAAGAGTTTGGGACAGGCATACCTGTTGCCTTTGGTGGGCACCAATTACCAGTGAGTGACAGGATAGGGCAAGTCTCGTTACTGTACGAAGTAGCAAATCCAAGGGTGGTGCTCCTTCCCTTCTACCCACTAACAAATTCATGATCTGGCTAGTGTAGAGGGTTTTCAGGCTGCCAAGAAAGTGTTTCTGGTGGAGAGCAGAGCTCCTGACCATTTAAGGCATTTCACATAGTTCTTTCTACAAGGCTCCTTAGTGTTGGTCCCAGTCCTGCAGAAATTGCTGTTATGGGAATTAGCTTGTGTTGACTAAAATATTACAAGAAGCTTGGGGCATATAATATTGCATTTTACTGTCTAGTGGCAATTGTGATCAATCTGTGGGGACTCTTGAGAGAATCTTTTGTGAGGAGGAGAGGCTTTAGAGCAAGCAAAGTTCTGCACTCATGTCTTCACTCCCATTTCAGGTTCTCTTGGATGGGTATCTCATGATCAGCATTGATGGAGCCACGTCTGATGATGGCTCTGACTGGTTCTGTTATCACGCTTCCTCACACGCCATCTTCCCAACCAACTTCTGTAAGAGGAACAACATCGAACTGACCCCTCCAAAAGGTGAGATTTGGACTCTGCCCTGTGGTACAAACCTGCATGCAGAATCTGATGGAGGGTGCTTTTTTTAAAGGGGTCAGGTTCAGATGAATCAAAACAAGGTCCCACTTGTTTTTCAGGGAGACAGGGCTAGTTCAGAGATCCGGGCTGTTTGAGCTCTGCCCCTATACCAGGTCTTGGTTAGCTCCTGGCAGATCAATGGGAGAGGTGTATGATCCCCAAACTGAACAGAATAAAAGGTTTTAAAGGACAAGGAGGGTGGGAAGGGATAAGTAGAGCCATTGCTGCAGGAGTCAGTACTTAAGTGTCCAGAGAAATCTCTATTCTTTTCTCTATGAATAGATCTGACATGAGTATTTCTTCAAACTCCTAAGAGACAATTACCCTAGGAGGGGTTTTGCTGCCTCATCTAACCATATCCAAAAAGGCCTGCTCTGAATTTCTGTTGCAGCATTTTTGTGCAGTGCTGTTCCATATTCCTTTGATGTTCCTGCTGCTGGGAGAAAGAAATATTGGTCTTAGTGGCATGTTTCCTACTTACTGCTGGTCCTCCTCTTTCTCTGTGGTCTGGGTCTATGGCTGACACATGTTCAGAGCTGGAACTTGCACTTTTCTGTATTTGCCTGCTGGAGAGGGGTGCTGGACCCTATGGAATCCATGCACTAGGTTCATGTCCAAGATCAGGCTGTACATGCTGGTTCATTGACCTGCTTTGCAACCAGTTGCTATGCCTCCTTCCTGCTTACTATGCCCTTTGTCCCAGCTGTTCTATCCAGTGACTGCCCTTTTACCTCTTAGTGTTTCTTTCTGCTGCAGGGCATGATGCAAAAACCTTCAACTGGGAACGTTACCTGGAAGAGACTAAATCAAGACCTGCTCCATCACGGCTCTTCAACACAGTGAGTGCTGCCAGGAAGAAATGATGTGTAGGGATGCTTGGAGTAAGCAAGGAGGAGTGCAAGAGTTCTGTCACAGGATCACTGAGGTGGAAGTGACTTCTTGTCCAACACCCCTGCTACAGCAGGGTCACCTGTAGCTGTTGCTCAGGACCATCTCCAGATGACTTCTGGATGGATGGAGACTCCACAGTCATGTGGGCAACCTGTGCCAGTGCTCATTGGCACTCACGGTAGAACGTGTCTCCTGATGTTCACAGGGAAACTCCTGTGTTTCAGTTTGTGCCTGTTAACCCTAGTCCAGGCACTGGGCACCACGGAGAGGACTCTGGCTCCGTCTTTGCACCCTCATTTCAGGCATTTAGACACATAAATAAGGCACCCCATAGCCTTTTCTTCTCCAGGATGAACAGTCACAACTCTCTCAGCCATTCCTCATACAAAAGATGCTCCAGTTCCCTTATCATCTTCCTGGCCCTTTGCCAGTATGTCCATGTCTCTCTTGTACCCGGGAACAATTCGGGTGTGGCCTCCTCAGTGCCAAGCAGAGGGGAAGGATCACTTCTATTGATCTGCTGAGAACAGGTTGCCATTAGCCTTCTTTGTCCCAAGGGCACATCCCTGGCCCATGTTCAACTTCATGTCTGCTGAGATTCCCAGGCCCTTTTCCGCCAAACCGCTTTCCAGTCAGTCTGCCCCCAGCTTGTGCTGGTGCCTGGGCTTCTTCCTCAGCAGGTACAGGAATCTACCAGCTCTCCAGCTTGTCAAGGTGCCTCTGGATGGCAGCACAACCATCTAGTATGTTCTGTCTGTCCTCCCAGTTTCCTACCACAAGCAAGCTTGCTTGGTTTGACATGACACTCTGACATGTCATCCAGATAATTAATGAAGATGTTGAATAGGATTGGATCCAGTATTGACCCCTGCGGTACACTGCTAATTACTAGCCTCCAACTAGACTTCATGCCACTAATAACCACCCTCTGGGCCCAGTCACTCAGCCAGTTTTCAGTCTATCTTGCTGTCTCTGTACCCAGCCTGTATAGTTCAATCATCTTCTCCATGAGGTTTTCATGGCAGACAGAGTCAAAAACCTTCCTGAAGTCAGGATAGACAATATACAGTATCTCTATTGGGATGCAGTTTGCTGACAGTTGGTGCTTTAAGGAGAGCTCAAAGGCCCAGGAGTACATGCTCTCCAAGTCAGGACATCAGTGTCCTGTCTTTGTGAGTGTTAGGATATCTTGGTCCCTCTGAGTGTGACCTGTGATTCTCTAATGTTTCTGTGAGCTCCAGGCTCCTGGTGGGTTCTGCATTGCTCATTGCCTGTGGATGTGGGTCTGGCATGTTGAGGGTGGGAGCTGCTTTACATCAGCAAAACTGCTGGAGCACCTGGGCTTGTGCTGGTCTTTCTGATGTCCCAGGAGTAAATACCAGATGCCCGGTAATTGTTTGACTATGTGTTCCTGAACTACTGCTTGCTGCTCCCCCCACATCAGGATCTTGCTTCTAAAGGCTGGGCTGAGATTGACTAAGAACACAGCTGGCCTTGGATCTGTTTTTGGATCCATGGGCTTGTTTGACTGTTCGCTTTAGACTGGAGGCTAGCCTGTGTGAGGATGCTTTTGGCCAGATACGGGTTTGCACTGAGTGCAATGTTTTCTTTTTTCATGTTTTCATTTTTTCTGCACCCAGGACTGTCCAAACCACGGCTTCAAGGCAGGCATGAAGGTGGAGGCAGTGGACCTGATGGAGCCCCGGCTCATCTGCGTGGCCACGGTGAAGCGTGTCGTCCAGCGTCTCCTTAGCATCCATTTCGATGGCTGGGACAACGAGTATGACCAGTGGGTGGACTGCGAGTCTCCAGACATTTATCCTGTGGGATGGTGTGAGCTGACAGGCTACCAGCTTCAACCACCAGTGGTGCCAGGTGAGTGGAGATTTCACTGTGATTTCTAATGCTGGAGATAAAGGTTTCCTTCCTCCTGCTCTGTGAGTGGCTCCTTTGGTTTTGGGGCCTTGCAGGGAGAAGCGAATGGCCTCCTTGATTTGCACTGGCTACCATAAAACATCCTCTGTTGCTGCATTCTAGCAGCTGGCAGAGGGAAGAGTCTGATGGGGAGAAACAGCCTGAGTTTTGAGGTCGGCTCTGTTTTTCCTCTGTTCCCCAACACCAAGAGAGAATTAATTGCTCCTGAGGAAGTTGGGCAGAGTTCCAGATGGTCCTATCCCTGCACAGCTCCCTTTTATTAAGCATGTCTATAACCTTAGCCAGGTAGCAGAGGGAGCTTGGCCCATGCTCCCTTTCCTCATCAACTCTCTGACTCTCTCTGTAAAAGGTAAGAGCATCCTCTCAAGAGTTCATTCCTTCCCTTGTCACAGGGAGGCCACTGCCTCACCTTTGCAGATGTTTTCCTTCTTGTCCCAAACTACGAATCTTGTTTCTTTACTGCCCCTGCCAAGTCTGTACTGGGCCTCTCTTCCCTGTGCTGCCCCAGCCTGCTGCCCTGGGCCCTCACGTGGAAGCACAGACAGCAACTGCTCTAGAGCCTTGCTTTCCCCTCAGCTGGTTGTCTTGGGAAGAGGGCTTTGGCTTGGGGGGACGGGTATATCTGTTTCTCGCTTTTGTCACTTCATCCCAGTTACCTACTGGTTATGGGACTTGGCTTTCGTTTCCCTCTCGTCTCTATGACAGAGCCCACAACTCCAGCGAAGGCCAAGGAGGTGCCCAAGAAGAAGAAGAAACCCTATGGAAAGAAGAGTGAGTGATGTTTGATTAGTGCCCTCCCGCTCGCTCGCAGGCTGGGCCCAGTTAGAGGAAGCCTGTCCATGTCCCATCAGAGCAGGAGAGAGAGGCCTTGTCTTGCTGTGGATGCCCTCAGTCAGCTGTGGGTTTGCCAACACAGCTTCTTCCTTCTTACCTGCCCTGTTATCTAAAGAGCAGAGAGCTGTGTGTGGGAAGGATCTGTTTTGCAGTCTGTTTTCTGTTGGCCGAGGTATATATGGCACTTGCTTCCAGGTGCGAGGTTGTGCTGCTTTCCTTACTGTGTCTGTGGTTGAAGGGAGATGTTTGTTGCAGCTGGAGGTAGCTGGAGAGCAGCCCTGCTTTGTGCTGAGGGAAAGAAGACCTTAAGATGGCTGAAGAAGCCAGTAGAAACCATTTTATTGTTTCATCTTGTCGTTGTTATTGTTGTTGTTGTTGTTGCAGTAGCTGTGGCAAATCGTGTAGACAGACAAGAAGTTCCTTCCTGGGGGGTGGAGGGGAAAGGACATCTAAAGATTTTCAGCCTAAATAAAAAGGTCAGCTAAAACCCAGAACATTATGGTTACAATGTCTGCACCTTGCAGCAAATCTGCTCATTGCCTAGGACTAGACCCAGACAGGTAAGCAAAGCTGACTCCACGCTGATTCCAAGAGGACCTGCTCCTTGGAAGTTAAGCATGTGCTGAAGTGCCTTGCCTTTAATGAAGGGGAACATGAAGGAGCATATTTTGAGATGATGACTATAGAATTTTTCTCCAGTAGGCCATTTCTCTTGCATAACCAGTTGGCAGCTAATGACCGTGTAGCTTTCTGTTCAGTTGTGCTGGTCCCTGACTTGCGGTTTCTCAGAGGAGCAGGGTTGCTGATTTTCCAGGGGAAAGGAAACACACTTTTGCTCATACTCTCTTACCTCTTTGTTAAGGAAAAAAGTTACCTGCCAAAGCCCGCAGCGTCAAGCAGACTGTCAAGAAGCCTTCTGCCACAAATGCAAAACGAGAAGCAAAAGCTGCCAGCCAGGCTTTGCCAGAGCCAGCACCTGATGAGAGTAAGGGAATGAGTTACTCTACCCTGCAGCCACATCCCCCTCCCCCTGTACACCCTCTTGGCCACTAAGTCATGGGAGTCCCCAGGCAGGAAAAGGCAGCATGTCAAATGCCCTTCCCTATTCCTCCAGAGACACTCCAGAGAGTAGAAGAAAGCATTTGCTTGCTTTCCCTGGAAAAGTTTGCCTCCTGAGAAGGTTTGGTGGGACCGGTACTGCTCAGTATCTCAGTGCTGCCCTGCTGAGCAGTCTGGTTGTGTGAGGTCGGGCAGGAGAAACAAAGTGGGTATATCAGAAGTGGCTGTCACATCCCAATCCCCATGAGGGCTGTTGCAGCATGTGAACACATGCCCTCTTGCTGTGGTGACCAGAAGAGCAGCTGGGTCACCTGCCAACCCTAGTGGGTAGGGGGGAGGAAGGTGAGTGAGGTGCCTTTTGCACTTGGGGATGGAGCATCATGAAGGTCCCTCCTGTTCACTCAAGTTCCCCTGTGTGAACCCAGGCAGATTGAAAATGGACCACACCTGCTTTTCCTCCCTTAGGAGTTGTTCTTGGGAGCCAGAAGCTGAATGCTGCTTGAGTTTAGTCCCATATTGATTGCTGCTGTGACTATGGATAGATTTGCACTGGCATGACAGGGCTGCCTGTAGTGAGGGATGCTCAGGAAGTATGCTGCCCCAGGGTACCTGCATAAACAGAGCTGGTTTGGAGGTGCTGCAGGCAGTGTGAGTCAACATGGGTTGATTTCATTTACTTATTTTTCCCTCTCTCTGTGTGTCTATTGCTAGTCATTGCTGTGCGGGTGAAAGAAGAAACCATTGACCCTTCAGATGCAGAATTTGGAGAGACAGAGCTTCCTGTTCCCATCAGCAGCATAAAGCAGGAGGACACAGACTGATACTGGAGCATCCCCCAGCTGCCCACAGGAGCTTCACCTTGTGGCTCTTCAGGGAAGGTCCTGGCAAAGAGAAGCAGAGGACCAAAAGGGCCTTCCCTTCTTAAAGCAGACCACCCTGCAGCATCACAACTCTGCTTTCCTGGAAGAAAATTTCTCCCAGGTTTGTAATATTAAGCCCTGGGAAACAGCAGAAAGACTGCAGGCATACTGAGAAGCATGACCAGGGTGGCTGCTGCAGTTGTGCATGCCTGATTTTGAAGGCACCTTTTGGAGCAGGAGCTCAGAATGGGGAAAGAGGCTGCCAGAGCACCAAAGGGCAGTTTGGGTTCTTGGCTGTGGCTGGAGGTGACAAGCTGCTGTCCAACGTGATGAGTGCAGGACACGTCAGGAAAGGAACTGCTCCCGTAGGACTTCGGTGCTGTGCTCTCCAGTCTAAGCGCTGCAAACCCCAAGAAAATCGGGACAGGAAGAGTGCAAAGAGATGAAGAAACAAAAGGAGATGATGATGCCTCCTGAAGAAGTGAGACCTTTTTTCATAGAATGGCTTGGGTTGGAAGACAGCCTGGAAGATCTCAAGATCCTCACCCCTGCTGTGGGCCAGGTTGCTAGACCAGGTTGCCCAGACCCATCCAACCTGGCCTTTAACACTTCCAGGGATGAGGCATCTTCAATGTCCCTGGGCAACCTGTTCCAGTGTCTCACCATCCTCACAGTAAAGAATTTTTTCCTAATACATAATCTAAAACTACTGTCTTTCAGTTTGAACCCATTTCCCTCTTGTGCTGTCACTATATACTCTTGTAAATAGAGGCAAGATGAGACAAGACTATGTTCCTTTCAGGTAGCAGGAGGCTGCAATTAGGTTACCTTGAAGCCTTCTCTTTTTCAGACTGAACAATCCCAATTCCGTCAGCATTTCCTCACAGAAGAGGTGCTCCATCTCTTTTAGCATTTTGGTGGCTTCCTCTGGACTTGCTCCAACACATCCATGTCCTTTTTGTGCAGAGGACCCCAGAGCTGGATGCAGCACTGCAGGTGGGGTGTCACTAGAAGAGAGGGGGAGAATCCCCTATCTCAGCCTGCCGGCCATGCTGCTTTTGATGCTTTCACTCATCTCTTGATGCTTGATTGGCTTTCTGGGCTTTGAATGCACATTGCTGGGTCCTGTCCAGCCTCTCATCTACCTCTACCCCCAAGTCCTTGGCAGGACTGCTCTTGATCCCTTCATGCCCCAGCTTGTGTTGGTAGTGGTGGTTGCCCCAACCCAGATACAGTACCTGGCACTTGGTCCTGTTAAACCTCATGAGATTTCCATGTGCCCACTTTTGAGCCTGCTCAGATCCCCATGGGTGGTATCCCATCCTTCAGGTGAGTCACGAGCTCGGCTCAGCTTGGTGTTTTCTGCAAACTTGCTGAGGGTGCACTTGATCCCTTCATCTGTGTCATTAATGAGGACATTAAATAACACTGGTCCTCATAGAAACCCCTGAGGGACACCACTGGTCACTGATGCCCATTGGGACGCTGAGCTGTTGACCACTACCCTCTGAAGGCAACCATCCAACCAATTCCTAATCCACCAAACAGTCCACCTATGGAATCCATTACTCCAGATTGGGGGGAATAGTTGTGGTGGACTGTGTCAAAAGCTTTACAGAAGTCCACCTAGCTCAAGAAGCTGTCCTTCATGCATTGCAGGAGTCTCCTGGATTGCCTGCAGCTTGCCTTGGTGCTTTCCCAGTAGATGTCAAGGTGGCTGAAGTCCCCCAGCAGAACTGGAGCCTGTGAGCACAGTGCCTCCCGTAACTGGAGCAAGGAGGCTTCATCAATAGGCTCCCTTTGGTCAGGCAGCTGTAGCAGACCCTGGCCACAAGGTTCCCTTTGTTGCCTCAGTCTCTGATTTTTACCCACAGGCTTTCAACCTGCTCATGGCTGTTCTTCAGAGACAGCTCTTCACACTCAGTGCACCTCTTGATGTAGAGGGTAACCCCTCCATGTCTCCCTTCTCTCCTGTCTCTTCTGAACAGCTCATAGCCATCAGCAGTCACACGATTTGTCCCACCAAGTTTCAGTAATGGCAACAAGGTCATAACTTCAGTTACCAGGGGCTTCCAGCCCCTCCTTTGATTTGTTGCCCATGCTGTGTGCTTTGGTGTAAAGGCACCTTGAGCAGGCTGTTGGCTGTGTCACCTTTCTAGAGGAACACCCCTTAATTCCTTTGAGATATTTCCCTGCTGTATCCCTGTTGGCTTCTGTTACCTCAGGAGTCCCTGGCTCATCTCTGTAAGACTGCAAGTGGGCTCCCTTGTGTCTGGTACATCTTCAAGTGACCTGCAGAGGGACTCTCTAGCACCCTGTCCCTCTAAACATTTCATACCATCCCACAGCTTGTTGGGGATGAACCTTATACTGTCCCTCTCAAATGTAGTTTAATCAAGCAACTGGATTACCCAGGAAGGACTTTAGGAGGATTCACCACAACCATAAATACCTTCAGTGGTAGCTCTTTGATGCTCACCTTGAGAGACAGTCAAAGAACACCTTTCACTGCACTGATTGGTATGATTTACTCCCCAGAGGAAGCCATGGGACTTTGGACCTCACCTACATCAAGTTCTTTAGTTTAAAGCCCATCTCACCAAATTAGGCTGCTGCCAAAAATTCTCTTACACTTTATAGACAAGTGGATCCCATCCCTCCCTAACATGGCACAATTGTTAAAGCACACACCACTGTCACAAAAGCCAAAACCTCCTCCACGGCACCAATCTCAAAACCAAATGTTCATCTGCATTCTGTGTCTGCTTCTCTCATTTCTTGCTTTTGAGCCCAGTACTGCACAGGACTTGGAGCATGGTTTGAACTTTTAAATTTTTTAACAGTTGCACTGTAAATTTGATCTACGATCTGTACCCTAAAGCCCTGTGACAAACTTTAGGAAGAGACCAAAGGCTTGTGTATTGCTTTCCAGGCCACCAAACTTCAGAGTTAGTCAAAACGTATCTTCATCTGTAAATTTATCTTTTAAAGCCTTTTCAATTAAAGCAAACTTCTGGGCCCTGGGGTCCCAACCTATGCAGTCATGGGGAATAGGTTGAGCACATTGCTTATCATGGGATCATTTATGGATCACTGATCGAATTCTGCAGGAAATAAAAAGGTTTCCATCTGTTTATGTTTTAATTCTGAGGAACTGCTGGGAATTAAGGCAACATATTCACTAATAATTTTTAAGCTTTCTAGCATAAGATTTGCACCAGTGCAGGACCTTACTGGTTGGTGCTGGTTGCAGTCCCACTCAGGATTCTTCTGTGATTTTGGAAGCTGTGAAAGTGCTCTCAAAAACAAAACTAAACTTGTGGATAGCAGCTTTTCCACATGGCTGGAGGAAGCCTTGGAAAGAAGCAGCGAGTATTTGGCTTCATTGTTTGTATCACCAGAACATGCTGCAGACTCTGTGGAATGTGCCTCTGTGTCCTGTAAAACCAAACCCTGCATCTTTGGCAAATCAGCATTGTTTTGGTGGCACCAGGCTCTCCTTTGTGCCTTGGACAATATCCATGTCTCCATGGTGGAGACAAGTCTAAAAAAACTGCTCTAGCCAGACTGTAGATATGGCCCTGTTGTGTCCAGCACACCTTCAGAAACCCTAAGCTCTGCTCTTACTGTAGCCTCCAGCTAGAGATTTTCCCGACCTCTTTTTCTTGCTGGGCTTGCTTGTAGCTTTAGTCTTGTTCGGACTGGTTTCCCCAGCCTCATCTTGGGCCCAGCCAGGACAAGTTTGGAAAGTGGTGGAAAGCTTCACCTTCAGGCCCCGGGCTTCTGCAGGGGACCCACAGGTGGCCCCTATGCGGAGGTTAAGTTTGTTGATCCACCTGGAAATGTGGCAGAAGACCAGGAAAAGGAGTAAGACAGAGTGAAAGGAAAGGCAAAGGTCTGTGCCCGTAAGTGGATGAGCACTTCTAAGTAAGGCCAGGTCACCTGAGTGACCTCTGAATATTTGCCCACCCCAGCTTGTGGCTGCTTTCCCTACATCCAGAAAGCCCAGGCAACTTCCATCCTTGGCCATAAGTACATCTTGCCATCACAGGAAAAGACCAGAAATGGCTGATGTGCTGTGAGCTTGTGCCTTCAGCATGGGAGGTCCAGCTGTCCCTCCAGGCAGATCCCTGAGGCTGTTCCCCCCTCGTGGCACTCACCTGTGCAGTGGAAGGAGCTGGCAGTCACAGTGGAAAGGCACATCCTGCAGGTTGAGGATCTCCAGCCCTGTGAAGTTGCTCATGTCAGGTATGTTACTCATTTTGTTGCTCTCCAAGTAGAGGCTTCTGATCTTGGGACCGAGGCCAGTGAAGGCGTGGGGAGAAATCTGCAATGGAAGGAGCATAAGTGAGGGCCATGCTGATCGAGGCAGGGGAGCAAATCTCTGCCCCTGCACTTCTGATTATCTGTTTAGGGGAGCCTGAGAACCTGTCCTGAACCTGGCAGCCCCACAAAAGAACTGCTTTAAAAATGGAAGACTATTAATTAATTCAAGCAATTTCAGTCACAGTTTGGAACTCATGAGACTCCTGTTCAGTCTTCTTAGAGAGAAGGTCACGTGCAGGAAGTCTCAGAGTGATCCCTGAGTGCTGTTAAGATACACATTTTTTATGAGGGTGCTGCTAACACCACTTTCTTGAGAGGATGGAAATATTCAGGGTAATAGCAGTGAAGAGTTCTGCAGGACAGCCCATAATAAGAGAAAGAGAAATCTGGCCAGGGCTGGAGGAAAGAGGTGATTCAGGGAATGGTCTGGACCCCACTGAAAGTGGGTGTTTAAGGACTGGAGGGAGTAAGCTCCTCCCGGCGGAGACAGGAGCAAGGTTGAAGTAAGGCAATGCTACAGCTGAGCCTGAAGAAATCTGGCTTCACAGCCAAGCTCTAGAACATCTCCTGAATCTTGGGGATTTGGGGATGTCTGTTTGGATGCCTCTATAGGGGGCATCAGCTCTGGGCAGCAGAAGCTGTGATATGCCCTGTGGTGTCACTGCTCCTTGGGAGTCCCATAACACACTCACCCACTCCAGGCCCATGTTGTCCAGGTAGAGGTGTTGCAGACTGGAGGCCACCGGCAGGAAGACACTGTCCCCCATGTGCTTGATGGGGTTTCGGGACAGCTTCAGCTCACTCAGGGCAGGCAGGCCCCACAGGGCTGCTGTGGGCACCTCTGACAGGTGGTTTCCCTCTAACTGCAGCTTTTCCAGCATCTTGCTGGGAGCCAGGGCAGCAGGAGCAATGTGCCTGATGGCATTCCCAGCTAGGTAGAGCCAGCGGAGCCCCCCGGCCCCGGCCAGGTCACCGTCCGCCAGCTCCCCAATGGCGTTGTGCTGCAGATGGAGGGAGATGAGGTTGGGCAGGAGCCGGAAGGCGCCTGCAGGCACACGGGTGAAGGTGTTGTGGTCTAGGTCGAGGTAGGCCAGCTGCGGGGCCCCCTCGAAGGCAGCAGCCGCCAGGGTGGAGAGGTGGTTGTCGGTGAGGTACAGGTAGACCAGGCTCTCCAGGCCCCGGAATGCCCCGGGGTGCAGCGCCCTGATGCTGCAGCTCTGCAGGTGAAGAGACACCAGCTCCTTCAGGCCAGGGAAGGCATCTGGTGGCACTGTCCTGAAGGGGTTTCGGCGCAGGTCAAGAAGGCGGGTGTCCCTGGGGAAGTGCCGAGGGATCTCCCGCAGGTCCCGGTTCTCGCAGGAGCCGTGATGGAAATCGGGGGAGCAGACACACTCCCGGGGACACGGCCTGCTGCCGGCTGCCCCTGGCTGCTCTGGCGGTGCGGGGGGGCTGGGGGGTGGCCGGAGGCGACCGCATCTCATCTCGGGAGTCTTCAGGGAGTCAAGGGACCGGCCGCGAAGGGCGGGGGGCGCAGCACAGGCACCCTCGGCCTGCACCCGTGCCCTTGCCAGCCAGTTGTGGAAGGGGCGCAGGAGGCAGGAGCAGAGCAGAGGGTTCCCATCCAGGCTGACCCTGGCCAGCCCCCCCGCCCCAGCCAGGGGAGGCAGCCCCTGCAGCTGGTTTTCGCGGAGGTCCAGCATGCGGAGCTGGGGACTGCGGGCAAAGGCATCGGGTGCCACATCCTGGAGGTAGGCGTGGTCCAGGAAGAGGTGCCTTAGCGAGGCCATGGCCAGGGCTTCTTCAGCCACGTAGGTGATGGGGTTGTGGCCCAGGTCTAGCCGGGTAGCCCCATCCAGCCTGGCCAGGGCTTCACCAGGCAGTGCCTGCAGCTCATTGTGGTCCAGGCTCAGCCTGCGCAGGGCAGGCAGAGCAGCAAAGGCCTCGCTGCCCAGTACATGGAGGGCGTTGTGGGACAGCCGGAGCCATCTAAGAACCTGCAGACCCTGGAAGACCATGTCTGGGAGGTAGACCAAAGCATTCGCCCTCAGGTCGAGGACAGTGAGGGACCCCAGATGGCCAAAAGCACCTGGCTGGATCTCCTCAATGCGGTTCCCCTCCAGAATAAGCTGCTGGAGGGAGGAGAGCCCATCCAGGGACTCCTGGTAGAGGAGGGCTATGCCATTGGAGGCCAGGTTGAGGTAAACAAGCCTCCCCAGACCCCGGAAAGCCCCCTCCTCCAATTTCTCCACCTTGCAACGCTGCAGGTCTAAGTGTGTCAGGTAGGGGGTGGCAAGGAAGGCTCCTGCTGGGATGACCATGAAACTGTTGCCCCGAAGGTCTAGCTTTTTGGTGAGCTGTCGGTCACACACACAAAACACTGAGTTACCCCAGGGCTGCCATACCTATCTTCTCTCCCCATCCCTCGACCTTTCTTCCCCTTGCCCACCTCTGGGATGGTGTCAGGAATGGCAGTCAGGCTCCCGTTAAGACACAGGACATGGGCATGGAGGTTGTCACAGACGCAGGGTGCAGGGCAGCGGGCGGCAGCCATCGCTCCCAGGGCTGCTGCGAGCAGGAGGAGCCCCCACGATGGCCCCATGTGGGAGGGCACCTGGGGAGAGACAGCAGTAAGGCCAGGAGAGAGGCCAGGCTCCCATGCACCCCCAAACAGCATCACCTGCTTGGCACCCCATGTGCCAAGAGGGCTGTTGCTGTGACCTAGTGGGGAAGGTCTCACTTTCTCTTGCTCTCACACTGTGATTTAAATGCGGAAGAGTGGAAGAAAGAGAGGAGAAATACTTGGAATGAGAAGTGATGGTCACAGCTAGCAGGTTGCTCACAGGCAACTGGCTTGCACAAACACCCACCCCCCCACACCGTCTCCCCATTTTCTTCACATATCACTAACTTAAGATGGCCTTGGTCTGTATAAGCTATCATTATCCCTCCTACAGTTGTTTTTGTAAGGCAAGCAGGTGTAGCCATCCAGAGAATGTCATCATACAGGCTTCTGAGCTGCTACCCTTCTTCCCCTTCTCTTTACCCTTTATTTATGGTAAATGTCCCATGTCTCCACCATCCTGGTCATCTGCCTCCCAGCTCTCTGCCTCCTACCCTGCAAGCTCCCTGCTTCCCCCCCATAGCTATTCATAGCAGTGTTTGGAATAGAACTCCACTGTTTAGCTGCAGGAAGGACGGGTTGGTTTTGGCTGGGCAGGAGCGAGCCCCTGGGGCGAAGGTACCAGAGAGAGGCCAAGGCTGGGGCAAACAGAGGCAGCAGGCTGTACATACGACCAGTATGTCCCTCTAAGCTCTGAGACAGCATCAGTGGGGTCTGCAAGGCTCATACCTGTGGAACCACTGTGGTGCACAGCCCCTGCCCACTGTAGCACGTTGTCCCCTGTGGTCCCATACCCCAGCTCTGCCCTCCTGCTGTCACCTCAGCTAGTCTTGCTGCAGCCCACACCACACTGGGGCAGCCCCCTCCTGCGCACCCGCTGGCCAGCACCACCAAAGTAATGCCCCCAAACTCAGTCCCTGTGCTGTGCCTGGAGCACTGCCACATGCCAGGCATCATCCCATCGCTCCCTCCCTCACACCTGGAGGGTTCACACGCGCAGGGTTGGGAGTACCTGGACTTCAAGATGTGGCAAAGAGAGGAAAGCGTCCCCTGCCCCGTCCAGCAGCTGCTGAGCTCCTGCACCGGCGTTTGCTCTCCTTGCAGAAGTGAGAACTGAATGGGCCCCGTTGTGTTGCTTTCCCAGCAGCTCTCACCGGGCAGAGCCAGAAACGTGGGAGGAGGAAAAGGAGGGGGGGAGGAAGGGTAAGCCACCCCTGGAGAGAGGGCAGCAACCCAGACACTGCCTCCCCCTCGATTCACTGGGGGCTGGGAGCACCAGCCCGGCAAAGCCCATGTGGGGTTTGCATTCACCGTTTCCAGGACTCTGCCTTCCCTCTCCTGGCTGTTAGTCACAGGAGCTACAGATGTGCAGGGCAGAAAGGTGACATCCAGCCAAAATTGCAATGGCAGTGGTAAGCCTGAGGAAAAGGAGAGGCAGCTGACCAGTTGTGCCACGTTTACAGCCCTCCGCTCTCCTCATTTTGCTTCTTTGCTTGTTTAGAAGAGGCTGGGGTGGCAGTGCCTGCATGACACATCATTAGCTTACAAGGACATGGAGGCATTAGTTTTCCTCCCAGACTGTTGTTTTACTCTCCTAGGGAACAGGAGTAGATCTGCAGCCTGACAAAAATCTGGAAGATTTGACACTAATATCTCCTTCCCCTTCAAGCCCTTCCCCTATTCAGCAACCTCAGCCACCAGAACCAGTATGTCCCAGTACAGACACTGGCTTCTTCCTAGACCCACTAGCCATCCCTGACCTCCACCTAACGGACAACATGGTAGAATAGCTCCAGCCAGGCAGTTTCAGTGGTCTGGGAAAACTTGACCACTTCCACTTGAACTACAACCTCTCTGACCTGTCACTGGTCACCCAGCATCTCATCCATCCCATTTGTCAGCCAATGTGGAGTTACCCACCACATCCACCACCGCCCCCACCACAACTCTGTCCACTCTCCAGCCCACCCTGCTCCCCTGTGCCTGGCCTTCCATCATCTCTCTTGGCCAGGAGCACCCTCCCCTGACTGGTCAACAGCCTAGACAGCAAAACTTTCCTGGTGGTGGCCTGGGCTCTGCTGGAGAACCATGGAGAGAGCAAGGTGTGATACCAGGCACTGAATGCCACATCTGGCCCTTCCCCAGCCTCACCACAGGCTTTTATTTTGTTCATTTACCCAGCAATGATCTCACCAGCTTCAGCTTCTTCCAAGGTTGCAGGGAGGCAGCCAGTCTTTGCTCTCCCTGATGGGGCATGGGACATGAAGGTAGCACACCTGAACTTCCACTTGGGGGGTCTAACCCACCTTTGCCAGGCCAGAGACTTTTGCTTTCCATTTGTTTGACCTCTGTCTGCAAGGAGCTGACTATCACTACAGGGTTTCACTGCTCCCAGATGTGCTCAGAACTGCTCCATGCAGAGCTCTGCAGCACCTTGGATTTGCTGAGCTGAAGAAGTTCAAACTAAAAGTATGTCTGACAACAGCAGTGCTTTTGGGGTGAAATGACTGCCCAAGACAGGTTGAAGCACTGCAATGACCCCACATTCTTCCAGGGCACCGCAGGTAAAGTCATCCTCTGCAAGCAATTTCTAAGAGAAACCAGGGTTAGCAATTCCCAGCCTCTTTTTTTTCCCTAATCCAGAGATGTAATGCAATTTTAAGGGACTTCTGAGCCTATGTCCCATCTAAAAGTGAATCTGTCTTCTGCAGAGAAATCGCTTCTACCTTCATACCACCTTTTTTCCTACACACATCTCGACACTAAATACCAGGTGAAAATCTTATTTCTACATGTTTGCCTTTGAAAAACCCCCTTACACTTGCCTGCTGCTACGGTTTGGCTACTCAAAGCTTGTTGCACAGGTTGCCCCCATGATCTGGCCCACAGTTCCTTGTGCAAGCAGCAGATCCCTCTGGCCTTTCCAAGTTCCTTGCACAGACAGGACCTTGCCACACATGATCCACATGGGACCCACTGCAGATGGACTCCTGTAGAGGTTGATCCCGTGGCTTGGCCTCTGCATCACATTCTTCTTCTTCATGACCCTTCTCTACAGCAGAGGGCACACAGTGCAGCAAGAGACCAGGAAGCTTCAAAGAAAGCTACACTAGGTTCAAGACTTACAGGAACTACTTACGGAAAGGTTTTTTGTATCTGTTTTGCCCTCAAGCTCACAGAAAAACTTAACAAGAACAGGATGAGGTAAAGAAGGCAGGGCTCAGACTGCAATGACTGAAATTCCTGTAGATGCAGATAAAAATCAACCTTCAGTTGATTTTTACCAATTTGGAGACAGAGGAGTTCAACTCCACTCTGGGAAACTAGAATAAAATGTATTTTGCTCTTAGCCTTAGGGCTGCCTCTTTTTAATGAGGGGACACTGCTCTTATAAAAAAGCCAGCACTTCACCACTAGAAGGATGAGACACACTGCTTTCCTGAGTCTGCTGGATCACAGCCACACCAGATTTCCCCCAGCCACTCCAGTTTCACCAGAACAGGCTCCCATACTGGAGGAATTTAAGCAGAGGGTGCATGCAAGTAGGTCTGGCACATATCAGACACTATTTCATTCCAGTGTCTCAAGCATTTTTTTCTGTCCATGCTGCCTGCAGACCCTGTCAGTTCACACCAGCTTTTGCTACATCCAGGCCAAGCATGTGCCAGCTGTGGCACACGTTGCCTCTCACAACAAAGGGATAGCCAACTCCATCTCCTTGCCTTCTTCCCAGCACTATTTATTCTGCATGTCACTGGTAAGGGAGGATGAAGAGTCTCGAACTGAAAATAGTGAGGGAAGGAACAAGTCTGCTGCCTAAAGAGGTGTTTTGAGTCTCAGAGGCTTGAAAGAAGACAGAGCAGGACCAGCCTGTGATTCTGTGTGCTCAGGAGTGGTACAGGTAGGTACCACAAACTCATATGGGCACATGGACAATCCTCCAGACAGATTTAGGGGCATCTGCTGCCTCTTGTTCAGTGCAAGAGAAAAGCACAGCCTTCTCTCTCCATATTCTTGCACGTGCTTGGCTTTCAAACGTGAACGGTGCACACAGGCCCAGTGTTTTCTCAAAGGGAAGAGAAAGGGAACACATTCCACAGGGATTTCATGGATTGTATTAATTTTCAAACCAAGCCTATTTAATTAGGGTGAGAAGGAAAAGGGCAGGAAGAATAAACAACACAGGCAATGGCAAAAAAAATTTACAATAAAATATGCTTGCTCCCTTAAGCAATGGCCACCAGGATCAGCCATGCTACACAAATATTCCAAGCCACAGCAGAAGGGGAAGAGAATATTAAAATAAAAATCAGCCACACACTGCCTTTGACAACAGACTTGAAAGAAGAACCAAAGGGGATCACACCACACCCCTTTGACACACGAGCAGCACCCCCATGGCCCAGAGAAGCAGGGGCAGGGGCAGCAGCAGCAGCAGCAGCACAGCCTCCCACTGGCACAGTGCTAAATGCTATAAGGCAGGAGTCAAAGTCCAATAAAATAAAATGCCCAACTGGGTTGATCCAGATGAGAGCTCTTCTGGGTCCCGTGTTAGTCTTGGCACCCTTGCCAATGCAACCAAAACGGAGAACTCTTCAATTCATGCTGAGTTCACAGCAGTACGGACTTATTTTAGCGTAAGCACCTGCCCTACAGACCAGGGAATCACTTCAAGAGGAGTAGGAAGACAATTCAGCAGGATTTGTTCAAGTTTATGAAAGCAGAAGGAAGGACAGACTTCTTACAGGGGAAAAAAAAAAGGACAGCATGTCTGTATGGGCTCTGGGATGCTCTCCCACTATGCAGCTCCGAGTTCTCTCTGCTGACAGTCCTATGAGGAGGGAAGGGCACAGCTCTTGTGTCTCACAGCTGGTGCAGGGTCTGTAAGAGCATGTGGCGAGCAAACGAACAGGAGTCAAGAGCACGGTTTGGTCTGTGGAAAGAACAGAGAGACAGATTTGAAACACTGCATTTAGGAATGGCTTTGTGTCTGCCTTTGAGCAAATAAACACTATTTCCAATGCATTGGGCGTGTACGCCCCAAACCCCACTAATTTTGCCATCAGTTATCTCTTCCAAAACCATTCCATCACTGCTGCCCAGATCACTGCTTCCCATGCAGAGCTTGCTGTGGAAAACTCTGTCTCCTTTTGCTGAGTCCAAGACAGGAAGACAGTGGCTAAGAATCAGGACATTTCTTTCCATAACTATAAACAATGTGCTGCTGACTTACCTCTACAGCCCAGTGTCTCATTTTGAGTAGAATGATGGGGTTGGGGGTGAAAACCCTCTCCCCCTTTTCTGGTAATGGGTTTTTCCATAAAGTTTCACTGTTTAGAGCCCCAAAACACAGGAGATAATCCTGTGAGCACTCAAATCTTTTCTCACCAAGTCATTTGTTACCTATTATCTGACAGTGACTTTGGTCTCAGGGATTTTTAAACCTTTAAAAGAGGCAGCATAACCTCCTGTCCTCTCCTTCCCTAAGGTCAAGTAACATATGGGTGGCTTTGCTGGACCACTTTTCAAGGTGCCTTACAAATAGCCCACAGAACAACACCTGAAAGGGTCCAAGAAAGAGGTTGCAATAGCTAAGTCACATTTACACAGAATTATCTGCTTCCTGAAATTAGACCATGGAAGTATACTCACAGCAGGGTTAACATGAGGCTAAATTTCTGTAATGTTCCCATCACCTCCCAGCAATGTATATTTCTCTTTCTGCAGGCTAATTTCTGGCTCAGCATCACTGCAACTTATACTAGTCTCTATCCATCCATTAGGGAACTTCCTCCAAAGAATTTTAATCTGATGTTTTCCACCGTTCTGAGAATTTAAATCATTAATTTTACCTCTCTCCCACCTCACCACAGCAAAATAAACTTTAACAGTGAACACTTGCGAAGCCTGCACAATTTTGGAAAGAAGGGTGAACTGAAATAAAGAGTGGAATATCTAGGAAGGAGCAAGAAGTTCACCTCTGGCTGTATAGCACACAACCTATAGCTGCAGAGGTTGTTTGGTACAGCACTCCATGTCTGCTGCAGTTTAATTGAAGCACATCTTGGAGAAGACGTAACCCTTTTTATTCCCCTCACAAACCATTCAATGCCTTTCACTGAACACAGAGTGTCACAGAATTACAGCTTAGAGCATCTTCAGAGTGGCTGGGAGAGGTATCTCAGCCCTCATGTTTGAAGACCCAGCCCTGTTCCATCCAGGCAGCTGCCCAGTTTTGGAAACAGAGAACCTGGACTGCTGAATCTGATCACAGACTACCCCTCAGCCCCCTCTCCTAACACTAAGCCTCCTCTAGCAATAAAATCCTCCTCATTTGCTGTGGAGCTACCTGCCTGTCACTCTATGATACAGACTGTTGAAAGAGCCCAGTGATGTGATGCAATCCAACAGCAAAGAGCAGCATTAAAAAAAAAAACAACCAAACAAAAACCCCATCACCTCCAGCAAGTCACAAGTGAGCAGGCAGACATCCACATACTTTCAGTATTTCCACCTAAAAAATTATGGAAAAACACATGTGGATTCACAGCACCCTCTTGTGTCCAAAAAAACCAAAAAAGGCTTGACAGCAAGCAGAGTAAGATGGATGCCATGTACAGTCTGTATCCATAATTCTGTAATTATTATTGAAAAGAGAACACTGTCTACAACAACAAATTGTCACAAAAGGAAGGAGGTAAGTGACTATTCCAGAAGTGAAAGACAGCAGAGCTCTGGCCTAGGCAGCTACAAGAACTTCACAGCTCTAAAAGCCCAAGAGCTAACTGCAAACTAAAAGGAAGGGAAAAAAAAATAGAAAATAACACCAAAATGCATACCAGTTTTCTGGAAGTGAAGGAATAATAGGTGTAACAGAGTGGAAGTAGATTTGTTGCAGAAACAGAGGCCAGATGAGCTCTGAATATTACTAGGTTAACCAGGTAGAGGCTTAACTTTAGGATTGCAATTTTACTCTGAGTTTGAAGAAGAGACAAGGGACAGAGGTTAATTGTGTGTTGGTTTTGGCTGGGATAATTTTCTTCACAGGAGGGGCTGTGTTATGGATTTGTGCTGGAAGCAGTGCTGATAACACAGGGATGTTTCAGTTACTGCTGAGCAGGGCTCACACAGCATCAAGGCATTTTGTTTCTCACCCCAATCCACCAGCAAGCAGGCCAGGGCTGCACAAGAAGTGGGGAAGGGACACAGCCAGGACAGCTGATCCTAACCATCCAAAGGGATATTCCACAGAACATGGCATCACACTTATCAGATAAAGCAGAAGGAAGAAGCTAGGCATGATGGAGCTTTCCTGGAGACAGCAATGGTAAATTAAGTCCTTGCTTTGCTTGCAGGTGGAACTTTTGCTTTACCTATTAACCCATCTTCACATCAACCCACAAGTTTGCTCACTTTCAGTCTCCTGCTTCTCTTTCCAATCCCACAGAGGTGAGAATAAGTGGCTGTGTGGGGCTTAGGTGGGAGCTGGGGTTAAACCACAACAGGCTGTTTTAACTGGACTATGGGGTTGTTGAACTGTTTACATTTACCCCATATACAGATTTAAGAGTTGTTGTCCTTGCTTCCTTAGGGAAAGCACTGTAAGAAATGCCTATGTTCCTATGAAAAAGACAGATTGGAGATCTGCCTTCCACTGAAAGAAGCATTCAGCTCTCACTCAGCTTCTACAGAACCTATGAACAGTCTCATACTTTCACTAAGAGACTCTTCCCTTTTGCTTCCCCTTGTGTAGTGAAATGCTGGCTCTGCATTCAATGGGGTTTGTGTTGATTAATTCATGAAGACCAAAATTTTATCTTTATTTTGTCACATACAGCATATCTACAGCTTAAAAACATTTACTGAGAGAAGCCTACATGCACATATACAGGGAGAAGGGAGACATGTTTTTTCTGAACAAAATTTGTTAGGACACTTAGAATAAAGAGGCTACTCTGGGTGCTGCTACTTGACATAGGCAGGAAAGTCAAATGCCCTGAACCAAAGTCCTTCTTCTGTATTCTCAGCTTCCAGCAATTTAAATTCCATTTTGAGGGCTGGGGCTTGATCAGCAAGCAAGAGCAAGGCAGCAGTGTAGTAAACAGCAGAAATTCAGTGATCTGTCTGGGTAATTTCACATGGCAAGTCCTGGTACTTCTTGCTTAAACCTATAATGATTGAGTTGGAGGTATATTTGTTCAGTTGGTAAAGCATATGGTCACTGGCTTGTAACTGCCTTAACCTGATCAACACAAAAGAGGAGAGAGCAGGCAAAGTATTCCACAAGAAGGGCCTCCAGCTATCATTTGCACATGTGTAAACAAGATACATTATTTTCCAAAACTGACCTTGGCATGGTCAGTGTTTATGGACACAAACTACTGTTAACATATCAGCTTCAGACACACCTGTAAAAATTCTTTTCCTCTATCACAACTGGTCAGCTTCCAAGCCCAGTAGAACCAAGACAGACTGCCAATGTTTGACTGCATTCCTACTGTCCATGTTTCATACTGACCACAACTATCTTATGCCTCCACCTCTCACCAGCAAGGGATCCTAAGCAGCTGCTGCTCACCCATTTCCCATTAAATTGGGGAAGGCTTAAGCCTCATTCTGGAACTTGCTAAAAAAGCTGCTCTCACCCTACACGGCACATGGTCCATGCTGAGTTCCAAACAGACTTCAGGCCTCTGCTGATTTGCCTAAGTGACATTTTTGAACTGTTTCTCCTCTGACTGTTGAACAGTAGTATGCAATCCTCTTGCAAATCTGTTTGGTGGGGTTTTTTTCCCCAACATCTCAGCAATGCTGAAGTTGACATTGAATTAATTCAGGAGATATATGGTTTCCTTAGCCATTTATACATTAAAAAAACTAAAGCTGGTGGGGGCAGGTGTTGGTTCTATATCTATAGTGGAAGTAACAACATTAAGTACAGGCAGTCAGTAAAAGCAGCTTCTTCAGTACTTATGCTCCCAATTTAGTTGCTGTCACAGTAGGAAGTTCCATTTAAAAACAAATTCAGTCTTTGTGTTTTGCAGTTTTCATCTGCTGGTGTTCAATGTCACACAGCATGACAACTCTGGCAGAGCTCTGCCAGCCCTCTTAACTCTGAAGGATGACTTGGAGGGCATAGTTAGATCCAGTGTACCCACAGTTCACTCAAGCAGTGGCCAGAAACCCAGCAGGTTTCCTTAAGCTCAAAACAGCTCTTCTGTGAGAGGCATTAGCAGTTTCTGCTTCAGAGCCACTTCCTTGCAAAGCCAGCTTCCCACTTTTCCTTCTTTAGGATTAAGATTTTATTTTCCAAACTGTGAACCTCACATACTGCAGTAAACAAGATAAAATAGAGGCCCATTAAGCTATTAATTCTCAATTTCAGAACAGACATTTAGTGGGCTTTCACAACAGCTTACATGTAGCTATTAACCCTCAAACAGTTTCACAAGCTCCCACAGAGAAGACTGCATGGCAAATACAATACTCACTTTGTAACAAAAGCCGAGAGAACTGGGGCCAGGGATTTAGGGAAATAATCCTGCTGGACCATATGGTTCAAGGTCATAAGAATACCATAGAGGCTTGGAACAGTTTTGATCTTCTCTTCACTCTGAGAAATGGACAAGAAGTCAGACATCAGACAACTGGGATTTGATCTAACCCACTGTAATTCACAGACAAGGAATTCTCTGCTAAATGAAGTGCTTCCACACACTGATGTGGAGAAAGCTGGTCACTAGATTAAGTACAAGACAAAGGTGGCCAATTCCACAGTCTCCCAGCAGCAGCACCTGAAGTAATGTATCAAGAACATTTTAGTACTTATCAACTGATAGCAGTAGTAATAGGGAAAAGGAAGTACTGAACCTCTAAGTGAAAAAGCAAAATCTTCTCAGAGGCTCTGCATCAAAGTGTTCTCCTGAGGATTTTACCACACTTCAATCCATAAAGAATTCAGCTGCCTTAATTTTTATTTATTATTCTGTAGCTAATTTTTGTACCACCTCCAGCTCTTTGACAGGCTCCCTCCAGAACCTAATGCAGTGTTCCCAGAACTGGTCTCTCAGTTAGGTACAAGATAAAGCCAACAGTCATCCCCTTGCTTACATGATGCATAAGTTAGAATAACTCTTAATGTGATGCTACCCTACATGTCCCAACTCCTACATTGTTTTCATTTATTTCTCCACTGGCATTTCCACAAAACCCCTCATTCTGCAGACAGGACAGAGACCTGTGTTCCTGCTGTATGACCTTGGAGTTCACAGGATTAGGAATCTGTTGCTCACATGCTTCCAGCTGTGTAGGACTAAAAATGCAGCATGCAACTTCTCCACACATGTAGAAGACTGGTGATGAATTAGGCATATCACAGATGACAATCAGCAGGCTGATCCTCCAGGGCTTTATCATTAGTGCCACTTCCTGGCCTGAAAGAATTCCTCAGGAGCACAGGTCTGTGCTTTGTGACTCATGCTTATTGCTGTTTTCTATATGAGCAAGATGTAGGTGGCAGTCCTCAAAATAGGCATTCTGCAGAACAAAATGCCACCTTGGGTTCTATTGATTTTTCTGAGAAGTGGGAAGCTCAGTGTTGGTCCAGTATACAGTGAATACAGGGAGAGGCTAAACTGATTTTTAGGAAATTAAGTAATAACCATGCATGTCAACAAGGATCTGGACCCCAAGCTAGATAGTACCAGAAGGACATTCATAAACCTATTTAATAGCAGGCTGCTATAACAGATTATGGCTTTTCTGTAGTTCAGAATTGTCTGAGTCCAAATTTACATTCTCCACTTCCAGGTCTTGAGGAAGTGAGAAACACTAACCCTTGTAGCACAAGCAGGCAAAGGTGTTTAAGTCTGCAGACAGAACCAGAGTCCCCTCACTGAAAATAAAGCTACTAATTCTGTGCAAATCACAGGCTTCCTACTGACCCTCCATCTTCTCATACTAAGTTTATTCCTTGTAACTGATTTCTTAACACTAGCATTTGGCAAAGTCTTCAAAGCATAAAGTTGAATGACACTGATCTGGCATGAGTTGCTGATAAACATTTTTGAGATGTGCTCTCAGGAAATGCCCTAAAGGACCCATTAACTAAAAACATTGACATGGCTTTTACAGACACCATAGTCCAGCAGCAGCACTGCCCTACCTGACCCTCCCTACCTTCAGGGGATGATGAGAATGCAGAGCACATTAAGCAGGAGATGTTCAAAAAGGTGACACATCCTTCAATCCTAATGCAACCTTGCAATTTGCAGTTTCTGCTGGACCTACAGACTTCCATTGTCCCTGGGCATCAGGCATGCACAGGCACTCAGCCGCTTCCATGGCAACATAATTACCCAAAATCCTGCCAGTCTGGTCTTCAACAGCCTAAACAGACCATGACTTAACTCTTTCCTGCTTCCTCACCTTCAGTAGTCCCATGTGGACCAAGAGGTTTGTGATGAATGCATCTGAATTAAATGTGGCAGAACTGAAGGCTTTTTTCATCAAGGCATCTAAAAAGAGATAAGGACATTTTTAAGAATACAGAAAAAGGACACAGATTTTAAGAATAACACGGATCATACAGAAACTTAGCTGTTAAATAAGTTTTGTGACATAATATCTGTTAAGATTTCACTTGTCCCTACAGCTATAAGCTCTGAAACACTCAGGTAAAACCCCTTAAGGGAGAAAAAAAACAATTAAAAAAATCCAACAAAACACACAAAGCCCACACAAGAATTCCCACACTGCCAAGCTTCAGATGCAATAGACCCCAGTCCTATGCACTAGATGCTCTGCTCAGTGCATTTTAGCATGCATGCTATGTGCATAAATGCATATAAACATGATCAGGTGAACTAGAGCACCAAGAGTTAGAGCCTTGACTTCTTAAAGGCCAGCAACAGTTCACCTTCCATTTGAAACCACCAGGAAGAAGAGAATACAATAAGGAAGTTTGTTCAGCTGTTTTCTGGGCTCAGTCAGGACCAATACTGTGCCACATTAAGGCAAACCAGTGCTTTAATCTCTGTGGGCAAGACAACCAATTTTTGACCTCTGACCATTCAGTTTTCCTAGAATGGGCAGAATTCACTAGAGTGGCTCTAGAACAGTGCCAGACATTAACCAGGGCCCTCACTGTCAGCTGATGGGTTACTTTTATGGAAGGAAAGTCATTGCCAGGTTCTACCTTTCCTGAAGAAGCAGGAATGAAGATAAATATACACACAAACACACTTGGGACAACAGTAATATCCTCTGTTCCACTTCTCACTGGAGACAGCTCATAACAGGCATGAGCCAAGGTGCCCTAGCTCAGTGAGCTGCCAACTGACTGTTTCTCACTGACTGGACCCATTACCAGCTGTTTGTAAAACAGTTTCACCATGTCTATGAATTCCAAAGAAAGAAATGCCAAACTAGGGAAATGCACAGTAAACCACCCTAAGTGGTCTTAAAAATAATTGACCAAGTTCTTTTGCATAATAATGATAGGCAGCTCATATGGGAGAGCTGAACTGCTAGGGAATTCAAAAAAGATGAAAGGCAGTGGTCAGATGCCCAGGGTTGTTTGGAAATTCCTATTTCCAAGCAAAAACATGAAGGGATGCTATTAGTCCACACACTAATCAGACCTAACCTGAATTACTACTCCACAATAAAGTGTGAGAAACAGTCCCTTGTTTGAATATTGGTTTCTGTGTCTTGCCCCATGTTGGAAATCTCTGCTTCCTGAAGAAATTAACGATAAGAGACATAACATTACACTAGGGAGGCTACTTCCTGTAAAACACTTTTTAAATAAACAGCCTTGGAAAGGTAACTGACCTTGAAACACAGAAATACTGGGTACAGGCAGCCCAGCATCAAGGAGATACAGCAAAGGCAGCACTGGCCCACTACAGCAGCAGCTACAGCAGAGCCAGGCTTTGGCAGCACAAATTATGCCAGGTTCAGAATGAAGCTTTCACTCCACACAACAGCAGGGCACAGCTTGGAACTTTGTTATCTGCCAGGGACAAAAAGGCCCAATGGCCTGGCCCACAGGGGCCTTGTTCCACCTTGCTGTGGTGTCTCTGGCACTGAACCAGGTCACACCACAGAGTGAAGAAAGGCTCAGTCACCTGTTGTTTCATGCACTGCTGTTTTCACTGGGGCTTCATCTTTGAAGACTGAGGATATCCTTAGGAGAGTTGCAACTACTTTGTCTACATCAGATGTATCTGTCTGAAAGAGAAAAAAATAAAATTAGCTCACTGCTAGACAGCTACACAACATGGGTCTCTGCTAGGGCTGTGGCAAGAGTTACAGCCTTCAGCTGACTGACATCAGCTTTGCCTTGGCCATATCACAAGGCACAAGCAACACAAAATTATTCTATGTAGAAGCTCTGATGCCAGTTTAAGCATTCTGGCATCCTCTGCTTCCATTTAAGAGTCTTTGGCATGACTGGAGAAAAAATGCAAATCTAGGTCAAGTTATCACCTCTGGCAATTAAACAATTTTGAGAGAAAAATCAAGCCCAGACAAGCCCCAGCTCCCCTACCTGCTGAGCTATCAGCACAGAGCACTTGGGTCCCAGCCGCAGCAGCTTCTCTGGTGATGGGAAAGCAAGGAACGTGGCAACATCCACAGGAGGAGATGGCACTGGAGTTGAAGCCTGAAACAGGCGGAATCCATCTCAAGTTTATTCTTGGAAGTAAATAAACTGGTTCAGCAAAGGCAGATGGGACAGGCCAGGGCACAGCTATACCAGGCCAGAATTTGTTCTGTCTGAAAACAGCTTGGGGCTGACCTAAGCCCAGAGCTGGAATGGCCAGGATATGCTAGCACGGGGGCACAGCCCTGCATGTCCAAGTCCCCACCACTTCCTGAACACAGAAGACTTTTGCTATCCATGTGCTGCTACAGCCACTACTCAGCCTTTCCCTCCATGGATGTATGACATGCACACTTTAACAAAATACATTTTTCAACTAATCCATTTTATTTCCTGAATGTTATCTCCCTGTTACAATAGTGCCAGCCCATGCAGGAATGTGACTGCCTGTCAGCACTTAAAGTTGAGACTCCAGAACTTCATTTCCTCCTTTACTCTTCTCCAGCTGATGAAGCAGGAATCCATCTGGCAGTAAGCTTACCTGTGAATCAATTATCTTCTTAGGAGTCAGTGACTCCTGGTCTTCTGCTGCTCTCTCCTTCAGCTGTTGCTGTTCCTCCTCTTCTTCCTCCTCCTCCTCATCTTCATCCTCTTCCTCCTCTTCCTCCTCATCCTCATCCCCTTCATCATCACTAAAGTTTGAATGTTACACATTCCATTAATTATACACCAGGAATTCCTGTACACTGGCACTCAAAACTTTTCAAGAACAAAAGAGCAGCCTCTCCTCAAAGTCTTACTGCAAGAAGCACATCTCACCTACAACTCATCAAGAGGACACTCAATCATCAGTCACCCAGCTGAGAGTAACAAGAAAAGATCAACAAACACGATCAGTAAGTAATGCTAAGCTAAGTCGATCAATAAAAACAAGACAAGTTTAAGACACATCCTAGGTTGTGCTCCACACTCAGATCAACATCCATCAGCAGTGAGAGAGTTCTTGTTTTAAAATGAGAGGTCAATGAAAGTGTTGATGAAAATGGTCAGAAAACTTCTGATTTAAACTCTGATACCATGCCTACCTCAAAGATCCCAGCACTGATGCCATATTGAAGCCTTCAAGGATCTCATGGAGTTGCTCACATACCTCTTCTCCCAGACAGTTACCTAGGTTGACAGAGGAAAGGGAGTAGACTTGACAGGTGCACACAAGTTTGTTCTTGAGGACTTAGCTGTATATTCTTGTCTATCTCTTGTTTCTGAAATTAAACAGTTATATGCCATTTCTGCACAACACCTTAGAGGCAGCAACACAAACTGCATTTATCAGACAATCAAACAGTTGTTATACAAATTTCAGCAGCATTACACAGTGGTTGGAGATGAAAATCCCTTAATGTTTCACTGTGTTTGAGAGACTTCTTGTTATTTCTCTAAACAGCTCTTGTTCTCAGTGATTCTAAAACAAGGACAACACTGCACAGTACCAGTGAAATGCAGGGACCCAAGGTATGAACAGCAAAAGTCAACAAAAGTCAAAATTCTCACACTTGTCTGCAGAGTTGCACATAAAGGTTTCTGTTTGCAAGTAGGAAGTATCTGAGACAGCACCAAGTAATTAAGTTTTACTGAAAACAGGTTTAGATATCAGCTTAATCTTTCCACCTTATCAGATGTACCAAAAATGCTTAACAATTAACTGAGTTCATGGTTTAAGAAAATTTTCAGAATCTAACCATTTCCTGTCCCAAAGTCATGCAACTTCAGCTCCTGAGTACTGGTTTTTATATGCTGACAATTGCAAGAATAGAATATATGGTTCTGTCAACATTCTTCCCAGTGGTTTCTCACTGGAATCAAACTAGAAGTACTTTGATCTAGCAAACTTACATACCATTAAGATCCAACTTCTCCAACTCTGTCTTATCTTCAATAGCTTCAGCAACAGTCAGAGCAGCATCTCGTTTGATCTCACAGAAAGACAAATTCAGTTCCTAAAATGCAGAAGGACATTTTGTCTGCAGAATTCCTATTAACATCCATCATATCCATAAATTTCATGCCCTCTCAAGTGTCCTGGAAAGAGTCTCATTTGAAGAGGCTCCCAGCAAAAACAAAGGGTTGTTAATTGAAAACAGCCTGACATACTCCTACCTCATATACTTAAAAGGGGAATTTTTAAACAATCTGGTGTTAATAGCAGCACTATTAAAGGTGGTAATTTTACAATACCTACAGATCACTGCTCACCTAAAAGGTAGCAGACATTTCAGTCCTTAGGAGTCAGCTGACTGGAGATCTTCACTTATCAAGGGTCACAAGAGTACTCCAGAACTCACACTCCAGTAAGTGTAACAGAAGGGCAGCTACTGTACTAAACAGATTGCACATATCCTTTGACACTTCAGTTGCAAGTTAAGGCCTTCAAAAAGCAAGCCATGAGTGGTACTATCTCTGAGACCCAGCCTACAGAGAAACCATGTGGACTAGTAAGAGTAAAGTAATTCAACAGCCAGACACCATCCCCCACCATTCCACACTGTGCTCAATCAATCCCTTCCTGAGAAGAGATTGAATATTAACAGCAGAAGGGAAGAAGTCCTTGAACAGAATGAATCAGCTGCAATTACTTCATGCTACCCTCCCTTAACCATTTCTGCTCTGGAAGAAAGGATTTAACTTCTGGCCATTCGTCTCAATACCCCATTACCTAAGTTTTCTTGGGACACTCAGACACAAGTTCCAGTCGAACAAGCAGAAATCCAAGTAAGGGATCACACACCACAAAGAACCTACTTCTTACACACAATAGATTAATTTTTGTCTTGCACTGCAAGATTAGGAATCACATACTCAACATCTGTCTCAGGGCAGTTATGACTCATAGCAGGTGTTTCTAGATATCCTAGTTTGCTTACATTATTAATTTGACTTCAGCCTATCCAGAATGTTGTCAGATTCAACTCCTGTGCAAATATTAATGTAGGAGGCTGTGGTACCACCAAAAAACTAAACACTTGGACCCTTGATTGATGGTCCAACAAAGAAAAAGCATTAACTGTATGAGCTATGAAATGCTGAAGAGACTACAAGCTGTTCATTAAGCCCCCTTTGTGTCAGTCCCCACTCATGAAGCTCTGGGAAGTTCTAGCAGCAGGTATTTCCATAATCAGATTTCTTGAGTAACACTTGCTGAGTTGAGCCAACAGCTGCAAAAGCATCAAGCAAAGACTAAACAGATCACTGGTACACCTCCACATAGCACAGCCCTAGCTGAATGGTGGGATGCCACTGATCTACAGCACAGCTTGTTGCTTTTCAGTTGTGAGCACAGAGCCTGCATGGAACTGAACTCTATTTTAAAATAACCAGTAGCAGTAGGAGAAGGAACAGAAAAACATGAAATGGAAAACTTGGCATCTTTCAAAAGAGCTGGAGAGCAAGCAGACAATACCTTTAATTTATGAAGCCCTTCTTTAACAGCATCAGCAATAGCAACAGCACCCTTGGAGCGCACCAGGCAGTCCCCAAAGTTGATCACTTCAACCTGCCGAAGTGCCTTCAGAGTCTGCAGAGCAAGACAGCACAGATTTGGAAGGAGACATGCAAGTAAGTGAACATCTTATTACTTCTGGGATGTCATCTTTCCCATTGCAGCATAACATGTGGTTCCACCAACCCAAAGGTGGTAATGCCAAGCAGACTTGAGACCAACCCCAAAACAATTGCTTAAAACAACTCACCTCTGCCATGGCCACAGCTCCTTTCTCTGTGAAGGTGTTGTCATTCAAGTTTATAACCCTAAGCAGTGGATTGATAGCAAAGGCCTGTGCCAGTGCTGTTATACCAGGATGGTTAATTCCATTCTGTGGCATATGGACCTCTTCTAGAGTCCCAATGATCTGGGAAAGGATGTAGATAAAAAAAAGCTTTTAGAAAACATACTTCAGCTCAAGAGTATACTGCTCCACTCTCAGGATTTACTTAAAATTGTTTTGAGTTTCAAAACTCCATTGGTTCTTCTACAGTGAATTATTTACCAGCAGTTCTGTCACAAATCTAAGTGAAATTGCAGATGCATGGCAAGTGTCAGATAAACATAAAGCCCTGATTCAGGGAGACTAAGTATCATTGTCCTATATGCCTACTCTAAACTTAAAACAAAGAGTTCCTCACCTGTGGTTCAACAGCACTGAAACAGACCACACAACATCACTTTAATTTTCTAATTAAAATCTATATTTTGCCCTTACCACAGAAGCAAACAAGTTAGGACAAGTATTGTTTATGAACTAAACAGCATGTCACATAACACAAAAATTAACCCCATTTTGGTAGCGCCACTCAATCTTGATTCTCCATGAATCAATTTGTTATATAACTTTTAAGTATTTAAAAACTCTTATTTTTGCCATGATTACTGATTAATCAAAATCACAACTAGGCAGTTCTTTATGAAAGAAGTCAACCTGTAGCCTGCAATTTCATTGTCAATATACCTGACTATATGCATTACAATTCAGAAGTCACTTCTAGCAGCAAATAAGGTAAGAAAAGGAATTAGGTGGCCTCAACCACAGTGAATTCTCTTCCTCCCACAAAAGTGCAAGTGGGCCAGTGACAGCTAGAGAAAGCCAGGCAACACTTCAAGCTCTGACCAGATGATCCTAGGAAAACCACCAGGCTGCTTTTGCCAAATGACTGAGCAAAGCAGCACTCAAGAGGACAAGCTGGGATACCCTACCCCAGTGCCAGTCAACAATCATTAGCATAGAGAGAGGAAAAGGAATAGGACTGTTAAATTACTCAGGACATGACTATTTCTCCCTCAGGTAACTACTTTACACAGCTACTAGTTATGTGTTTGGAAATTTAGGTCACATAAACACTCAGTCACCAACTCTATTTCCACTTGCTGAAGACTCCAGTTTCAGCAGCAAGAAACATCTTGACTTTAGTGAACAGACCAGCAGCTTCTGCCTCCAAGCTGAGGCACACTGTGTGCACCATCTTTTACACTAGCACTCAATCCTACCTTGCTCCAATTTGCTGCCAAAGCAGCTCTGGTTTGATACTCACCCCGAAGGCTTCAGCCAGGGCAGTGGCACCATCATTCTCCAGACGATTCCTGCCAGCCACAAATATTTTTAAAGCAAGAGGTTTGCCTTGGGCACTTGATTTCCTGTGACACTCTTTCAGAGCAGCTGCCAGTATCTAAAGATAAAACAAGCAGCTTATACTCCCCCAGCATATCATTCTACAGGAATCCTACTGTGTTTTGTAGATCCACCTCTCAAGAAATACTTTGGGCAGCACTGAAATGTACCTGTTTCTACAACAGGGGATACAATAAAACTGTCTCTACCTGCAACACTTGCACATTGTGGTCTCAGGCAAGAATTGATAATTTTTCAACACTAAAATACACTGAGCCATCAAGAACATTTTGCTTCTAATCAGGCAAGCATATGTGGGTAGGAAGTTGACCATGAGCTACCAATACACAGTTGAAGCAAAGAAATTCTCATGGGGTGCCTTGGGAAAAAGCACTCACAGCAGGTCAGATCCTTCTCTACTTAGCCCAGTGAAATTCCAGCACAGTGTCCAACGCCAGGCTCCTACATGGATTTACTGCAGCGAGTCCAGCAAAGGGTGCCAAGGATGATTAAAGAACTGCAGAATTTTACTGAGCCCTGAGATTATTAAGGCTGGAGAAGAAAAGGCTCTGGGGGAGATATTATCCATGTGTAAAAACAGCCAGAACAACAAGATGAGGAGAGAAGGTGCTATAAAGAAGGCAGAGTTAGACACAAATGCACAAAAGCCAGCAAAAAGAAAATACCATTTTAACACAAACTCCCTTTTTTACTGTCAGGGTTGTTCAACACTGGGATGGACTGTTCAGAGAGCTTGTGAAGGCTCCATATTCAAACCCTGACTAGACCAAGCCTGAAGAACCTGGTACAGTTGCCTCAAGCTGGGGAGTTGGCAATCACCAAAGATTGCTTCCATCCTCATGCCCAAAGACGAGACAAGCCTTACCTTGCCACCACCAATGCCCATGCCACAGTTATTGAGCTTGAGTTCCTGCAGAGTGTAGCAGGCAGGGCTCTTCAGCAGAGCCTCAAAGCCACGCACACCGTCTGGCCCAAAGGCATTGTCACTCAGGTCCAACTCCACCAGCTGGGCTCCAGCAGTGATGAGCGCATCCCCCAAAGAGATCTGGAAGGAAACAGATGGCAGTGGGTGGGAGGGAATGGATTAACTTTTAGTGACAGCATCACTGCAGTGGCTAGGTATGACAGTGATGCTGCAAGAAAATTTCCACTTTGAAGGCATTCTGCAAAGCTGCACAGGGAAATAAAACTTTACTGCTAAATCCAGAGAGGAAGTTGTGCAAATTAAGCTAAAGATAACCATAAAGCAGTTACCAAGACACTATCCCATCCCTTTAAGTCAAATACTTTTCAAAGTGAGTTTCCCCTTCTACACTGCTGAAAGAAATACTGTTTTCATCATGTTGAGCTTATGTTCTGGCTTCAGAGGACTCAAGGAGACAGGGAGCTCTGTAATGGTTTTAGAAAACACAGCCATATGATTTATTTAGAAAGCTTAGCTCTCATTCTATCTGTTGGGTCATGAAGACATTTTTCCCAGTGAAAAGCTCCTTCACTAGCATGGACTCACATTTATCCTTTAATCTACTCCTCTCTACCTCATACAGGAAGAGCAAAAGAGAATCCCTCACCTGTTCTGAGACATTTAGTGTTAGCTGCACAGAGAAGGATCAGCTCAGTACCAAAATACAGACTCCCACAAAAAAAGCATGACAGGTGAGAAAAGAGGTTATATTAGTCAGAAGTCTCAGATCTAGTTTTCACTTACCAAAGCAGGAGGGATCTCAGACCTTAGCCTCCCTGTGAACATGTCACTCCAATGACACCTCTAAAATAAGAAGCATACAGATAAAACCCACTAAAATATTTAGGTCAACACAGTTGTAATAAACATTTACACATACAAGGTGCTTTACATCACTGGAGTCAGCTTAATGCTGTCTCCCTTCCCTTGGGTTGTCATTTGATTGTACTAAAGAGCTGCAAGAACCAGTGTTCCAATCACTTCACTTGCAAGGACAAAGTAACTGAAATGCACACCATAAACATTATACAAGAATTCTTGCTTGTGTTCAAGTTGAAATTCTTTTCTGCTGAGAAAATTACCACCAAAAAAAGCAACAGGAAACAAAAGGATATATTAGGAATGCAGACTTTTCTAAGGTATGAAGTTCAACAATCTGAACTCACTTGAAAAGCCACACTTGGGTGATTAATGTGCATCAATGTTTCATACCACTCTCCTGTCTCTGGCAGCACAGCATCCCCTTAACATTAGGCTACAGCAATAGTAGGAAAACACAGCTTGGGCAAAGATATGCATTTCCTGCTGCTTTTCCTCCATTATTTCCTCCCTACTCAGACATTCTCTGAAGACTCGTTCTCCAGAAGACCCAACTCAGTTTTCCAGAAACCTTCATTTGAACTTAATGGTTTGTTGCTATGGCTCTTTGTTTACAGATGCTGCCTTCAACAGAGGCTCTTCCCCACACAGCTTCCCAGCTTTAAGACTGGAAGCCTTCTAGACAGCAAGTTAGGGATGCAAAAGGGGTTCCAATTATTTCAAAGTCTCCAAGTTATGCTTTACTTACATAAGGTTGCTCCTCCTACTGGAAGAGCCACCAAGCAAGCTTTGGGGGTAACTCAAGGCAGGTTTCTGCAGGAAGAGCCTAGACAGGCCTTCAGTACTTCCACATGATTTCTTTCCCTTGACTACTCCTCACTTGAGAATCTCACCTTGAGCTCACTTTTCTTCTCCAAGGCTTTGGCAATAACCTTTGCTGCCTCCACACCCACTGTGTTGCCTTCCAGGCGCAAAGCTTCCAGGCCATCAAATTCCTCAATTTGCTTGATCACTTCTTCAGCTGCAAGAAGCAGATACACCAGTTGGCCTCTTAACCATTGTCTTGGTTACTGCAGTAACCCTCTGAGATTCAGTAATATTTGTTCAACCTTTAGCAAAAACAGCTGAACAACATTGTGTGAAAAGACCCTGGAACAGCAATGGGAACAGAGCTGAAGTGTCAGGCCACCAGAGAGAACATTTTCCATTCCCTACCCTGCCTTCTCAATATTTTTCTCATTCTATCCTGAGAGCCATCCTCCTGTTTGCAAGAGTAAGTTTTACTTCCCAAATAAAATGCCTCTTCAAAAGCTAGAGCACACATCCCTATGAAGGTGCAAGGACTAAGTTAAGAGTTGATGGGAATTGGTGTCACATCAACAGGAAAGTTTCCATGACTGGCAGAAGAAATGTCTGTTTAGCAAACACGTCAGGGCGGAACAATTTAACTCCACAGCAATCCTATGCAAGGCAAAGAAGCTGCAGTCTCTGCTGCCAATGGGCACTTGCTATTGTTCCCAAGCTCCAAGGCCTCTCCCCAGAGTTCAGAGCCTCTGAACTACTAAACCAATGTATAAAAAAGCTCCACCTTCAGCATTAGCAAAAAAAAAAGCACTGTAGCAAATATTTTCCCTCTGAAAAACATGCTGTTTTTCTTGGCATGGCAGAAACGTTGATCTAAGAATATATACATTTTCTCCAGATATTTACATCAGCAGCCACAGTAAGACTTACTGTGAAACACACAGACACCAACAAGACAGAAAGAAAATTAACTACTGCAGCAGGCTAGCATATTCCTCTGTGCAAGTCTTGTTCCAAGAGCTGTGATGCACTTGTTTACTGTTTGTAAAAGGAGCACTGACTTCCAATGCCCAGTGACTGTCAAAAGCACTCAGAACACCAAGAATACAACTGCAGACCAGGCCCCCAGACCCAGTCACAGGGCACAGGGTCAAAGCAGGGCACCAGGAGGGAAGGAAATGTCTCTATCACAAGCAGCTGTAGCTGACAGACCCCTGCATCACAGGTATGTTGTGACAACTCATCCATGCAGGATTAGCAGGACCACAATATTTTACAACTTCAGGGAGACGCTTCCCAAGCACAAAGGTGTCTTCTCTTACCATCCTCAGCTGTGTTGAGTTTAAGGCTCTGGCCTTTGAAGCTCAACTGTCCACCACCCACTTTGGTTTTGGCAAGTGACTCTGCAAGCTTAGTGATGTCTTCTGATGCCATTTTCCCACTTTTTCCAAAAGTTAAGAACTGTCAATTAAAAGAAATTGTCATCATAAAAACTCTTTAACTACAATATGTAATCTATACAAATAAACATTTGAATACTACTGTGGTCCTTGTTACCCAGAATTGAGTTCCCAGTGTCACTATTACTTTCCCCAGAGCTCAATTGAGACAGCTAGGCTAGATTAATATTCCAAAGCCAACTAGTCAGATGGTGCTGATTCTTCCAACACTGACAAGACCTGGGTTTTGATGGAGCTGTTATACTTCATAAATAAACAACAGGTAAAACTATGGATTAAGGCCACATTAAGACATTACTCTTTGTGCAAGACTAACAATTACAACGTAATATTCCTCTCATCTCAAACCTCATCCTATAATTATATGTGCTGCACGCTTCCCCTGCTCTCCAAAGCAAGTTAGAATGAACACAGTTGCTTTTCCTTTTCAGGGATATCCCCAGTAGTGCCCTTGTCAGCACAGTTCCAGAACCACCGAGCTGCTGAAAACATTGTGTGTGCTGCATACAAAACTCTCTCAGCTTTCTGGGTGCTCTTTCCTTTCAGATGTTCCACACAAATTCATCACACATTAAACAGGATGATCTTACACTCACAAGAAATTAGTGAGCATTCAGCCTTGAGGCACAAGTTTGAAGCTGGCCATGCCTGGCAGCATCTGCACAGCATTATTTAATGAATATTAATCACTGTCTGAAGGAACTGGCCTCCATCCATTCAGCAGGATAAATGGAGTACATTTCTTAACCCACTACCTCCACTGGGATGAAAGGCTACACACAAGAAATGCTTAGAAACCACACACTTCAACAGACTTTAGACATCAGAAGGGATGAAGCTTCATTCCTGCAACAGAAAACTGGTTCCCTTCCATTCTTGCCTGATTAGAAGTGACCCCACACTCTTGCAGCTCTTTGAGCTCAGGAGTGCTGGTTTTAAAATATCCCCTACACAAAGCTGTACATCCTTTCCTCCTGACACCCAACTGTGAAGCCTCCAGCTTGCCCAGGGTATGGCTTCTCTTCAGGAGTCTTTAATTTTAACATTGCTTTTGGAAACAAGGGGGGAAAATCTCCAAGGCTGAAGAAGATCACTTTTCTAGGATGAGTATCCTCTCAAGTGCTGCCAGTAGAAAGTATCCCAGGTAATTTACTGCACTCCTACCAGGCCACACAGATGCCAAACTCACGGACACTCCCAACCTCTGCCAATCCAACAGCGAGAAGGAAGAGAAAGAGGACATCCTCCAAACCATGAAGGCTTTGCCAGACAGGAACAGGAGTTAATATCTAAAGCAGTCAGTCTGTTCACCTGGTTCAACTAACCACCAGTTGCATTCTACTGTGATCATCTTCTTTGCAGATGTACTCATCCTCTTGGCTTCTCTTTCCCTTAAATCTCCTTTTACATTCTTCACCTCACACACAGACTACCCCCTAATCTCAACACACAAATCCAGCACCACATCCTGAAGCACGTTTTATAGCACATGTCAGCCACACCCAACTGTCAACCTACCAGAGGTCTCTTCACTGTTAATTCTTCTGCAGAGAAAGCTTCGGGGAAAAAAAAGGACAAAATAAAAAAAAAAAGAAGAGTTAGTCTGTTTGTCAAACACAACCAAGATCTGGTAATGACTGAAGGCAGTAATCCTTCTCACTTAAAGGCTGCGTGAAACTTTACACTTCCCGATGACCAAATAACTTAGTTCGGACCAATGCTTTAACTGCAACACTTGGTCGACCCCAAGCGCCCACACCCACGCTGGCTACCTGCGGCTCGCCCGGCACCGGGGGCCCCGGCAGCGAGGGGCAGCCTGAGGCGCCCGCCCCGCCAGCTCCTGGCCGCCTCCTCCGCGCCTCGCTCGCTCCAGGGCCGGCCGAAGGCTCCTCTCTTG
>VZRX01009173.1:45769-105944 GCA_013398075.1 Notiomystis cincta | reverse complement strand
AAGCCTAATTCACCTTAAAGAATCTCAAACCCAGCCACAAGGGAAAGATCTGTGAATTTTTGTAATGGAAAGCGGTAGCCTCTAGGGCCCAGAGGATATGCAGGGAGGCATTTTCTCTTGCTGGTGCAGCTGAGAGCGAGCGAGAGAGAGCGAGACCTGGAAATGAAAGTAAAGAGATCAGGAGGCACATGGAGGGAGCTGCAGGGGCAGCCGATCCAGAAGCAGAATGCTGCCTTCTATAATTAAATAGCACTTACTGTTATTATTACTTCTAGTAATAATACATTAATAATATCTCTAGTAATACAATACCATTTATCAAGGAAAGTTTATACATAGTGTGGGGGGGAAAACCCGAGGAGAGGTGAGTTCTTTATTATTATTTTGGGGGGATTATTTTTGTCTTAAATCAATTCTGTATGTCTGTGTGTTTGTGTATGTAGAAGGGGGTGGACTTGAGAAACAAGAAATTCTGGATGTTGCTTCATTAGAAAGTAAAGGTTTCAGATAGTAACTGAATAGATGAAAGGTTGTGTAATTGGAAATCTGAAAAAAAAAAAAAAGGGGTGAAAAAATAATACGAGGGAGATTTTGAATCTAAACCCTCTTCCGCCAAAAATGTGGGGTTTGCAAAAAAAAAAAAATTATTGTCAAAGATCCTAATCCCACCCCCTGGAAAAAAATGTGGTAGTAGTCTAAAATTGGATAGCTAGGGGAAAAGCCCCTGGGTTTATATGGAAAACTTAGTATTAATCGCGTTTGTGCCTGTTTGCGTTTTGTAGGTTCGGGCTGTGTGTTCTGGTCTGTATTTAGGCTGCAGTTTCCCCTCTTGTTTGGTACAAACCCCATGAAACGGCAGAGAAACCCTTTGGGATCGCTTTTTAGATGCACCTTCCGTAGGGTCTTCTAAAGTTTATCAAATAAGAAGATTGTTTTGGTTTTGTTTGGGGTTTGTTTGTTTTGGTTTTAATTCTTTAATGTTTTAGACAGTTTCCGGGTGGCAGGGGACGTTATGTGTTGGGTTGCGCTTTTTTTTTCTTTTCTTTTTTTCCTCTTAAAGCCGTCTCCCAGACTCTTGGAGATGCGTGATTTTTATTTCAGCGGATGGGGGGTGGGGAAGGAGGAAGAGTATGTTTTGGTTTGTTTTCCTTTTCCCGGAGAAGCCTGGATGTCTCTGCCGCGGGAGACCCCTCCCAGCAGGGCCGCGGTGGCGGCAGTGCCGGGCTGCCGGCGTCCGACAGAGCCGCGGGGGTGCGGGAGGCAGCGCCGGCCGCTCTCCGCTCCAGCCGCCGAGGTGGCGCCTCTGCCAGCAGCGGCCTCTACGCAAGGCCGGGGATCAGCGGCCTAGTGCTGGCAGTGGGGGGAGGAGGCGAGCGAGCGCTCCCGGGCCATCCGTTTGGGAACCAGCCCCGGGCTTTAGTTTTTCAAATGAGACACGGGAATGCGAGCTAGGAGGGCAGGAAACCAAGAGCAAGTGGCTGAGGGATAGGCAGCTTCACCCCACAGCCCTCACCTTGCTCCTTGGCTGCACTGCAGTGGGGGCAGGAGGAAGGGTGGCCTGTGGTACATGAAGGTGTAAAATATGTGGAACACAAGGCTGAAGGGAGTGGAAAATGAGGGCATGAGGGCTGAGGTGGTCAATTGAGGCTTTTAGCCCCCACCACCATCCCCCTCTCAGGGAAACTTAGAGTCACTGCTTTTATTTTTACTGAGGGATGAGCTGCTTGTTGCTACCTTGCTCTGCATTCCCTGAGCACAGTGAATATTGCTGGGTGCAGCTGGTGGCACCCCAGTGACCCAGTGGTGCTGCGGAGCAGGAGAGGCACTGGTGGGGTGCTGGGATGGGAGATGGTGGCCGTGGAAGTACCTTGGGGTGGCCAGTGCAGGGAGGGACAGAGGAGTCAGCCAGGTGGGCACAACATTCCCCAGTGGTGGGGAGTCCAAGAGCTGTTGACTGTGAGAAGCACTCAAAGCCAGGGAGAGGGACATGGCAGAGAGCAGCTACAGGAGTGAGCAGGAGCCCAGGTTTGTAGTGGGCTCTGCAGCTATTCTGCTGCACCACTAAGGTGGCCAAACTGCAGCCAGTGAAACACTCCCATGTTTCAGACCAGTGTATCCTGGAACCTTTTCCTGGGGAGCTCCAGTCTCAGCTCTACAACCTGCCACTCACATCTCAGTGTACTTATTTCTAGCTGAAATGGTACAGTCAATGCCTGGAAGTCGGTCAAGTGTCAACTCATTGCCATCTCAGAAATACATGAAAAACTTTGCCCAAATTCAGCTCTAGTAGGGTTATGAATGACACCCGTGTCCTTGAAGATAAATTCAAGTTTTTCCATTCATCTCATGTTTCTACCATCTACCCATCTAGAGGATATCCACCCAGTTTGTGATTCGGTCACACAGTTCACTGGCTCATGCTTCCTTCTGAAGGCAAGAAAACCATTTCGCCTGTCTGTAGAATTTTATTCCTGTCTGGCAAATGGTTTGTAATTTATTGACACACTGTGAATAAAGTTCTCTCTAGATGTTGGAGCAGAGAGGATAAATGTCTCTGGACTGAAAGGATAAGAGCTTTGTAGTGGAGCTATAAAGACTCAGGATTTGAAATTTTGTTGGTGATTTGAGTGGACAAGTCTGGACAGAGAGATTTGGGGGGGGGGAGAGAAGGGACCCTTAGACACAGTACTTCATAAAATGTCTTCTACTGTGCTTCTAAAACTATTTGAAAGAGCAAGTAAACAAAAGCAAAACTAGCTTTGCACTTAAAATTAATTATGCAGTAGCTGTGGTATACTGTTCACAGAACTGAAGTGTTGCTCATGTGGGTGGCTCGCTGCATGTTGGTTTTGCTGGTGTAACAAGTGCATGGCTTGGTCTAAGTGTTAAATGAGACACGGTGAAAAGGCTGGAACGATGAGGGGAGACAGAAGTGACTGGGTTTGCTGGTGAGGTGGTGGGGGAAGAGGTGTGAGGAGCAGATAGAGGAGTCTGATTGGCAGCCTCCTGCAGTGGTTGGGCCAGGTAGGACAGGTGAAGAGTCTGTCACACGTGGAGGAGATTGCTGGTGTGCAGTCACACCGAAGGGGAAAGAAAGGAGTTGTTCCTGAGAGGTGTGTGAGAAATTGTTGGGGCAGCAGCACATGGTGTATGTACACTTTGAAGGTGTTGCCAGGAGGGGATGGGTCTTATGTGCAAAGTCATGGCATAAGCCTGGAGGTGTGACAGATCTTTAGCAGAGAAAGCTGGTCCCCCACTTTCAGGGAGGGAGGAATTGGGGCAGTACCAGGGAGCAACAGTCTGGAGGGGAGATCAGGCCTGTGTTTATGTCTAAAGAAGGCAATGGAGGGGTTTGGGTTGAAGAACACTCACTCTGAAAGAGGAGGGTAGAACTGCAGAGCATAAACAGCTTGCAGGGCACAGAAGGTTGCCTTCTAGCAGAGTTTTGTAGCAAGGATCAAACTGTAGCTGTGTATTTGGCACTTACAAGATGCAGTAGGCTGGTCAGCCATCCACATGAAGCAAGGGTGGAGATATTCATGTTGGATGTAGTGGCAAAAGTGGTGAGGAGAGAAAAAACAGAAAGGGAGCCTCAGGATGCAAGAAGAGCTGGGTAACTCTAGAAAGGAGACATTCTGTAGCCATTCCCAGTAGTCCTTTGGCTGCACTCCAAGTTTGGGTAAGGAATGTTTGAATGCCCTTCTCTCTGGGCAAGCAACAGTAATCAGTTCTTTCTGTAACACAGACCCGAATCCTGCTGTGTAGGAAGTTTTTAGCAGAGGGATCAGGGGACCTGTGAGGTGCTGATCTCGTCCTCAATCCTTGCAGAGTGTTTTAAGGGCTCAGCTTAGAAACACAAGTAAACCATGTGCATCAGAAGCTTTTCAAGATGGTGATCTGTTTGGCGGATATGCACAATTGTAAAGGTGTGCCATGGCATTTTTGGAATGCAGCCACTGACTTTGTGATGACCAGCCACTGTTCAACTGCTCTCCCCACAGTTGCCAACAATCTCCCTTTTCATCAGATCTGTGGGTTGCTGCTTCACTTCCCTGACTTTGTGCCCTCCAGCAAGAGCAGGGCTGCACCTCCAGGGAGGACAAGTGAGTAGCTGAAGGTGATGGCATCACCAGCAATGCCCTCACTTAACAGGGTACAGTCCCACCACACCTGAACAGTGCAGCAGAACTAGATGCCAACAGCAGTGGTCCATCTACAGTCCCAAAGAAGATGAGGTGGTGAATCTGGTCCAGGTCCACTCAGGTCCAGTGGTAGGAGGTGATGCCAGAGACAGGACTGGAGAGAAGCTGCCTGCAGTGGAGGCCTAAGGTTGTCCCAGGGATAGAACTAAGGACAGGTTCACCTACAGCATAGCTCAGACAAGGCAGGACCTGGACCCCAGCTGAAATGGAGCTCCTAGACCATGGATAGAGGGCTATAGGTGGGGGTCCAAGGTGAGGCTGTTTGGAGTACTACAAACCTTTTAGTGTACTCAGGGACTAGACAGCTAGAAATCCTTCCTTCTTCCCTGTGTTCTCCCCATGAGCCTTTGGAAAGGTCCACTTAACTATTCTGCTTCCTCTTCTCCTCCACAGTTCCCCTCTTGTAATTTCCTGTGGAGACTCTTTCCTCACTCTTGTCTCTGATGGCACTCACAGTTTTCCTACAGTGCTCTGGGGTGGCTCTGTCCTCTTTCATGTCTTTCACTTCTGTCTTTGTGGAAATGGTTCCTACTGATCCTCTTCTACTTCTCTGTTCTCTCTTGCTTCCTCTGTCTTTGCAGAATTTCATACAAGGAGAAAAATTGAACTAATTACCTCTCTCTCCTGCCTACCTCTCAAGCCTATCTGCCTGTATCGTTAGTGATCATATTAACCTCACAATCTCCTTGTTAAATTTCCTTCTTTCTTCCTGATTGCTCATTATCCAGGCCATTTATGAATCAATGCAGACCTTCTGTTGGAGTTGTACTGAAGTAAATCAGCTCTTCTCCATCACTTCTGTTAAAAGCCTTTGTAGAGATGCTGATCATCCCTCACTTTGTCTGTTGGCTTTCCCTTTCTTGCTGCACTGCCCATCCTCTTCCAAGTTCAGCTGCTTAAAGTCTTCTACCTGCTGCTTGAACCTGATTGCTCCCAAATTTAATATCTGATGACTTACAAACTGCACAGTGTCACTTTCAAGCTCTTGCTTCCTTCTGCTGCCACGTTCTTTCTCCCACTCCAGTCTTTCCCCCTTCCCCCAACTCTTCTTCTTGGCAAAGGGCAAGTATCAATTCTACATTTTGTGTGGCACAGAGCACAATCAATAAGGGCTTGCAGAGTAGTCAGGATTGATTTTTATGTACCTGAAAGGCCCCTTCACCCTGTTCACACTGAGTGTGCCACTGATACTGCAAGACATCTTAGAATGATAGGGGTAGTCTTAATGTAAAAGGGAGCTGCTCTCCAAGTTGTTATAGTATAGAGGTGGAGAAATTAGTTTTTGTCATATCTTTTCAGAGGCAGTTCTGGGCTGGGAAGGTACAGAGTCTTCATTTCCATCTCATCTCGGTGTTTCTGTGCTTGCTGCCTTTGTCCCCAAGTTCCTGTTCCTCAAATGCTGAGCATTATTTGTGGTCACTGCTGGTTGATGTGAAATTTGCTGTCACCAGCAACTCAGTTTTGCCTCAAAGTGCCATCCTGTCTCCCCTTCAGTATTCTTCTCTTGTGTGACAGACCTGTGTACCTTGGAGAAAGGTCACTGAGGAGCCATTCCAAAATTTGCTTCCAGACCACAGAGAATGAGGTGCAGATAACTCTTGAGCCTTCCTAAGGTGCTGCCCACCCCAGTTTAAAACACTGCAGGACAGGGCTCTGTTCCCTCTCTAGAGAAGTGTTCTCCAGTCCTTGCTGCTCTTGCCTGCTGATTTTCAGCGTGAAATTCCCAATTGCATGGATTCAGTGGTGTCCTTTTATGTGGACCATGGCAAGCAATTCCATCTCCTTCCTTTGCATCTCCCTTTGTGCTGTACCTCCATATACCTGATGTAGATAACTTGTTTCATATGCTGTGCAGTAAACCAGTTTAAATCTGTCCCAGATAAATTGTGGTCAGAGTTGCTTATCACGAGAGGGTCTAGGCACAAATTCCTGAAATGATTGCCAGTGCAGGCAAAGATGGTGTTGGGTTTCTTCCCTTTCCTAGAAGGCAGTCATGATAACAGTTGGTTCCCATTGCTTTATTTACTGGCAGCCTAAGCAGAGAGCTCAAATTGAAGTAATTTCTCTTTGCCCATGTATCCTGTCAGTGGCATGTGAGAAAAAGCAGATACTTGGTAGTGAGCTGCTTGCCGTGCTGTATCTGCAGTGTGGATAAATCATGGGCTTTGCTGTTCAGGGCATCTGGTCTGGAACATTTTGTTAGTAGTAAATTCAGGCACAAACAAAATACTGTGCTGTTTAATTGCCAGCAAGACCTAAAATGACTCACTTTTTGTTGTTTCTTTTTCTTCTTCCTCCACAGCAACTATAATGGAGAGGCAGAAGAGAAAACAAGAAATAGAGAAAGGACTTCAGTTCATTCAGTAAGTGGACAACCTCAGTGTTCCCTGTGGATTTGGAGGCAGTTGCCTTTCTGTCCAGGATTCCAGGAACCAAGTTTTTCCTATTCACTGCTTTGGGTTTGCTGCATGGGAAAGAGATACTGTCCTGAAGATTTTGACTGATTTTTCAGGGTGTTTCTTGTTCTGCTAGCTCACTAAACTTGAAATTCTGTCATTTTAATATCTTTCAGTTTTGCCCTCCACTGCAGTTCCAGGATCTTTATAGTCAGCTTAATGCTAATAAAGTACTTGGACCTTCTACATCATCTTCAGCATGAGGATCTCAAAATGCTCTCTCAACAAGGTTATCCCACATTTTTTAGGAAGGGAAATGGTGTTTCAGTTCTGTAGGTAGGGAAAAAAGGTACATAACTTGTTAGGTACCCCATATGGTGCCTATAGGAAAAATAGATGAGCTGGGCTCTTTTACAGTTGCCAGCCTGGTAGATGTCTCAGATCACTCTTCTGTGAATATCATGTGACCTTGTAGAACTTGAAGTGGTTGCTTATGTAGTAGTTACAAATCAAAGTACTTCCTTACAAAATACAGTAGTATTTTTTCCTCCAGTGTTTGAGTTATCAGAGGCCTCAAACTCAGGTCTAGGTTCCATGGAGAGTAAGAAAGTAGTAAGATTATAATCAGATTGGTTTGGGGTTTTTTAAGGTCTGTTTGGAGTCCTGCAATTATTGTGCCTAAAATCTGTGTCTCTGCAGTAGGAAGCACGCCCCCAAATCTTCCATGTTACATATTTGTATCCTGTAATATGGCCATTATATTTTCATCCCAGTCTGAAACTAAATAGGGCTGATAACCCAGTTTTGGAGAGATAATTGTGAAGTTTGTTTTGGTAGCACTTACAAAAATGCATAAGATTCTGTAAAAGAAAATAATTTAGAAATATGAGGTGTAGTTCCTGCAGCTGGGGCGTATCTTGCACTCTGAACCAGGAGCAGTGCCATATGTTGGTTTGTTTTGATGTGAAAGAGGGAGTCCAAGTTTGTGAGCAGCATGAATGTTTCTTACAAAGCTATGGCATTTTCTGTATTTAGTTTTAAGGAGTGATTAGATGAAATCTAAAAAATGTTTATTCTGTAACCAGTAAGATCATGTATGGACTGTAGGTGAGAAAAGCTATGAGAGGTGCTAAGGATTCCTTTAGAGCATATTGATTTGTCCTTGAAGAGAAAAAATAAATATATGTGGACCAAGCCTGGATGAGTTGAGTGGTCCAGTTTGAAGAACAGAACCCTTCTCTTAAGTCTCAGTGCTGTTGAGGGGTAGGTGTTATCCACACAAGCACTGCCAGTGTTTGTGGTGCAGCCCTGGCCAAGAGAGTTGCAGTTAAGTGGTCTCCTGAACCTGCATTGTTTTCTCTCTTCCTTTTGTGGGGTAGGCCTAAAGGCATGTGGCTAAGTTAAGGCAGAGGAAAGTGATTGCATTTATCTCTCTATGTCTCTGGACTCACAAAGGAGGAGGTCTTGGGGTGCTACTCTGGTGCCTCTCATTAGAGCTAGATGCACATAAAATACCCTTGTATTCTTCATGGCAGTCTCTCATGGGACTTTATTAAAGATGGGATTTTTAGGTGGCTGTTGGAAGGCACATTACAGAGTGTCATGTAGGCACAGAAAATAAATGAGAATAAGACTCTTTGAGTCTCAGGTCCCTCTGAGACTTGACCATCACTTGACACCACTGTGACTGTCACTGAGCATAATGCTCCCTAACTGTGTTCTTTGCCTCAGCTGCCTTTGCAGTGATAAAATGTTCAGTGACTCACTGACGTCACCAACACAGGACCAGAAAAATGGTCTCTTCATCAGACAAAAGCCCTTGTTTGCATGGAGGCCTGTTTCATGAGTATTTTCTCTTCTTTTTCTTCAGGTCCACGCTGCCCCTAAGCCAAGAAGATTATGAGGTAATAGAGATTTTGTTTGTTGAAACTGGGAGATCTCTGCTTAGTGGGATTTGTTCTGTTGTACAGCCATTAGTTCACATGCTAAAAGAGAAGAATGTGGGATGGTCTGTCACAATTTGCCTGTGACTCAAAGTTTTAAGGTTCTGAGACAACTTTCAGGGAAAGGAGAAGACACTTGAGTGTTCAAGAAGAATGGGGATTTGACTGGATTATTCTTCTCTACCGAAAAACTTGATGTTTTACAGGAGAGTAGGGATGCAGGAGTATCGTAGTGGGCAAGAGATGTGGAAAGGAATGGGAAATTGGGAAGTCTCTCCTGTCTCTCGATATCCACTTGAATCTATTTGTTCTCTCCCTGCTGCCCAGGCCTTTTTGCAGAAGCTGGTGAGGAACTTGTTTGCAGAGGGCAATGATTTGTTCCGAGAGAAGGATTTCAAGCTTTCCCTGGTGCAATATGTAGAAGGGCTGAACGTGGCGGATTACGCGGCCTCCGACGAGGTGACCATCCCAAAGGAGCTCCTCTGCAAGCTGCACGTCAACCGAGCCGCCTGCTACTTTGCCATGGTGAGTGCTTTCCCAAGTCATCCCCAGGAGCCAGGGGGGACATCATGGTGGCAGTGCTGTGCAGTTGGAAAAGATGTCAGGAGGTATCTCAGCTGGTTTTATCCGCTCCCTGTTCAACACCGGAGGAGACGACACCACACAGAAAAGTCTGCTATCTCCTCACAATTGCACTGTGTCTTGTGAGACCAGAGCAGGGATGTGAGGAGAGGGGGCCAGGCCTAAGGGACTGACAATGCAGTTCCAGTCCACAGTGGTGAGGAGTTAGTACCATCCAGTGTCTTCCAGCACTGAGCAACTCTTTTTCTGGAATAATTCTTGAGTATTGCTCTGGAGGCTCTTGCCTCCTCCTGTGAGACACTGGAAGACAGTAGGAAGGCTTTGGGTTTTGAAGGAACTTGCAGCACACACGTGGAAAAGGATTCTGAAATACCCAGGCTCTAAATACTGTGTTTTCATTTTACTAAGGCATATCAGGCAGCTTTCCTTTATGGCACAACCCCAGAGCAGGCCTATCCTGTTTGTAATGACACTGTGTCCCCTGAAAATTAGCAAGCAGTCACATAATTAAAGACTTTCAAGTGTAACATGCCCAGGGTAGAGGGGGAGACAAGATAAGGTTGCTCAAGCAGCCTTTGCTCTGTCATTCACTGACTTTGAAGTGTTTTGAGTTTTGCAAGATTTAACAAAATGTTCTGTTACTGTAGGTGTGTTTGCACGCTGCTCTGTGCATGAGGTAACAGATGTACTTCCACCTGCCGCTTGTATTCCTGTTTTCTGCTCAGAGATAGAACATTTGCATTGACAGAGAAGGAGGACTTTGTCTGCTGTGCCTCAGCTGACTCCAGGTGGTCTGTTCCATGCAGGGGTTGTATGAGAAGGCGCTGGAAGACAGCGAGAAGGCTTTAAGTCTCGACCAGGAGAACATCCGAGCACTGTTCCGGAAAGCCCGTTCCTTAAATGAGCTTGGAAGACACAAAGAAGCGTATGAGTGCAACAGCAGGTGCTTGCTGTCCCTCCCACATGTGAGTCTTTGACATGCAACTCATCTTGGGTTTTGTGGCTCACAACCTTCCTCTCCTCAACATGCTTAGTGTGAGGCCAGAGGATAGTGGAAGAGAAATCTTGGCTGTTCCCAAGAACATGCTTATGCCCAGAAATTCTGTCTCTCTGACTCAAAGGTGTTTGTCCTCACATGTTTCTTCAGGCCAAGTCACCTCTTACAGATAGTGCCAGCCAGGGACACCAGTTAGTGACAGCAGGCTTATGGTCTGTTTGTGAAGAGCAAACCTCTATCCTAACAAAAGGTGAACTAAAGCCATGGAAATGTTTTAATTGGCTGCTTTTATATCTCTAATGGAAGTAACTAGGAGTGTGGGATAAATGGGAACTGGAGTTCTGGAAGGAAAACCTATGGTTTTCCTATTTTAGATAAAAATGTCTCACATTTCATTTACTGATTGCTAAGGCAAAATGATCAAGCTTTTTATTTATTGAGGAGCATGCAAAGGTGTCCTTGACATCTCATAGTTATTTTTGTGTTCACGGGTGTGTAAATTTTTGCATGCAGAGGGGACTATCTGCATATACTAGGAACTAAATATTTTCCTGATAGTGCTTTTGAACATCCTCTTAGGCCAGATACTGATCAGGAAAGCAGACTGTGATTACACGCATTCACATGAGCACTGTGCTGATCTTGGTTCTGATCCACCACAGTAGTGTTACTATAAGAAAAATGCATCCACCTCAGCAGGAGAAGTTAACTTTCCTTTATTCTTAGTGATATAGAAGCACTCTTTGAGAGCCTTGTTAGCAGTTAGTTGTTCCTTTTGTATAGCTTTTAAATTCTAGCTTCTTTGACTTGGCAGAACAGGGTGACCAAAACATATCAAAGATACCATGTTTGGGGAGTCCCAAGGAACTGTTTTATAAACAAACCCTTTGATGAACAAAAGCATCCAATGTAGATGTTCTTGTAAAGCTGTATGTGTCTTTTATATTTTACATTGCAGTTTAGCCACTTAATTTAATTTATATTTTAACCATGTAGTGATGTTTACATAGCTCCCATTATTATCATTACTTTGTCAAACTTGTCTGTGTCAGGAAAAACTCCTAAAACAGCCTAAAAAACTCCATACTGAGTGATCTGCATTTCCTATTCTAAACAGTTCAGCCTTGTAAATTAACATACCCCATTTTCTTACTACCTGCTTAACAGAATCATAAGCCTTCTCTGCATCAAAGGCAAGCCATGCTAATTATCATTTCACTCTTGTTTCCATTACTCTCTGGAGCACATGGGTGCTTCCATCTTGCATTGCTGTAATTGCTGAGAACTTTGTTGTGGTCAAAACAGAGCCTATCTTAAAACTTTTTGGTGATAAAGGATCTGCCACTCATTTGGCTCACTGTCTGTCAGAGTTAACTTATTTCTGGGTGCAGATACTCAGTGCTGCTGGCTTGCAGAAGTTCTCAGTGTGGTGAAGTTAATACTTGTCTGTGGTACACTTGTGTTTGGTAAGGCATGGGGTGCTTTACAAGGGGAAAAGCACAGCTAGATTTTGTTTTTACTGAGTTCAGTGAGGATGGTGACAAGACTAATGTTGAGGGTGTGGGGGAGTGAGTACAATCAAAAAATGGCACTCCAAATTGAAGGGAAAAGTTACTGACATGGTGGACTGGAAGAACCAGAGGCTTCTCAGCTGTTGAAAGGGAAAAGACTCAACCTGCAGGGAGAAGGAGTTTGGAAAGACCAGTGTGGCAAGTAGAGAGAAGAGGGCAAGCTTCAAGGTTGGAGATGAGGGGGGAAATGTTGGAAGATGAAGGAGGGCTGTCACAACAGGTTGGGAGATACTTTTTTTCCTCTTTGAAAAAACTGTTAAAGTACTCTGATATTTTTTGCAAACAGAGAGAGAGAGGAAAACAGAAGGAAACAGTTGCTGGTGATATGCAAGTGTAGAAGACTGTGGCAGGTTGTTAGTCTGGGCAGAAAGCCCATGGTGGTGTGTGAGTGGGCATGGACACTGGGCAGGGAGGATGGTAAATGCCACACAGTGGGGAAAGCTGAAGGATCTGCTTGATTCAGCTGAGGCAGTTTAACTGGAGCTGGAGACAGCCAAAATGCCTTCTAGCTAGTAAGTTGAGAACTGAGACCTGGTTTCAGCTTTAAAAACAAACAAGCAGAACAGGCTAGTGAGTACTGTCTGCATATCAAAACTGATTATTAACTCTGCAGCTGGCAGAGAGGGAAGACGTGCAGGCTCCTTCCCAGGCATGGAGACCTTGTGGAAGCTGTGGCAGAAGCCAGCCTTGGCAGCTCCTTCAGCCAGCTTGCCAGCAGGACTCATGAACCCTGTTTTTGCAGAGTGGTTGCTTTGTTGGAAGCAGATATTTGATTCTGATTTTCTGCAGCATTGAATGAGTGTAGGGCAAAACTCCTGGTGCAATTGCAGCATCTTGGCAGAACTGCATGACAAGAATGCTGTCTGGACTCTCCTGGAACTGTTCTGGAAATTATCAACCTGCTGCTGTCTAAAGTTGAGGCTTCTTGGTGCAGCCCAGTGTGCATAAGTGCATTCCTCTTTATTTGACTCTGTGTGCCCCAAAGGCAAAACTGAAAGTGTCCCATCAATGTTTTGTCCCCAGGATGAAAGCGTCACGCAGCTGGGACAGGAGCTTGCCCAGAAGCTGGGACTGAGGGTTCGAAAAGCCTACAAGAGACCTCAGGTAGGACTTCTTTTGTCTTACAGGCTGTCCTTTGCTTGTGCACATTTACTTTTGCAGAAATGGCAGGTGCTGCTCTGCAGTTACAGACGTGTACACAACCCTGCAAACTCTGGCAGGCTGCTGGCAACCCTCCTTGTCCTGACCCTCTGACTCACTTTGCCTTGATCCATTTCTAACCACATTGCTGCTCTGTGTCTATGCCAGGGTGTTTTCTGAGTCCCCAGCTGGGCCAGGCTGGTGCTGCAGGAGGAACTTCCGATGCAGTAGATGCTTGTGTTTTTTGCAGGAGAGGAACATGTGGCCTGATCCCAAAGCAGGTTTTGCCTCACAATCCTCTCCCTGTTATGGGTTGAGAAGGATGGGATCCTCTGCTGCATTGGAGGCATGGCTGATTTTGTAGTGCAGTGGATCATGAAGGGTTCCTGCCCCGTTTCTAGGTGTACACTTCTTTGTGGTGGGGGAAAGGCTTATGCTTTGGGAGCACAGTGGGTACACGCCTGGTCTCGAGCTAATTGACACCGGTGGCTGGGTCCATAATTGGCTCCACAAGAAGTGCTGTAGGTGTTTAGATGTGTACCCTGGGATGGAGCTAGAGGGCGTCAGGCCGCTGCTAGCCGTAAAGCCGCTTTCCATAAAGCCGCTCTCCCATAAAGCCGCCTTGGTCGCGGATTCTGCTCTCGGGAGCAGAGAACACGAGCCAGCAGTGGAGGCTGACGCTTGTGTTTGCATCCTCGGCCCCAGGCATGGCGGTGTGTTAAACAAACAGCGTATTCCATCTCCAGGGGGGCACCTTTGTAGCATGAGGTGGAGTGATTGGTGGGCATCTGGTTTGCAGAGAGCTTTTGGGCAAATCTGGCTGTAGCATGTTTATCCTCTCCCCAGCAAACCTCATGTGTGATTTGCCTGCCCTAAAAACCTCCTTGATCTTGTAGCAGCTCTCAACAATCCCAACTGATTCTGTCTCAAAGAAAGGGAAGTTTATGTGGAAATACTTTTTGTAGCTGTTTGCTGTGTTGGCCTTTCCAGTTCTTTTGGTGCTGTCATATTACTCAGCTGAGATGGGCTTAAACAACCTGCATGTTAGAAATATAAAAATTAAACACTCCAAAATGCTTTTTATTATTTGAAATGTTGTGATTGGTATTTTGCTAACACTTTGTGATCTCTTGTGTTGAGTTCCAGCTTTCACTCCAGTGCTGTAATGCCTTCCCAAAGTAGTAATTTCTTAATGAAAATCAAACCTTTCTGTTTAAGTTTTTTGCCTCCTGATTGTGGGTCAGATGTTCTGAGGTGTACAGACCAATTATATGCCCCTTTTCAGTGTTGACAAACATGTACCCTTGTGTCACAGTGAGGTAACCTTTCTGGGGGCCTTTTATTTTTGGGCAGTGTTTGGAAGGAAACTGTATTGTAACCCAGCTTTGCCCAGTTTATGAGCATTCATGCCTGAATTCTGCTCTAAGGCCTCTCTCTTCCTTGCAGCAGGAATTGGAAACATTCTCACTACTCAGTAATGGCACATCAATCAATTCATCAAACCAGGTAGAGTTTGCATCCTGTGGTTGTTACTGTTTATGGATTGTGCTACTGGAATGCTTTTATTTACATGCAAATTTATAACTGTCTTTTAGGTTTGAGATGTTTTAATTAGTGCTTTCTGCTTTTAAGGAATATTGCCAAGAAGTTAATGTTTTTGAAAATATTTCTACTGACACCGGTTTTTATGGCAGTAATTAGATGCCTGAAGATGATTATTTTTCTTAGTTATTGTGAATGCTTGCTTTCTCTTGCATTTTAAATAAATATTTCTTTTCAAGTTTTGCATATCTAACAACAATGCTAAGTGAAAGTGAGAAAGTGCAGCTGCTGAAGAACCATACAAAATTAAATCCTGTGATGTACTGAGCAAGGTACATGCACAGTCTATGTACTGTTTCTATTGTCCTGGGAGATCCAGCTGGGCAGGGTAGTGTACAAATACTAAGGTAAAAATATAAGAAATTGCTGGTTTCCTTGTTCTACCACTGGGCAAAAAACCCTCCCAACAAACAAGCACTTGCTGTTTTTACAGGCTGTTTGGTACTTCACAATGCTTCTTAAAGCAAATATACAATAAAACTGTAAACATTGTAATTTTGTACAAGATGGGATACTAAAGAACTAGTTTACCTCTCACTGTTCAATGATTTGGCTTCACATCTTTCTAGGAAGGCCAGTCAGCTTTCTTTAATAGTTGTGCCTAGTTTTTAATTTGAAAATATTTTCCTTTTGTAAGAATTGAAAATAGTGCAAAACCCACTGTAGTAGATGCAATATCCCAAGACAAATGCTTTACTTGTGCCTTTTTAAGCTTAAGCTAAAGGCACACATACCTCTATTTATGTTTCTGTAAAATATGGACTCAATTTATTCCTTGCCTTGAGCTCCAAGTCAGCAGTTATCTTGGCGGAAACATTTTCCTGTTTTGAATTTGCTGTAGAAGTTTGTGGTTGTTAGATTGCAAAATATGTGAACTAAGAAAAGGAATGTTGTGTAAGATCAGGCTAATCAGCTCTCCCATGCAGTGGGCTGACCAGTTGGTGTGTCCTGGGACTTGGGACACACTGTTCTCATCTGCACATGAAATATCCTACTCTATGCATGGAGTTGCTCACATGGTTGGATATTGTGTGGGCATGGTTTTCCTTTGCAGCCAAAAGGTTTGTCAGCTGCTGAAGGTAAACATGGATAGGTTCCTTGGATCAATGGCCTCCTAAAGTTCATTGGTTTTATTATTCCAGCACAGAAGGAGGCCATAAAAGAAAGAGTCACATACAGTTAAGAGTAGTAAAGAGTCTCATCTGTGAACTGTGGATGTCTGTTTAAAGATTAATTTCTTACAATATTTTTCCTCTCCCTTTTCCTACATCCTCTTTGCAGACTACTTCCAATGGATTGGGCTCAATAGATGACATTGAAACAGGTAAAGATATCTCTCTCCTCAGAATTTTGTGGCTTCAGTATGGTATGTGACCAGGCTGGCAGGCTTGAGAGGTTCATCATTTGTGTCTCTTCTGCACACTCCTGACTCTGGTAACTAGGAGAGGGAAAAAGTGGTGCAAAGCAGGAGTGTTTTTCTTGCAGAAAACAGCTTTCTGTTCAGGCCCAGTGAGAGACGCGCCTGGGAGTTAAAAGGGTCTGCTGAGGTACACAGCTCTCTCCAGTTGTGCTTTCTTAAAGCTGCGCTTGGCAAAGCTTCTGAAACTCTGCTCCAAGCCAAAACAGTCCAGATAAAGTGAAGTTAAGGTTGTTTGTGCTCTGAGTGCATATGGTCCTCCAAGATGTTGAGGTGGAGGAATTGAAAACAAAGGAGCTGGGAGGGATCCAGGGAGAGCCGAGTTCAGGGTTAGGCACCCAGGAGGGGAAGAAGGAAGACTAACAGGGTTGCTTTTCTCATGCTGGGAAACAAGTGACCTTAACTCTGCCCCTGTAGAAAGGCTTGCTACCTTGTGTGCTGGAGCACTGAGCTTCTGCCTCGGAGCACATCAGTCTTTATTCCTTTATAAGGCAGCTCTGTGTGTGAGAAGGTAAGTGTGAGGACTTACCATCACAAGTAGCAATTACTCTTTTTATAGAAAGAAACTAATTTCATGATTAGGGTGCTTTGGAAAACATGTAAGTTCTCTGTTGAATGCCAATTCAGTATCTGATTGCTACATGAGATCATAAAACCCAGTTCTGTGAACTAAGGAGAGTTTTTCGCATTATCTTGCTATGCTAAAATTAACTGGACTCCTACTACAGAATAAAGAATGACTGCATCCAGTCAGCTCTTTATCTAATCTGGATTTGGTGTAAGAGCAGCATACCACCTTTGCTGCAGATCAGGCAGCCAAGAGCCTTTACTGCTAGGAAATCTTTGCAAAAGTGCTGAAATTATGTGTTATCCTGTTGTCCTGAGAGTGGTGTGCCACCAGGACAGCTCTGAGTGCTGGGTACCCTGAGAGTCTCAGATTCAAAGTCTTTTTTAGCAAAGGGTTTTTTAGTTGTTGTTTTGTTTTGTTTTAAGATGCAGACTCTCCAAGGCCTTTCCTCCATGTTTTGCTTGAAGTCGTTTGATTAATGCAGCCCAGTCCTGCAGAGAGATCATGGCTCAGATCTGACTCAGGGTGGCCCTTGGCCAGCTAATGCACCAGGGAACCACTGCTGTTTTGGAGAGTGGAGCTAGAAACAGTGCTTTTAAAAGCTCTGTGCTTGCCCCTTGGGGACAGGCAGGTGTATGGCCAGAGAAGCTGCCAGCTCGGGGGACTTGGTATGAGAGACTTGGTTCATGGGGGTATAGGGACAAGACCTTCACTGAGCTTATAATAATACATGGGGCTGAGTGTGATGGCAGGGGCAGAAATCAGCAGGTGTGGGTGTGCCTGTGAGCTACTCATCAAAGAAAGCTGTTTCATTCTTTTAAGATGGAGCAAATGTTAGGGGAATGCAGAGGATTCATGAGCATTCTGTGAGGAGAGTACATGAGATGTGGGTATCACAGCTGGTGAGTGAGGTCAGTAGATCTGGTGTCCTGAGGAAAGCAGGAATGGGAAAGGAGAGACAGGAAGAAAGATTGGACAGAGTAGAGTGGGAGGAAGTGGCTGAAGGAATGACAGGGTTTGGGTGGTCAGGGAGAGGGGAGTGGACATCTTCCCTCTTCCACTTGCAAGTAGTGGAACCTGTTGGTGCCTGCTCTTTTCCTTGCCCTTCACATGCACTGAGCTGTAGGGGTCCCATGTTACTGTCTGCTTTTTGGTCATGCATTCAGCATTTCTGGGTTTGGGGCCTCTTAGGGTGTGTGAGGGCCTCTTTTCATTGCTTCCCTATCTGAGTGGAAAATGCAGGGCCTCATTCCTTCCTCAGGGAAGGTCTGAACTGCTGGATCCTTTGGGGCCCTGTCCTTGTGCACCCTTTTGCTCCCCACTGCATGCGTCCCCATCCCTTCCGGCATGTTCTGAACTTCTTGTTGGCCTCTGTAGGGATCTTGACAGCACTCCAGATTTAAACATCTGAAAAATGGGAAGGCACAAGCCATCCCTTTGTACTGCAGGGAATCTGGCCAAGCTTCCAGCCATGAGAAAAGCTGGATAGCTGGCTCCCTGGTGGCTGAGGGTTCTGCGCCAAAGGGACATGAGATGAGAGAAGTCATTGCAAAGGGGGCATGAGGTTGGAGCTGAGCCTGATTGGTGGGGCAGCTGCAAAACTAAGGGCATGCACAGCCTTCCTTGGAGTCACTGCCCGTGGGAAATGCAGCACCGAAATCCTGTGCTGGATCCCATAAGGTACAACATTTGCCTTCAAAGGCATGCTTGAGGATGTGGAGAGGGACCTGTGTCTGCTCCTTGCCACTTCCCCTGCTTCCCTGTCTTTTGTCATGATTCAGCCTCCAGTGCCTTGCACAGTGACCTTTGCTGTGGTCCACCCGCGTGGACAACAAATACTGGAGGAAAGGTTGCAGGTGTTGGTGCTGTGCTCCTGGTGGGGTTAGAGATAAGGAGGCATGCCTCTGTGTGATCTCTGCTGTTGTTTTGTTCAGGACTTGGGGGTTTGCTGGAATTGCTGATTTGCTGAGCTCTCTAAGAAGGCACCAGCACCTTCCAAACAAGCAGTTTGCAGACAGTGACAGGGCTCACTTGCCTAGTCCCTGATGCAAAGGGATGGCCAAGTTCTCGTGGGGGCTGAGTGAACAGACCTGGTACAGACAGGATGCAGCATTTCTTGCTGGATCAAGTTTTGTGTCTCTGAAGCTTATCTAGTTTCTTTCCCAATTTTATCAATCTTTCTTAAAAAAGCTGTTGTCTCTTCTTCCAAATTTTGCCTTGCTTTTATAGCCTTAGTCTGTTGCAGTTACAGTGCAGCCAGTGGCATGTGGGTGGAGAAGGTAGCATCTTTGTCTTATTTCTTTTCTTTCATTCCAGGACATCTGCACAGGGGCAGAATTAAGGTAGTTTGGGTGCTTGGTTTGAGAACTGCAAATGTAATGCTGCATTTTCCAAATTTCTAACATTTGAACTTTTTTTTTAACCTTTAATTTTTTTGAGAACAAAATGCTCTTCTGTGAAGAATATGTGCTTGCAACCTTAACGTCACTTAACAGAGGTTTATATTGCATGATGGGAACATCTTTCTGCTTCAGGAATGTACTGGAGAGGGGAAGAAACCTTAGGGCAAATCACCGCCTCTTTCCTGCCTCAACCCCGCCTCACACAAGTTCCCAAGGGCATGATTGCTGATCAGATGTTGAGGGGGAAAATCGGTAGCAGTCTCCCACTTGTAGACATCAGGAAGGACTCAGGAGCAGGGTAAAGACTTGGGTAAAGACAGCTGAGTGAGTCTGATGGGGATTTTTGGGACACATTGTTAGAACAACCTGATCTGAACACTTAGTCTCTGACTCTCCTCCCAACAGGCTTTGTGTTCTTTATCTTCTTCCATTTAGGATGCCGGAGTTTTTAGACAGGATGTGCAAGTAAGCAAGCTTTCAGCTGGAGTATCAAAGCTCCAAGGAGTAGAGAAGACAGTGATCTCTGCCAAATGCATTAGTGAGGAACATTAAAGAAAACACCAGGTGGTGGGTTATAGAGAAATTGGACTATGTGCCCCTGGTCTTTAGTCCTGGCCGTAGGGAATTTGGTAACTGCTCAGCCACAGGTTTTGTGTTGTTCCTGTTTGTGTTTCTGTATGTGCTTGCCAAATCCTGACAGTGAGACTGGGCACTGGCCCTTAGAATGTATTTCAGCTAAAGGTAAGCCACTGGAGAGTGGAAACAAAAATGGAAGGGTAAGTACTCTTCAGACTAGAGCCTCTCCTCTCAGAAAATAGGAATACTTGGGTTTTGTGATTTTATGGATTTGTACAATATTGGTTTTGCCATGTTGTGCTCTATCTGCCTGCTGCAAGAGGCTCTCCTGGTGACTGGCTCTGTTTCTCTCTCATCACAGACTGCTCTATGGACCTGCAGTGCCTCCCAGCTCCTGTGGCCACCTCCATCCCTGTGAACGAGGGGCTGGCCCCTTTGCCCTCTGACTCAGATGCAAAGGGCTTGCCCACCTCGCTTCCTGCTGCCAGCTTGCTCCCATCTCCAGACTGTGTACCCTTGCCAGTGTCTGAGAACGTGGAGGACTTCACAGATGGGGACATCATTGGGGAAGAACTAGACTCCCTCCTGGATTCTCTTGCTGAAGGATCACCATACCCTCTAGTAAGAGTGGGCACTGCATGGGTCCGCTGCTTCTTTGTTCCAAATAGGTCCTTGGAGGTCCTTGGAGCATGAAAATGTGCATGCTGTCTCTCCCTCTCTTTTTGTAACTCTTCTCTTACCTCTTCCTCTGGCAAAACTCATTCATTCTTTCCTTTATTTCTGCTACTGTAAGTATGTAGTCTTCCTCCAAGCCTGCTTTGCTGTGTGCAATTTCAGAGAGCTGCCTTTCAAAAGATACCCAAAGTAGTCCTCCCCTGACATCTCCTTCCACCTGGCCTCTCAGGTCCGTGAAGTTGAAGCAAGTCTGAGAGTAGAAATGAGTAGAAATGAGTGAAGCAGGAATGATGGGTGTATTTTATACCGTGGGCATGCTTTAATCTCCTTGTATTTTGTGCAGGTTGCACTCAGCCTAAGCTCTTTGAACAAGTCTGGGAGCTCCATAGACAATCTGTATTCATACTTATGTTGGCTTTCAGTTGCTAGTGTTGCTTATGTGAGCCACCTTGGGTCTGGAGGCAATATAGTGATTTTCATGCTGGAAAAGCCCTGATGAGAGGCACCATGGGTTGTGATCATTACCCTGACCTCAGCACTGTGTGTACTCAGCTGCATTGTTTCTCAACCTGAGCTGGTTTAAGTGCCCAGCACAGGGCACTGCCTTGGAGACTGAGGAACTCAGGTATCCCAACACCTTCTCAGGGATCCTGGTCCAGACTGTTTGCAGTACAGAAAAATTGGAAGGTCTGTGGGAAGTCTGCAGGTGGATTGAGCTGCCAGGTATCCTTTTGATCCAGCTAGTACAACACACCTTCACTGGGAGCCTGTTGCTCTGTTGTCATGGTTTGACCCCAGTCAGCAACTAAGTGCCAGACAGCTGCTCACTCACTTTCTTCCTGCTCCTTCCCTAGTGAAGAGGATAACTGAAAAAAACCCAAACTTATGGCTTAAGATAAGAACAGTTTAATAATTCAAACAAAATAAAATACAATATTAACAACAATAATAATAGAAAAGGAGAGAGAGGGAGGCATAAAACCCAAGAGAAACAAGTGATGCACAATACAATTGCTCACCACTTGCTGACCAATGCCCAGCCCTCCCTGAGCAGCAGTCAGTGACTCCTGACCAACTTCCCCCAGTTTATATTCTGGGCATGACATTCTATGGTATGAAATATCCCTTTGGCTTGTTCAGATCAACCATCCTGGCCTTGCTCTCCCCCACCTTCTTGTGCACCTGCTTGCTGGCAGAGCATGGGAAACTGGAAAATCCTTGACTTAGAGTAAGCACAACTTAGCAATAACCAAAACACTGGTGTGTTATCAACATTACTCTCATGCTAAATCCAAAACACAGTTCTGTACCAGCTACTAAGAAGAAAATTAACTCTGTGCTGGCTAAAACCAGGACATCTGTTTTCAATCTTTGCTCCTCAATACTAATTTGCTATTTATCCTCCTTCCTGCTCCCCCGAAGTCTCTGGTCCAGGGCACCATTCCTACCAACCTGCCAACAGAGATGCCCCAGCTGATTCCTGTGTTTCCGGGGGGAACTCCTCTGCTGCCTCCAGTTGTGACAGCCAGCATCCCTGTCTCCACCCCTCTGCCACCTGCCTCCTTTGGCCTGGTGATGGATCCCACCAAGCAGCTCTCCTCCTCTTCTGTCCTGGATGCCTTCGAGGCCCCACCGGGAGGAAGCGGCGGCTCCACTTTAGATTCGCTGGATTCCCTGGATCTGCTTCCATACACAGATACACGGCTTGATGCCCTGGACTCCTTTGGGACAAGCAGGGGGTCACTGGACACCTTGGATTCCTTTGCCGTTGGTAGGTGCAGGGTGATGAGGTTTTGTGTTGCCTTAGCTGTGAATGCATGCCAAAATTATTTCCTTCAATGCTGAGGATATCTGTCTTGTAGCTTTCTCTGCTGGTGTGACAGAACAGGAATATAAATGTAGGAGAGGGAATTGTCTTGACAGAGTAACTGATTATGATTAGCTCCAAAGTAATGAGAAAGGCTGTAGGTGTGTAATCCCAGATAACCAATACGTGCATGGAATGAAATCTAAAAAGGAGGAAGTAACACAAAGGTGTATAATGATGAGTGATGAGATTTAAAGTTGGCTTGGTGTCCAGAACACCTCCCTTGGCACAATTTGCTGGACTATAGCATGATTCCTCCACCCTTCTCCTCAATGATTCTTTGACATTTTGCAAAAAGTGAGCAGAATGATGATGACTGGTTTAGATGATACAGGACCTTGTTGTGCTGGGCAGAATGGTAGAGGCCAAGGTAGGTCTTTCCCATCTGTGGATTCGGGTCAGTGAGTGTCCTCTTGAATGGAACTCTGCACTCTCATGTCACAAGGAGAAAAGCTGTGGAGGATGGTGGGCAAAGACTAAGTCCTCTCTTGTTCAGGAGGGAAGTGGGCTTGTTCTTGGTTAACTTCTTCCTAGTATTGCAGCATAGTGTCAGCAAAAGTATTTTGAGAACAGCAGAGATTGGCCAGTCAGCACTTGAACACTCACACTCACCTCAGCTTTGGGTTGCCACCTTAGGAATGCCAGTGCTTACCAGCATAGAGTTGGGTTCAGTAGGATTTCTGGGACAAGAAGGCCTTTCCTGGAATTTTACCAAGTCTAGACAGATGCTTTGGGAAGAAAGTATTAAAACATTATGAAATAAATAAAGCAAATTATTTTAATAAGCTTTTGTTTATCTTTTTGTGAGTAGAACTGCCTCTGAGAGTGAAATGATTGTTTTTGTTTTGTGGGGCTCTTTTCCCCTTCTTTTGCCCAGAAGAAACTAGCTCTCAGGAACTGCGACACCCACCTGGCAGCCAAAAACCAACCCCAGTGGTGAGTGAGCTACTGCCCCGTGCTGATGTCCCATGGTGCTCTGGAGCCAAGGTGGTAATGGTGGTAGTAGTGGTCACTTGGATGATGTAGGTAATTTGGGCCCCTCTTCTTACCCTGCCCTGGTGTGTTGCCTCCCATGTTGTGGCAAGGCAGCTAAAGATTCCCTCAGAGCCAGTAGGAAGACATTTGTTCCATCTTTGTTTTTATCTGTAACTGCATATTGCCAAGGTAAACATGGTGTGACCAAGGTTGTAGGGTCAGCAGGGGATCATGGAGGCCGGTGTCCCGCTGTATCTGGCAGCCACATAATGCCCAAAGATGGGGCAGAGTAAGCCAGCTTTGACTTCAGGCTACTGAAGTTCTTGGCTGCTCTCTGCTCCTGTCAGGAGGCTTCTCCAGATGTTCTACCTCTGTCCTATGTCTTGGAGAAAAAGGGGAGGATTAGTAACCTTGGAATAAAAGTTATTCTTGAGTTCCTGTCACCTGCTGTCCCTATTAACATCAGTGTGAATATCCCTGAAGATTGACTGATAAGCAATTTGGGTTTTGTCGTAGGTTGGGATAGGGTTGATTTAAATGTCTTTCATTGCAGAGTAGATTGTGATGAAAGGAATGGGAAGGAGCGAGGGGGGCATTTTGTTCTGTGGCTCATGATAGAAAACTGAGGTCTCCTACCAGCAGGAAAGAGGCCTGTCTTTGAAGTGAACCAGCAGTGTTCATTCTCTTTGAAAAAATTGCATGCATCTCTTCTAGAACTGTCATTTCAGATGGGAACATTTTGATGAGAGGGGAAATAAGAGAGGTTTTGAGATACTGGAGCAGGGCAGGATGTTAGAGAGGTTTCTTGCCCATGTGGTTGCAGAGCTGAACAGAGAGGTTTGTATGTCTTCACTCAGGTCAGCCTTGGTGGAGTGAGTCACCCAGCTGTGCCCAAGGCCACCGAGCACCTGCTGTCCCAGCCAGAACCAGTAATGCCCAACACGGCTCTGCTGGTGAAGAACCCTCTGGCGTCTACTCATGTTTTCAAACAAGCCTGTCATATCTGCTACCCCAAAACAGGTGATGCATTTGCTCTGCCAGCAGAGCACTGGCATAGACTAGGGATTGGCTTTCCCCAGGCTGATGGGGTTATTCTCTCTGGCAGGACCCAAGGCTGGCGATTACACCTATCGGGAAGGCTTGGAGCACAAGTGCAAGCGGGACATCCTGCTGGGCAGGCTGAAGAACTCAGAAGACAAGACCTGGAAGAGGATCCGTCCTCGCCCAACCAAAACCAACTTTGTAGGATCCTATTATCTGTGCAAAGGTGATCCGTGGCGGTTGGTCATCGGGAAGGGGCTGTGCCAGGGGAGACTGGGAGGGAAATTCTGTTTGGTATTGCCTGCTGGCTGTGGGGTCTCCTGTCCCATCAGTAGCCTATGGACTGGATGGCTCAGTACAGTGAAGGGCAATGAGCTGGCATGTTGTAGAGAGCAGGCAGCTTTTAAAGTGGTGGAGCAGAAGAGTTCCAAAGGCTCATTGAGGTGCTGCACATCATCAAGTGCTCAGAGCTGCTCTGCTGACATGGGCTTTACTGAGAACCTGCCTCCTGTACATATGCTCACATTAGTCCCACTCAACCCAACTGCCCTATGGCAGGGCTGTGGTTCTGCCTAGGGAAGAGCATTCTCTGCCTGCTCCTTTGCTCTAGCCCGTCCCACTGTACATGCAGACAGTGTGACCACACTGGTATCCTGAGGCAGTGTCATTACAAAGTACCTAATGAGCTGGAGAGATTGCAAGAGCCAAGCTTAAATGCCTCCTTACTGCTGGGCCTGTGGGAGAACTTCATCTGTATTGGCTTTAAAAGGGGTTAGTTAAATCATGATCTGTCCCTGTCCAGGCACTTAATTAAAGCTGGCCTCTTGTTTTGAAATGGTTTCCCCCATAGCAGCATTACTGGAGATTGTCGCCATTCAGTAGTTTGCATTAATTTTCCTGAATGTCTTGATATAGGTGAACTTGGGAGGAGATCCTTTCTCTTTTAGCTCTCTGTTTTCTTGCTTTCAGTTCCTTGTGAGGCGTGGGCAGTGGGAGGAGACGAGAGAGAGTTTAGTTTCTGACCGGGCCGCCCTGCCTGTGTGGTGGTGTGTGCTGTTTGTTGCTTTGTAGATATGCTTAACAAGCAGGACTGTAAGTACGGGGATAACTGCACCTTCGCGTACCACCAGGAAGAGATCGACGTGTGGACGGAGGAGAGGAAGGGGACCCTCAACCGTGACCTCCTCTTTGACCCGCTAGGTGGGATCAAGCAGAGCAGCCTCACAATTGCCAAGCTCCTCAAGGAACATCAGGGCATCTTCACCTTCCTCTGTGAGGTACAGAACTGGTGGGAGGGGGAAGGCGTCCATCATCTCTTCAGTTTGTATCTGGACCGCTGATACGTTGATAGTTGCCACCACAAAAATATGGTGGGATGACTCTTGCACAACTGGAGTGCTGCAATGGATGTCTGAAAACTCTTCAGGGGGGACAGGTGAGGAAGGAGAGGCAGTGGGGGAGCCCTGTGTGTTAGGGAGTGTTTTGACTGTCTGGAGTTTGACCATGATGAAGACAGGGCTGAGTGGTTATGGGTAGGACTGGAGGGAAGGCCAACAAGGTGGGAGCCTGTTACAGACCACCCAACCAGAGTGAAGAGGCAGACAAAATGTTCTATAGGCAGGTGGGACAAGTCTCGTAATTGCTGGCCCTTGTTCTTGTGGGGGACTTCGACTTACCAGGTGTCTGCTGGAAGTACAACACAGCAAAGAGGAAACAGCTCAGGAGGTTCCTGGAGTGTGTGGAAGATAACTCCTGACACAGCTGGTGAGGGAGACAGCTAGGGAAGGCATCCACTGGATCTGGTGTTTGTGAACAGAGAAGGACTGGTGGGTGATGTGATGGTTGGAAGCCATCCTGGGCACAGTGATCATGCAATGAGTTTTCAGTTCTTGGAGAAATAAGGAGAGGGGTCAGCAGAACTGCCACCTTGCCCAGTTCACCTTCTGAAGGGCAGACTTTAGCCCATTTAGGAACCTGGTTGACAGAGTACCCTGGGAGGCATTCCTGAAGGGAAAAGGAGTCCAGGAAGGTTGGACATTCTTCAAGAAGGAAATCTTAAAGGTGCAGGAGCAGGCCACTACCTGTGACTCTGTGTCCCAGGCAGTGCCCTGCTCCCAAAGGACAGTGAGCATTGTATGCAGCTGAGTAGGAGAAAGGAGTAGTTTTCCTCCTTAGCCCTGCAGCTGAGCCAGGTGCTCACAGCCTCATGGGATCACCTGTCTCTTCCTCTGTCTTGACGTGCTGCTTTAAACTGTAATTTAGCCCCAGTTACTTTAGAAATCAGAATTCCATAATGCAAATTCCCACCTGATGTCTGTGCAGAGCTACTGAGTCTGTCAGTTGAGAATTGCCTCATATCATCTTAATGCTCTGCAGCACAGAGTTCCCCATGTTGGCAATACATGTAAAAGGACATGTTCTTTGCTGTGAAGTGGCTGTTCTTTTATTTCTCTCTTGTTCTTGTTCTGTTGGCTAACAGGGAAAGAATATGTGGCTCTGACCAAATTTTTTCCAACCACAATGGAAAATACTGTTGAGAATAAGCCAAAAAATGTTGTCCGGAAGCTTTTCCAGAGATTGACTTTCTTTATTTTAAAGCCCTACCACGAAGTTTTCACCACTTCTTTCTAACTTTGAACATTAGAATAGGCTGGCTCTGGTTCTTCTTCCTCCTCCAAGCAAAGTCTCTCTGGTTCACTGCTCTCTAAGATTTTCCCAGTATGCTAATTCTTCTCTTCTCAGATCTGCTTTGACAGCAAACCCCGGATTATCAGCAAAGGGACCAAGGACACACCATCTGTCTGCTCCAACCTTTCTGCAAAACACAGTTTCCATGACAACAAGTGAGTGAACGATTTTTTCTCCTATGGGAACCATCTCTCACAAGTCCAGCCAGTTTAACTCCAGGGCTCTTGTCTCTTTCTTCCTTTCCTCCCTACGGGTTCCAATCATAGGACTGCTCAAATCATGATAAATAGCACTATGGGCTTCACCCCGCACATTTGCTCCTGCTGCTGAGGGATTTCAGGCATCAGCAAAGCCCTTTGGAGTCAATCTGTTAAGTTTTCCATTGACTTAATTTGCCTTTCAGTTTGGCCTTTACAAAAAGGTCAAAACAAAGATCCTCTAGCTCAGGATCCTGCCTCTGACTGTCTGGTAATGAATGTTCAGGAAAACAAGTATAACAAACATGTCAAATACACAGTCAGACAATTCCTTTTGGTTCCTAGCAACCTGAGACGTAGGGAGATGCTGAACCAGAGGAGTTGGTATCTTTGCTGCATATTTTGAAATATGTCTGATCTCTGAACTTAAGCAGAGCACCACCCATGTGCTGAGGGTGAAAATAACTACCCAGGCTTGATAGGGTGGGAGGACAAGGCTTTGCTTTTCCCAGAGGGAATCTGTCTCTCTCTCCCAGTCAATTTGTGTCCTTTGCCTGCCCAGTCAAATATCTGGATGTTATTATGTAAGGAGGAGGTGGGGAGGGTTTGATCCTCTGGTGCTCCATATTTTTCTGTAGATGTCTGGTCCACATTGTGCGTTCCACCTCCCTGAAATATTCCAAGATCCGTCAGTTCCAGGAGCACTTCCAGTTCGACGTGTGCCGGCACGAGGTGCGTTACGGCTGCCTGCGTGAGGACAGCTGCCACTTTGCCCACAGTTTCATTGAGCTCAAGGTCTGGCTGCTGCAGCAATATTCAGGTGAGTGTGACTTGGCTGGTGTTGTGTAGACCTGAGTTCCTTCCAGTGTGTAGCCAGGGCCAGTTGAGAGGAAGAAAGTGATTTGGAAGAAGGTGTCACTCCTTGTGCATATTTACTTAATCTGCCTCCTCAGGGACACAGAAAAGAGGACCAAGGCGTTCTGGGAGGAGATTTGGCCCTTGTCCATTTACAGGAACAGGACTATTACAATTTGCAGACCATAAAGCCTTTCCCTTGGGACCAGCTGAATAAATTAAAATGATCNTGAGAGGAAGAAAGTGATTTGGAAGAAGGTGTCACTCCTTGTGCATATTTACTTAATCTGCCTCCTCAGGGACACAGAAAAGAGGACCAAGGCGTTCTGGGAGGAGATTTGGCCCTTGTCCATTTACAGGAACAGGACTATTACAATTTGCAGACCATAAAGCCTTTCCCTTGGGACCAGCTGAATAAATTAAAATGATCATTAGGTAGAGCTGAATCCCAAGAGGTGTTTGGTACTCAGATCTTTTGCAAATGGCAGTTGGACCCCTGAGTGAGCATCTGCTGCAGTGAGAATGGCAGCATGCACAGGTGACAAAGCAGTTGGTTATAAAAAGAAGGCTGTGCATCTCCAGTTTCTCAAAACAAATTCACCAACAGTGGGAAATTGCAAGATACTTAGTGTTTCCCAAAAAGCCTTTGATGACATGCCACAGGAGAGGGTTTACAGAGATTATATTTAGGGAAATCATATAGTGACACTGCCACATCTGGCACTTCCAGTCCTGTCTCATTGTGTCTGATTTATTGGAGGTTTTCTCTGGCTGCTCTGCTGTTGGCTGTGTAGATACTGGTGTACCCACAGTGTAGATACTGTGTAGATACTACATATTTTTTCACCACAGGGTCTCATTTAGTGCAATTCCCAGCCTGGTAATGGGAGTACTTCAGAGAGGAAACACATTATGGATGTTTCTCACCATTCTTTGATGTCATAATTGATATTCAGTGCAGTCCTTGGCCTTGGCTTCAGCTCATGAGGGACAGTGATGAACAAGTTGTACACTGTGGCAAATGCCATCTTTAATCTTTCCATTTGCCCTCATTTACTTGTGGCCTCAGGAAATTAAAAAATTACAGCTCTAGAGTTTCTAAGATAGCACACTGCCTGTGAGTCATGGGCCACCATTGCTGCCCTACATGGTTGTGATACTGCTCATTGTACTCTGGGCACTCTGATATTCAAGTACCTTGCTTTTTTCCCCATCCCATGGTTGGTTTATTTTTGTTGTTTTGTTTTGGTTTTGTTATTTGAAAAGTTTCTTTGCTTCCTTCTTCCTTCCTTCTGTTCCTGCCTCTTCATCCTGTAGAAGAAATATACTGATTTTTTTTCTTCTTGCCTTCTTTACTTGAAGAAATTATTTCAGAGGGGAAGCTGAGGAGGTGAAACAAGCCATGAGTTAAGCTGCAGAGGTGATCATTAAGCTTGGTGCTTATTTCCACCTTTTCCAACAATAGGAGAGACATTAGCTAGTGGGGTTTTTTTCCTGCAGGGCTGTATATGTGAGCCTGCTTTCCTTGTGAGTTTGCCTTCCTGGAATAGCAGTTTATTACCTCTCCTGAGCGTAGGCTTCCTTATGGAAACTGTGATTAAAGGTAGTTGTTGCCATTCTCTGGGAATGCTTTAGCTCTGGAGCAGAGAGTTTCATTTGGGCACTATTTGCTCAGCAAGAATGGGAAGAGGGCAGCTTACTTTTGAAACACTTCACAGCCATTTGAGCATTTACAGAGCTTTTGGCTTTGTTCATGGGGATAAAGGATTGTATTGGTGGGGTAAAGATTCCCAAGATCTGAAAATTGGACAGGCAGGACTGTTTCCTTGTTCACTGTGGCTTTTCACAGACATCTCTTGCTATCTTCTTCCACCAGTGGTAATAACAGACTCTTTGTCTTCACTAATGATGTTGCAAAAAATGATGAAATATTATAAGTAATCAACACATGAGCCTTTTAGTTCCCACATCATTTCTTTGTGACAGTTCATGCTTTGGAAAGCTGCTAGATTGGAAACTGTCCTTTCACATTTGGGAGGGTTTTTCTTTCCCAACCACCACATTTCTAGACTGTATTCTTGAGTTAGTTCAGACTTCTGGAACTGGAAGAAGGCAGTCGCAAGAACTATGTTTGAAATTCAGTCTACTAGCAAGGCCTGTATATGCTTCTCCCTTTGGTTCTGCACCCCAAGAATCACAGGTGTGTAGAATGGAGAAGGTTGAAGCAGCCCTTTCCCTGCCAGGTTCAGTGCAACATGTTAACTTTTTTTTGTGGTTTTCCCAGCTTTAGAGTTTTTGTCCCCAAAATACAAATCATCATTGTGTCCAACCCTGGAATACTTGGACATGGAAGAGAGAGTTGCAATTTTTCTAACTCTACACAATTTCTTCTGGGATTAATGGTTAAGAAGTAGAATATTCACCAACAGCTCTGATTTGTGAGCGGTGCCAGTTATGCAGTAGCTGCCATTTTGAAGACCTGAGCAAATGTTCTCCAAGAATGGTGAAGTTCCCTGAATGCTTTTCATCCTGTTCAAGCCCTGTGCAAATGACAGTAGTGTTGCCTGACAGGGACATGAACAGGTGAAATCACAGACAGGAAAACTGAGGTCAGGAATGCTGAGACTTAACAAGCTACACACAGCCTAAGCTGAGATGAAAACTTGTGTTTGATGGCCCTTAAGTTCTGGAACGTGCTGTCTCCCAGATCAATGATTGTGTTTATGTAATGCTCCTTGGGACACCTCAGTTCAATAATAAAAGCTGTAGGCATCAGCAAAGCAATCAAATTTGCAATGTCTGTGTCCTGGGGATGCTGCATCAAGGCCATCCTCAGCACCCCCCTTGCTGAAATCAGCTGCCTGTGCAAGATATTTGCTTCAGTTTGTTTTGGCAGCTATCTTGGATCTTTAGGGCACTTAATAACTTGAATGCCCTTCTATCTAGCTGGTGCTAACAGAGGCTGTTCCCTCACCACTTGAGCTGGTCATGAGCTCATTCCTTTGATAAGGTCTGACCAATCCTTTTTCTTGTTGTCTGATGTTGTATTTCTGATATCTGAGACCTTTCCTTGCTGGTTACTTACTAGCAGCTGTTCCTTGGTTTGTTTTGCACTGCTGGTCTTTCCTTGCTGCCTTGGTTGTGCTTGGTGTCTGTGTTGAATTTCAACTTTACTCTTCACCTATTTAATGATGGGGAGCCCCTTCAACTTGAAGGTGTAACAGGCTAATTAATCCCAGCAGGTAATAGATGAGACTTCTGGGGTCTTGGAGATGCTACATGTGTCAGTGCATATCTGTGATCTTCCAAGCTAGAGGCAAAAACTCCATATACAGTAGGTCAGCATTAACAAAGCATTGCCTTTAGATTCTGCCTTGGTAGAATCTGTTGATATGGGGTTGGGGGATAGCCTTGGCCAAGCTCTTGACCCTAGTGAAGAATTACTGCCTTGGAGGCAGTGTCTGGGTCCTTTGCAGACTGCCTGAGCAGAAAGCGAGGTCTGAACAAGCGCAGGAGAACGAACTCTTCTCCTTTTGTTTGGCTTGTGTAGAGAGGAGCTTCCTTAGCAAGGGATTAGACGTGTTCTGTGGTGGGTCCTGTCACAACCCAGTCTTGACATTACCAGGGGACTGTTGGGAGCTGTCAGGGATTACTGAGCCCAAACTAAGAAGTCCCTCCCTCTCTCCTCTAGGCCAAAGGAGTGTAGCTCAGTTCTGTCTTCTTTTTGTTCCCAGGAATGACCCACGAAGATATCGTGCAGGAGTCTAAGAAGTACTGGCAGCAGATGGAGGCACATGCCAACAAACCAGCCAACAGTGTGGTAAGTAAGGTCCATCTAGGGCTTGGAGCCTGATTTTGCTCCAAACAGTTTCAGACTTTCTCACTTCTCCTCCCACTGTTGTGCAGACCAGGCTGGCCATTGAGGTGGAGGAAAGCTGAGAGCTTTCCTGGTTGCAGTGCTGGTGTTGAGCTTTGTGCCTTGTTTTGCAGTTTTATTATCTACTCTGTTCCCTGATAGGGTGAAGCCTCCAGGTCACCTAGGGCAACACACAGAGAATGGTGTTTCCTGTGATACCTTGCTGGTGAAACTGGGAGATTTTGAGGCAGTGGCCACACAGTGGGACCAAATGTGTCCTGCTGCCCTTTAGTGGCCAAGGGACAGTAGAGCAGTTTGAAGGACTCTTAAGGAATGACTCATGACCTGTAGGACTGTTCTAAACATAGGAGTGGGTGGAACTGGCAGCCCAGGTGCTGTTGAGTCTGGGCAGGTGGTGCTTTACCTGGAGGCTGGGAGCTTTGCTTTTTTTTTTGCCACCAGTCTCTCAGTGTGGAGGGCTGCACCCTCCAGCACTGCCAAGAGCATACCAGGGTAGTGTGAGAGGGGTTACAAGCAAAGGGCTCTTCTTTGTTTACTTTCTTCCATCTTGTTGGCTATGGGCAGTGCTGCCTTATCCTTTTTTTACCCCACACGGGATTTCTGTACTGTAGGAGCAGAGCCTACCCAGTGAGGACAATTCCCAGCCCAGTCCTGAGGTTGAACTAAAGCAGTTTTTGCCATTAGAACAGGAGAATGGTGGGGAAAGTGTTGCAAATCCTTTTTGTTCCCACTTGACAGCTTTCTTTAACCTTGGCAAGCCTGAGCTTGCCATCCCTTGGCCTGTGTCTTACTGTCCAAGCAAAAGCGTTTCACCGTTGTGTGGGACCTGTCACCCAGAAGTTCCTCTACAGAGACCAGCACTGAGTGCAGTCTGTGAGCACCCTGTGGAGGAGGTGTTTTATAGGAGAAGAGTCTGAGTCATTCATGTGATGTTTAGCCACTGTTTTTTGTCTTGGTTGTGTGCCAACAGAAGTGTTCTGAAAGCTGTAGGGCACTGATGCTGGGGAAGCATCTGTGGGAAGGTCTGATGGGCATAGTTTAGCCCAACAGGAAAGGTGCAGGAGACTGCACTGATACTTGCAGTGGGCTCTGTGTCCACCTATGCACTGGTTATGCTGCATGAGATGGATTCATCTTCAAGAGGATGCTCAGCAATAAATGTGTGCAGCTGTTGTTGTCTGAAACAGTTGGAGGAGAGGAATGGGAAGCAGCAGTCCAGAATAATCAAGGTCTCTACTTGCCAAAACTGTCTGACTCGCTTAAGGAATATGTTCTAGCCTCTCAGGAAGCTGAGCAGGACAAGTTTCTACATCCTGTATTATATGAGAAGTGAGCCTGGATGATCTGGATGGTCCCTGCAACCAGAGCAGGGACCAGATCTCTTTCTATCTGGTGTGGGGACAGAGGCAGTGGCCTGCATCTCCACATGGGAGGAAACTAAGTGTGAATTTGCAGCAGTTTGTGACAGCAGCTGGATTTTTATAGGCAATCCCAGCTCCATGTGTGCCTTGCCCCAAGAGCGCAGTCCAGAGATTGGTTCTGTCCTGCCTGCTATGAATCTACCTGCATTTTCAGGAAAGCTCTGCCTTGCCATTCTCTGTGCATAATGAGGGGATAAAAAAAAGACAAATCGACAGCTGTTTTCTTGTAAGCCTTGCAGCTTCAAATTCACCTTTATCTGGAGGTGCTGCTGCTGGAAGAATAAGCTGTACAGAGGCATGGCCTCTGAAGCACATGGGATCTGGATGCTAAGTGAGAGTTCCATTTCTGGCTGCTGGGGCTTGCAGGGGGCAGAGGATCAGGAAATGAAATGTCAGGCCCTGCTACATCAGAGGATGGGCAGACAGCTACAGTTTCTGGGTCCTGGGGGAGTGCTAGGGCTGATGGCCAGTAGCAAAGCCTGGCTGTGCCCCACAAATGCCTGTCACAGAGCTGGACTGCACCCACCACTCTTCCAGGCGCAGAGGCAAAGCAGCAGCCACGTTGGTACAGTCAGAAAGTGCCTACCAGCAGCACCACCAGCTGTCTGTAGGGATTGGCAGCCTGGCACTGGCACTGGCACTGGCATTGGTGCTGTGCAGGGAGACAGTCAAGCCAGTCAGATGCATGTGTTAGCAGTAGCACACCATGGCTTTGGCAACAGCACGTCCTCAGCCAGAGGGCTGTGCTTTGGGATGAGACCCTGGCTTGCTGCCAAAGACCCTGAGGGGAGGACTAGCTATCTGTTGAGAGATGTTTACTTTTGCCATTGTTTTCTCCTGTCCAAGCAGGCTAACATGACTCAGAGTTTTCTCATCCTCCTTCCAGCTTTCAAAGTTGGCTCTCTGGCAAAGACAACTTCCCAGGAGTGCTGTAAAAACAGACCCCTCCTTCCCACCAGCCCGTGTGATCCACTCTCACTCCAGTGCCCTCTGGTCAGCGGAAGCAAAGTTGCTCTGGGGGATTTTGCTGCAGTTTTGTCACAGCTGCCAGCTGGACTCAGCACCCAGGACTGTCCAGTTGTGGAGAAAAGAGGCAGGCAGCATGCAGGGACCCAGCAGCTGTGACAGTGAAGGTCAGGAGGCTTAGCAAGAAATGAAAAATGAAGATACACTGCTTGCCAAGCACCTGCTTGGGAATCTTGCGCTTGGCCCACAAATTTGGCCTCACCGCAGCTGCTGTAGGAGTAAACCCAGTGGCCACAGACTGAAGAGGCAGTCAGCAGGAGGGCCTCTTGCAGGGAGCTGGGTGTCCTCCCATCACATCCCTGCAAACTGAGGAGTTGTAACTCTCATTTTTTCTGGTTTTCAAGAGCTGCTTTGTTTTTATTCCTCTAGCCAGCTGCAGAACCCCCATGAAAGCTGACCTCAGAATTATCAATTTAAGCATGGAGAGGGAAAAAAAGTCTCTAATAAGGAGTACTTACACCTAAGTACTTCTCACTCAGTTAGGTGGCTGAGTAACCTGGGGCTCCTCATATGGTCCCCTGAGGCGTGTGGCTCCTCCAGAGAACATTTCAGTATCACCGAGAGGGGTTCCTGAAGCTGGGAGACATGAGTGGCCATGCAGGGTCTGTTGCATTCAGCAGAGCCTGAAGTGGAGAGCTGTCGTGCCAAAGGCTTGTATTTATTTGGTTGCCATGGTGCATAGCTAGCACTATATTGTCTGGCTTCGTAGCAAGGGGTGGTGCCATAGCCCGCAGCACTTTTGCCTGGCTTCGTCTGCTAGAGCCTCATGTGATATAATTTCCACCCTGTTGGTTATCAGCAGCCTGCCAGGTATGTGTCTTGCCTTTACAAATACAGTCATGTAGCATTAACAGCAGCTGCTTTGATTTTTCACTTGGCTCCTAATCCTCTGGGAGCATACATGCCCACTGGATTGACCAGCAGTTTGTGTGACTCAGATGAAAAAATGCACGGGGCTTCTTTTGGTTAAGAATTTGTGGAAAAAGCAGCCCAGATTACCAGAACTACCTGAGAGATATTTTCTTTCTCTCTGATCTCTTGTCCCTTATGGAGACACTCAGATTTTAGTTTTGCTGGGTCAGTAGGTTTGAGCAAAGCTCCTGGCTGTGCTGAGCGATATGTCACCAGGAGGATAGCACAGGATTGATAAAAGGGAATATGCCAGCAGTGCCATTTTGTTACCATAGGCCTATAGGTTTGATGGGATAGTAATGAGCTGTAGTGGAATCTCCTTTAAAGCTACTGTTCAAAGGCCAAACATCTGAGAGGGAGGCTCTTTATTGCCTTCCATGGTAGCCCAGGTCTCAACTCCACTTATCCCACAGCCAGCCACATTGATGTGTTCTTGGTGGCCACCAGTACAGGTGACAGCTGACAGCAAGTGACGAACGAGTCACGTGCTGGGAGCCCCCAGAAAGGTCATTCTCACAGATGAGTAGGCCAGAATCGCTACTACTTTTCAGCTGCTGGTTCTCTCAGAGGGTCCTTTTGCTGGAACATCAGAGAACTGGTGGCCTCATGTAGGCAGCACAGGCAAGGTCAGTCCCCTGGTAGCTTTTCACAGTGACAGAGGGCCTTTTATATGTCAGCTCTGCTTCTCCAAAAGACTAGGTCTGGAGGATGCAGAGTGGTAGTTGATAGCTGATGTGGCATCTCCTGGGAAATGCTTTGATTCTGTGCTGCCTGTGCTTGCTGGTTTCCCTTCACCAAGGGATGTAGCCAGGCTCCGTGCTGTTGCTAGTGTACTGCTGGCAGAAACCTGCTCTTCAGGGACACAGCTTGCATGTCTGTTTATTGTGAGATGCTCAAGGTTAAAGTCAAGGCAGGGCAGGTGGGATGGGCTGCTGATGTGGTTGACAGTCAGAGAACTGTTTTGCTGGTGCATGACCTTTGTGCTTCATGGCCAGCTCGATGACCAGGGTGTTCTCTTGTAGTCTCACATGCTCCTGTGCCCAGGGCCACTGGCATCCAGTCGGGTTTGTTCTTTGGTTTGGAAATGAACTGGAGACACCAGCCTCATGTTCTTCCAGTGCTGATACAGAATGCAGTTTTTCCAGAGATTTGCTCAGAAAACATGAGGTGACAGTGACACGAGATTGGATCCTTTTTTTTCCTTCTCCACAATCTGTTAGTCATAATCCCAAACCAGCCTTCTCAGGTGGGGTGGGTGCACTAAGTGCAATGGCTGAGAAGATGTAAAATACGTGCATTGTACCTCTGTCCAGAGACTGTGATTTAACTGCTTGTGAAACCCAGTGCAGGGGAACTGTGAGAGATGGAAACCTGCCCAGAAAAGGCTTGGAAGGATATCAACAAGAGGTCCCAGCTCTGACTTCATGGTGTCAAATGTTAGGTGTGACACGAGGTTCTTGGTCCAAAAGCAGGAGTTTTGGGTCCTGCGTAGTGACACTGTCCAGCTTCCTCCCGAGAGGGCTCTCTCAGCTGTGTGACTGAGCACTCTCCACAGGCAGAGTGGGACGTGGATTGTCCTTCCTGCAGGGAAGTGGGGATTAAGCTCTGGGGCAGGTGTCACAGTGCTTGTCTGTACAGGGAGATATGCTGCAGGGGTTTCACAGCCAGGCCTGGTCAGTGCTGGAAGCTGCCAGGCTGTCTGTGCTTTTGGCCAGATGTCAAAGCCCAGGAAATCATGCTGAAGCAAGCAGTGGTTTTGCTCCTGTCTGGTATTTCATCAGGCCACCAGCTAACACTGGCAAAGGAGAGCTGATTTAATCTGGCTTGTCACTGGCACACAGGCGTGCAGGGAGCTGCCAGCATCTCTGTGGCAGGTTTGGGGGGTGCATTTTGCCTCTGTTCGCCTGAGGCTGTGGTTCTTTTCCCCAGGCTTCGCCCCGGACTCCCACGTCAAGCACCTTTGACCTCCAGATGAAATTTGTGTGTGGCCAGTGCTGGAGGAACGGGCAGCTGGTGGAGCCAGATAAAGACCTCAAGTACTGTAGTGCCAAAGCCCCCCACTGGTGAGCAATGCAACCTTCTCTTTCCTCTACCCCTCTTCAAGAGCAGGAATTTTTCATCCTACCTTCTCCAGGACTTCATTTGGCATCTTTGGAAGAGGCTGTAAGGTTTCCTAACAGCCTCTCACTGCTCGGGGTGTTTGTCACTATAGCAGGCATTGCAGATAGCTGTTTTCCAGCTTCCTTCTCTCTTTACTGTGTGTATTTGCTGCCCACATCGTGCAGACTGTTACTCCTGGCACATGCAGTCCACTCCCACAATTCCCTTTTCTCCCAGTTCCTGTAATTTCTTCTTGGTAAGGTCACTAACAGAGTTCTCCTCTGCACGTGTTTCTACTCTTAGCTGTTTACAGATGTCTGTCAGGTCACAATTAACAATGATTCAAGATATTCTGCTTCCTTTTAAATTAGTTTCCCTTGGCTCTTTCATGGCTTTGGTTGCTCCTCCGTGATACATGTCATGTCTGTTTGCACCTCTTGACTCCTTGGGGCCCATGAGAATGTTTGGTGTGATAGAAGCATTGAATCACAGAACAGTTTGGATTGGAAGAGACCTTTAAAGGTCATCTAATCCAGCTGTCCTGCAATGAGCAGGCACATCTTCAACTAGATCAGGTCGGTCAGCCTGATCTTGAATGTTTCCAGGGATGGGGCATCCACCATCTCTCTGGATTGTGCCAGTTTCAACACCTTCATCATAAAAATTCCTTCCTTATATCTTGTCTGAATCTACCCTCTTTTAGTTTCAAGCCACTACCCTTTGTCCCAGCACAACAGGCCCTACTAAAAAATGTGTCCCTGTCTCTCTTATAAGCCCCCTAGAAGAGAAATACTGGCTGGGAAGTCACTGTTTGGTCATGGAAACTGTGGCCTGTCTGACCCAGGCAGCCTGCAGGGATAGGATGGAAGGGTTTATAGAACTTCTCTTCCCATAACACAAGCCACAGAGGCACAGTCTGGCTTCCTATTGCAAATGTAAGACTTTTGTTGAAGAAGACACAGAAGCAGCATTTCTGGAGGAAGTAAGCAGGTGAGGATTGCTTCCTGGATGGGAATAATAACACCTCTGTGCAGCTGCTGAATAGAGCTGGGGTTTTTGCTCAGGGAATCTCCTGGTGATCGCTTGCTGGAGCTGCAGGAGAATTAATACTTCCTGGCACTATTCATAAGGCAGTGCTTGTAATGACTTGCATTTCTATTGCACCTTTCAAGCAGAAAATATTCCCAAGGGTTTTTCATGGATATGATTGCACAAGAATTGGCTGTGTCAAAGGGTGGAATGCAGCTGTTTAATAATCCATGGTGATGCCATGTGAGATTTGGGGGAGATTTTTGTGGCTTTATGAAAAGAGGTACCCCAGGAAATAGGTAATATGTACAGGGAGAAGTCCTCCTAAAACAGTCTTCTTATGGCTTCTCCATTTCAGATGTGCACGTGTAGGAACATCCAGATAGTGCAGGGACAAGCTGGACAGAAGGATCTGCTCATCTCTCAATATTTAAGGGTCTCTGAGGTAATGAACCCTTGTTCTGCTCTTCCTTATGCCTCTCTTGATTTATTCTCTCTTCTTCAGTTGGACGAAGGAGCGCCGTGTCCTGCTGGTGATGTCCAAAGCTAAGAAGAAGTGGGTGTCGGTCCGACCACTGCCTTCCATCCGTAACTTCCCACAGCAATATGATGTAAGCCCCGTGCCTGGTACAGCCAGGTGCCCCACCCCTTCCACCACAGTGCAGTGCTTTGAGGGCTGCTCCCTTGAAGACCAGTCAGGGAGGCAATCAGATGATGGCTGAGATGGGAGGTCAGGACAGACTGATGGCAACAAAACACATCCAGCAAAAATGTGGAGCAGAAGAAGGAGCAGCACCCATTTAAACCACTCTACGCACAAATGCAAGTTTCCAATGTTGCTGCTAATGCATAACAAGAATTGTTAACGCATCTCTGGCTGGCACAGGGTTTGGGAATGAAATTTAAGACTCCCCTTAGGTCAGGGTTTCTCAATGTGGGTAAGAGGTGAGAAGCCTATCCCTGCCTTCCTTCGCTGTGACTGTGCTGCTGTAGATTGTGAAACTTGCTCACAATGGGTTTTGAAAGCAAAACTAAGAACTCAGCTAAAAAGCCACCTGCTGTGAGGAAAACTACAGATATCTGGCCTCCAACCCCAGCCCCAAATGTGGTGATAGAGAGTTTCTTTTTCCCTCTCCTTTCCTTTTTCCCTGAAAGGAGAAAGCTCCTTCCCCCTACCCTATGGTAAGTCCTCCTTTTCTGCCAGGACCAGGGGAGAAGAGATGATCAGTAAATATTATGTTTAGAAAGCTTCTCATTTTCTCTGGCAATGATGCTGTTGGTAGCTGTGCACCAGTGTGGTCTAAGCAATCTGTAAGGCCACTCTTCACCCACTCAGAGATGGCTGGAGAATGAGTCACCTTTGGGGACCAGCAGCTTGATCAGCAGGAAACACTATTGGGTCAATCCAGGTTGCTCCCTGCTGTCACCCTGTTCCTACACCTGGTCACTTATGGAAATGGCAACAGGTGCTGAAATGCCTCTGTGTTTTTGTCATCAGAAGACTGAAGAAAAGGATTATATATAAAGTGTCCTGTTTGCAATCTCTCCTGTGCAATTTAGTGCCCCAGCTGGTTATCAAACCCACTTTCCCCTTTAGAGAGGACTGATTGTGCAGCTGCTAAATTTTTTTCTCTGTCTTTTAACAGTTGTGCATCCATGCACAGAATGGCAGGAAATGCCAGTATGTGGGCAACTGCTCCTTTGCCCACAGCCCTGAGGAGAGAGACATGTGGACCTTCATGAAGGAAAATAAAAGTGAGTGGGGGAAATGTGGGCCAAAGAGTTTGTGGAGAGGGAAGAGGACATTTGGGCAGTAGTGCATGAGGGGATCTGTTAAGACATATTCTTTACAAAAGAGATGGAGCTGGACAAGGCTGCTACCAAGAGTTAGGTGGGATTATGGGTCAGGTCTGTCTATAGCTGCTCTTTTTTAAAATGTGCATGTGTCTCTTGAGTCCCTTGCTGTGGGACTAGAGCACGTGAGTTTTAGGTCTTACATTGCTTCACTGCTGCCCTCTCTTTCTGCATCACTTTTGAATTCACCCTGTGCTGTCCCTCCAGTTGCGTGTAATGTCCCAGGCCTGGCTCTGTATGGAGCTCTGCCAAAGCACCAGTCCTGGCCTGTAGCTGCTCCTGTATCTTTCTTGTCTGTCTTGTCTGCCTTGGCTATCTTACTTATTTCTGCTCATATCCCTGGTCCTGGGCTGCGGCACTCCCTGCTCATGGCATTGTATTCCAAGGGGTGGAGTTGAGGTCCTGAATGAGAACATCGTTGGGTGGTGCCTTTGTGGAGGAACTTGTCTGTATTTAATTCTGCAGGCTTACCTTTTGGGTGATAGTTGGGGGGTTGCCCATATCCTCGACAGCCAGCTCTGTGGCAGAAATCCTTGTGTATTCAGATCAACAGGAAGTTGGGGAAGAAGGGCCAATTGTCCAGGTGCACACCTTCCTCCGTGGGAACTGCTGGAAAGCCTGAAGGATTTCAGGCCTGCCCTCAGTTTTTTTGGTCCATATGATTCTATGCAGGGTCTTTCTCTCTGCTGAGCCAAACTGTTACTTGTTGCAGTTCAAATAATTTCATTGCTGAGGCCTTTAAAGCACATCAGGCCAGTCTGTGTGTGTTTGCTCAAGCACAAAAGTGAATCTTCAAATAACAGCGTTGTCTCAGTTTGGGGGAATTTGCATTCATTATCCCCAATTGCCTCGAGTTCCTCAATTACCCATTTAGCAAGGAGTATATCACTAATGCATCACACTTAGAGCATCCTACAGATGTCTGCAAACATTTATGTTACCACAGCCTCTCTCAGGAGCTGATCTTGCAAAGGCAGATGTATAGTTAAAGCTTCCACCTCAAATTTCCCTTACCAGAAGTATGCTGAGTGGCTTTTAAATCAAAAGCCACAAGAGACATTGACTGCAGTTCTCTGGGCAAGTTTTGAACCTAGAGCAAGCTATCATTAGATCTTCCTCCCCTCTGCAGTACTTCCTGTGGCCAGCTTGCCAAAGGGCTTTCCTCCCTCTCTAGTGCTGAGGGTGAAGCTTGGGCTTAGAGGGCAGAGATGGATCTGAAACCAGCCCCTGCCTTAGCTTCCTGACTGGATGAGATGTCTTCTGAGGTCAAGCAGAATCAGGCCTGATAGAGAACCATCTTGTGGGGTGAATTCCAAAGAGATCTTGCAGCGCTTTGCCACCTTTCTGAAAAGTTTGTGTGGCTGCTGTCACAGTTGCCCCTCTCCTGATAGAAGACAACCCTCATGCCAGGTGGTGTGGTGTGAATTTGGCTCCTCTCCCCAGGGGTCTCATCTGAGGAGGTGACATGGGGCACAGGCACCCCCTGGTGCCACTGCACAGGCGAGGGGAGGGAAGGGCTGCAGCAGCATTTGTCCTTTTCTCATAGTTTGTGCACAGAGTGGGAGGTTGTCTGAGTGGCTTCACGTGTCGCCTTTGTGCAGTACTAGATATGCAGCAGACCTATGACATGTGGCTAAAGAAACACAATCCTGGGAAGCCTGGAGAGGGAACACCACTCACCTCGCGAGAAGGGGAGAAACAGATCCAGATGCCCACTGACTATGCAGACATCATGGTAATAAGCTGATTTCTTGACCCTCATTCCTCCTCCTCCTCAGTGCTGCCAGCCTGCCTCTCTCCTGTGCTCCATGTGTGGTTAGCAGGGACTGCATTGCTCTGGTGGAACAGAGTCTGTATTAACATAGGTTAAATGGACAGATTGGAGCAGCACACCAAGGGCAGTACAGCTGAATTGGGAAGAGACCTGGGATCAGCAAGGTTCTGCAATGGCTTTTGTATTAATCCTCAAGTAATTAGGAGTCTATCTTAGGTTCCCTTTTGCATGCTCAGCCTGTCTCCAGGGTTCCTGCCTGCTCCTGGGCAAGCTGGCAAAACCATTGCAGACCTGTCAGAAAAGGGAGAAGCTTGGAGAGGAGCTGGCACAGAAGCCTTGGAAAACTAGAGGCATATGTGTCTCCTTATGCCAGACATGGTACTCGTGTAAGAGTCTGTGCTACTGAAGAGTCCTGCATTGCCTGTGAACCTGGGGACCTTGCAGTGAGACCCCACTGGGGCTATCAGCAGGGGCAGGGGGACCATGTCAATGAAGTGAGGTGCCCTGTCCCCATAGTCTGTTTGAGCCATAGATAAACTCTGACAGAGCATCTTCTCTTTTCCCCTTTAATGTCAGCACAATTCCCTAAAGATGACATGGTAATCATAGACTGAGTGGAGTTTCCAGAGTGCTCTGCAAGGAGATGGGGAGAGGCAGTGCCAGCACAGGGAAGGTCAATGGATGTGAATGTTATTGCGCTGACTGCCCATTTTCCCTGTCTGCACCGGTTAGATGGGCTACCACTGCTGGCTCTGTGGGAAAAACAGCAACAGCAAGAAGCAATGGCAGCAGCACATCCAGTCAGAGAAGCACAAGGAGAAGGTCTTCACCTCAGACAGTGACTCCAGCTGCTGGAGCTACCGCTTCCCCATGGGCGAATTCCGGCTCTGCGAGAGGTATGATTGTCTCACCTCCCTCCTGGTCTGCTGCTGCAGGGATGGGGTAACAGGCCCAGGGCCTCTGCCATCCCTCCTCATCCTCTCACAGAGTTCTTACAGACTTCTGCATGGAGGAGGAGTGGGATGAGATGATGGGTTTGGGTGACACTGAGGCTGCTGTTGGATCACAGAAATGCTCAGCCACAATACTGAGGGTTGGTAAAAACACATTCCTGGGTAGATGTCTTTAGAAAAGGAGAGCTTCCTGTCTGCACCTGTGCCCTTCATAGCTAGGATGCTCTCAGCTCTCAGGCTGCTGAACAGTCTCCATGGCCCAGTGCTTGGGGGAATCCAGGTGCCTTATTAAATGGTTTGAATGGCTCACACCCTCTGAATCAGCACCTTAGGGTGCCTTCAGAAAGCTTGTGATGGCTAAAAATGCCATTTTGGTTAGCAAGAAGGCTCTGTCTTTCATGCTGGTTATCTGGCATTTCCTCACTTGTTGCATTGGTTTTCCTCATCCCTGCTGGTCCAGTTCCAGCTCACATTTTTCTGTGCTCTTGACTAATTTCCCTTGTAGCCACTGCTCTCTTTGCTGCTGTTTTTTTCCCAGCCTTGATGTCTTTCCCACCTGCACATGGGTTTGTAGGAGAATACACATTCCTGGGTAGAGAAGAGTTCACAGCATGTTTCAGTGGGTCCTGATCAAGTATCCCAGCCAGGGAGCTCAAAGCCCTGCATGGGGGTGCCCTCCTGACTGCGCTCCTTGTGCCGGCAGGTTCCAGAAGAACAAGGCGTGTCCTGAGGGAGAGGAGTGTCGCTTTGCCCACGGGCAGGACGAGCTGACGGAGTGGCTGGACCGGAGGGAAGTGCTGCAACAGAAACTGGCCAAAGCTCGCAAGGACATGCTGCTGTGCCCCAGGGATGACGACTTCGGGAAATACAACTTCCTATTGCGGGATGACGTATAGAGAGGGCTGGGGCAGTCTGTCAGCTGCAGAAACACGGGGTGGGTTTTCCGAGTGGCAGTAGCAGGGAGAGCGAGATCTGCGTCTCGCAAAGAGAACTTTTTCTTTTCTTTTGTTTTAAGATTATGAGACGATGATTTATTAGTGGTGAATGAATTTGTGAATTTGATTCTCGTTGGCCAGCGACGCCACTCTCACTGAGTTTGTGATCCATCTTTTCTCTCTTCTTTCCCTCAAATTCTTCTTCCACCTCATCTTTTTGTTTTCACTGTCCTTCATTCAAAGGAATTAATTCAGTCTGTACTGGGCTGCAAATCAGAGACTTTCTCCTTGTGTCATTCTTCTGTCTTTCAATTCAGAGTATGACTGCAGAGGTCTGGAGGACAAAGCTGAGAGAGAGGGCCAGAAAAGTTGTGGATGCCCCATCTCTGGAAGTGTTCAAGGCCAGGCTGGAAAGAGCTCTGAGCTATGTGGTCCAGTGTAAAGTGTCCTTCTAAATGACAGGGAGATTGGAACTAGATGGTCCTTTCCAGCCCAGGCCATTCTATGATTTTATGAAATCTGGTGAAAAGATGACCATGAATTTCATACGTTCCTTTTCTCAGTGCTACAGAGTAAGCCTCACTTACTCTGCTGCAGCCCTCCTGCTCTTCTGGGAGTTCAATACTAGAAGAAATAGTAATTGTGGTGCAAAGAAGGAAAACCACTAGATCTGCCTTAAAACGTCTAGGCTTATGCTCCAGCTGTTTATATTGTCCTGAGACATCAGCTGGTGCTGAGGAGGATAACAGCTGTGTGGTATAAGGAGTGCAAGGTAAAAGCAGCAAAGTAATGAAACTGCTTGCAGCAGCAGGAACCAGGTTGTAGGTGACTTCAAACTTCAGCTGACTGTACTCAGAGAACAAGTTGGTGACTTCTCATTAGATGTCTTTTTTCAGTGTGTGGCAGGTATTCAGGGCAGACAGTTTGGGTTTGTTTTTTTGGCTGGTGTGACTGGTGCAAGTAAAACAGAACCTATCTAGGTTGTGCAGTGGAGTCTGTGACACACTGCGTGTCACTGAAGTCCACACAGCAGTATCAGTCAGGAGGGAGGCGGTCGCTAAAAGGAGCCTGTGTTTCTGCATTGCCTTGTGTCCTGAAGAGAGGGAGGAAGGGAGGTAATGGTGTTCCTTTCTTGCTCTTTAAATGGCATGTGTTTCTGGTTACTTAGAGCTGCATTTTTCCCTGCACTGCCAGAAGAACTGGGTGGGGACCCATTTAAAAGGACACCATTGCGCAGCATGGGCAATGTTTAGTGAATGGGAATCCAGCTGGAAGCGCTTACCAGTGCCAGAGGTCCAGTCCCCTCCTCCTCAGCCAGGGCAGGCAGCACAGTGCACCCAGGATGAGACCCAGAGCAGGCACAGTGGTGGAGAGTGGGTGGCACAGCAGGACCCAGCCATGGCCTGCTCCTGTGCTGCCTGATGTGTGCTGTGATGGGGTAACCAGTAATGCTGAACTCAGGCCCAGGAGTTTCACTTTCATGAGTGGCAGCAGTGAGAAGTGGTACTGTTCTGAATGGCAGCCTTGTCCTCTCTGGCAGTCTCATCCTGTAAGCAGTAAACATGTCCCCTGTCCTGAGCTTCCTTCTCTCTTGTGCAGTCCAGCTGTGCTGGGCAGTTTTGCATGCATGGATGGCACCATCCACTCTAACCCAAACACACTTCCCTCCCAGCCTTCATCAGGGATGTCTTTTCATACAGAGTCTCCCAGGACAGCAATCTCAGAGCCCTTGGGGCTGGTAGGGCTGTGTCCATGGTAAATACAATCTGGCCATGAACTGCTTGGTGCTTTGGCATTTCTGGGTCCTTCCATTGTTCCCTGCTCCCATATCCTTGGGGTTCACAGCTTCAGGAGAGATGGGATGTGGAAATCAGGAGATGTGGATATGCTGTGGGGCAGCTGTCACCTTTCTAAACCAGTCCCCAGGAAGGTGCTTCAGCTCCACTGGGATAGTCAGGGTCCAGTTATGGAGCAGAGTGCTCTGCATTCTGGTCTGGAATCTTTCCAGAGACATGGTGTGCTCTAAGTAAACTGAATGTGCCTCTGCACTTAAAGTCATTAAGTTGAAAAACACCTCGAAGATCATCAAGTCCAGTTGTTAACCTGGCACTGCCAAGTCCCAGACTAAACCAGGTCCCGAAGTGCCACATCTACATGTATTTTTAAATACTTCTGGGGATGGTGACTCAGCCTTTTTCCTGGGCAACTTAACCACTTTTCTGCTGAGCTTTTTTTCCTCTCCCTTAAAATATGGATGGTAATCTCTGGTTTGCTATGAGCAATATCAGACATGGCAGTTTTTGAGTGGTCAGGTGCTGTATTTTCTCCTCTGTCCTTTGTGCTAGCTATGGTACCTTCTCCTGGTCATCCTTGTGTTCAAGTGGTCAACTTTAGAGGTGGGAGGAGACAGGCATCAGCTCCTGGGTTATACTGTTCTGCTCTTCTTGGGCAGAGATGCCAAGGAAGGAAATCTGAACTGGGGGGACACTGGAATGTGTTTTTTATTTTTAAAACAAACCTGCATCTCTAGTGTGACTCTAGCGTTCGCTGAGCCATGATTTCTCATGCAATTACTTGTTTAGGTTACAGAGTGGGTCACTGTCCCCTCTCCCCCTCTCTACAATGAGAGCTGAGCTGCTCAGTGGGGCTTCAGAGATTTGGGCTGGGGCCAGGATGGGGAGAGGGTGAGGATGAGAGTGAGGTGAGGTGGGCCCACAGTCACGGGGGTTGCATCAAGTGTCTCTTTGTTTTCCCTGATATGATAACCTGGTCTGTGGTGTTGCAGTACTTTGTCACCAGACTTGTTTTAGTGTGTATATATGTGACCCCTCCCATGAAGCATATATACACAGGTATTAAATATATTGCTCTATATAATATTATATGTGTGTGGTATCGAAGGAATCTTTTAAATGAGGGTAAAGGAAAAGGACTCGGGCCAGGAAACGCAGCATCTCCAGTTTAAATATGAAGCCTTTTATCTGAGATAAGGAAAGGGAAATAACAAAAGAGGGGAGGGTTTTATATAGATAGGTATAAGCTTTGAGATGGGACAGGTTTCCCTGTTCACGTTTTTGAACCCTTTAGGATGTCCTTGCAGTCCCATCTCAGTCAGAGAGTATTATACTGCTAACTAGAGAGTAAAGTTTTAATATAAGGCTTTGCTTATATTATTTAAAGGGACATTGTGAAAGGCAGGAAGTTTCTCACTTGACTTCCCAGGCTTGCTTTATCAAGCCAAGAGGGTTTTCTTCAGCACATTATGTGCTCTCAGCAGAAGTGCTCAGTGCTCACAGCTCTACAGCAGATAAACCATAAGTTGTAGGGGCTGGTTTAGTGGTATGTTCACAAGACCCTGTGATAACTTTCTCTTCTTTATTTGTGTGAGAGAAGAAGAAAATTCTGCTGCATGGAACCAAATTTGAGGGTTATAAAGAAAGGAAGTGATGTTTTAATTTTATAACATTAGAAGAAAATCTCATATCCTGTAAAATAACCACAGACATTCACACAGAGCAGAAATGTATTAAATGCTGAAGGACTTAGTGAAAATCTTTTCCCAAATTCTTTGGTAGGGGCAGGGATTTAGGTGACACTGGCATTGGAGTTAACCTGGCCTTTATAGGGAGAAGCAAATAAAACCTGATAAAAAATACCCTACTTAGCTTGTATGAAACTGTATGTCAAAAATTGATGGGTTTTAGCAAGTGAAAGGAAAAGAGAGCAAGGGGATGCTGCAGTTCTGAGCTGGGTAGTAATGATTTCGAGTCCTTTAATATGTCTTTGTATTAATATAATTTAAGAATACCACGCTTTACTATTAAAAAAGAACTTAGTATCTTTCATAAGGTCTAGTATCAGGATAATTATGTAGATGTTTTAACAACATTTTTGTTTTTTGTTCTTAAATAAAGAAAGAAAAACCAAACTTGCTTCTTTTAGCCTTTGTAATAGAAAATAAAAGTGTGCACTTTAAACCCTCTCCTGATCCAGAGTGTGTTTGTGTTTTTCAAACAGCCCACAAAAGATTTTATCTTGCTTTCAGGTTTCCCTGCTGTCAGGAGGGAAACAAAGTCAAGCATTTGACTACTTTGGCTTTCTTCCATCTTTAAGTATGCTGCATTTCTTGCTGAGTGGAAAATTGTCTATATGCATATTAACAGTTGATGTAGTTCTTCATCAGACACACAGTTCCTGTGAACTTCAGGTGTATTTAAGATGTTTTCTTTCCCCCTAGTGCCAAAAATCCAGGTGCTCTGCATTAACACATAGTTTCAGGTGTTTGGGTAACCTGTGTTTTGAAACCTTCAGTAATCGGGCCTTGTAAACACCTTCATCTAGAGATTCTTCTGCTGTGTAGGCTGCTCTGTTCAACTGGGTTGGGCAGTTCTTTTGCCTGCCAGTGTGCAGCCTGCTAGGGAACGTGCCCTTAGCCCTACCCCCGTGTCACACACAGCTTGGGCCATGAGAAGCATCTGTGCACTCACTTTCCTCCTGGAGAGGATGCTGTGTGAGGAAACTGCACTGGGGGAAGAGGTCAGTGTGAAAATGTTTATTAATAAACCTGGCTTCTTTATTTTTGAAATCCATCACGTTGCAGATTAATCTGGATTCCTGATAAAATCAAAACTGGAGATGTGGTGAAGACAGGGGAGTCCCATGGATACACCCTGTTACTGCTGTATACACTGGTCGTGACCAGAAGGTCATATCCAGTGAGGCCTGAAGAGACAAGATCTGTCACACATCTACTGATTGTGCCTTCATACAGACATAAGAACTCATGTCCTTGTGGTCAAAGAAGAGGCCTGAACACATTCTTGTAGTGCAGGGGGGATGAGGAGCTGTGTGCACTTCCAAGGTGCATCACTTGAGTGCATACAATGTGAGAGACATTACTTTTACATTCCAAAGATTATTGAGGCCGTGCTGGCAAGAGTTGAGGGTAGCTTTTCCAGTACAATTGAAACCAAAATTGTCAAATTGTGAGACAGACAAAGCATCAGGAGAAAAACACCTGTTTTCCTTGCAGGTTTGAGCCTCAGCTCTAAACCGGTGTCTCTTCACTGAAATAAAATTGTATTTTGGAGAGGAAGAAAAGGAGTGGTAATTTCAATATTCAGATCTTCCTAGGAACTTCAACAGATACAAAGACAAGGCAGAGAGACCCAGGTCAGCCAGGAAAAATACAGGTTCTCTGGAAGATTGAGAGGAGCAGGGTGGAAACCCCTGAGAGGTGGGGGGAAGGCTTCATACTGGAGATGGTTAAAGCCATCACACAGCAGCCTGGCAGAGGGAGTTCACTGCAGATGAGAATCTTAAGCAGTCCTGTGACTGAGTCTGCATACCCACACTACAGAGAAACATTCTGGGCAGTGACAGCAGATGATGTAAGTACTCTCATCCTCTTCATTGTGTTTGCTGCTGCCATTGCAACCAGGTACAGGGTCATGTTGCTTTGTGTCCTGTGTGCAGTGAGCAGCACAGAGTTCCTGGCATGCAGGAGCTGGGGAGGTGTGTTGGTCACTGGCTGGGCACAGAGGTTGCAACCATGTAGGACAGCTGGGGGGAAAAACATGGGGCAGAAAGCAATGAGCTAAATAGTAGAAGAGGATGGGAGTGACTGGTAGGAGGGAAGTGGAGGAGGAAAGGCTGTGGGCCTGCCAGCTGAAGCACACAGCTTTTTGATCTGCAGTGGAGGAAGGCACTGAACAGACTTGGCTGGGTGCTATGGGATGGCTCTGGGCAGAGGTCCTGTGGCCACATAGCTCTTGGGGCTTCCTGGAAAGCTGCGGGCTGAGCCATGTCTCATTCAGCCTCACCCCTTTCTTCCCAGGATGGGAGTGGACAGGACTGGATCTGTTCATTCCACATTACCTCTCTCCTTTCCCAGATTCATTGTCACCTCCTGTTTCTTTGGTTCCTGGTTCCCCCTCCAGGCAGGAGCAGTGTGTCCTGGTGTCCCTGGGACAGGAGTGGTGTTTCCTGAAAACAAATCCAGGTGCAGCAAAGACAAGAGCAGGGACCAGGCCAGCTGACAGCTCCAGCTGACTCATTTCCCACCACAGCAGCCCTGTCCCTGGCAGCTCCCAAGACTGCCCCTTTCAGGGATGCTCATCCCTTGCAGTTTATCTTATGGGTGGCAGTGCCCTAGAAAACTACTACTTTTTCCAGAGAGCCTCAGGAGGCACAGACATAGCAGAGACCCAGTAAATAGGGTCATTCACAACCATCTGGATTAATCCTCCAAAAAATGACATTTACCCAGGACTGGGATGGAAATCTCTAAACCCAGATGCCAGAGTAGATTTGGCTTGCTTTGAACTGGAAAAACACTCGGGTTTGGAGGTGCTCTTTGGCGTATTTCCTTTGTTCTCAGTGGATTCCTATGTCTGCCTTAGCTGTGGGTTTCCAACAGTGCTGGGGCCCTCCAGGCAGATGGTTGGGAAGGATGAAGAGCTGCATAGTTTTGCTAATTGAATACCAAAGCATGCTCCCCCATATGTACCCCAGCAAAGCTCTGAGACAGAGAGGGGAAGTCCTGCTTCCATGGGAGGGAGATGGCCTCAGTTTTCCTCAGCAAAATGGCTTGAAAATAACTACAACATGGCTGGGAATTGCCCCTGGGAGCTGTGGAGCAGATTCAATACAGTGGCAGTGTTTCAAAAGAAGCTCTAGGCAGTCTGGAGCTTCTCCTATTTGAGACATTCATGTCTTGGTTTTGAGGTATCAGTGGCAGTCAAACTGTCGAAGCTTTTTTAAGGGTCATTTGTTTTCTTTCAGCCTCTCAGTGGACCCAGGCTCAGCTGACTCCTGTATCTTTCCATCAAGCTCAGACCTTTCATGCTACGATGCTGCAGGATCGCTGCTCTTGCTGGGAACCATGTTGTCCCTAGTGGGTGTGAGTAGGAAGAGATGGCTGACAGCCTAGGTCCTTACAGACAGCCTTGGTTTTGAGAGAGAAGCAGCCACAGGAATGTGTCTCTTGGTGTCCCACCCAATAGTCTCCCATGGCCCAACACCACTGGCCTTGGATTTCCCCATCCTGCTTTCAACCCCTTGGTTTATTGCTGCTCTTGGCACCTCCTAGACTCTGCCTCCGGCCAAGGCTTGTTCTGAGAGCTCCCAAAGCTGTCTCTGCCCAGGCTGCCAGAGCACTTTCAGAGCAGGAAAACGCAAAAAGGCAGCTCTAGGTGTCCTTCCTGCCCAGGACAGTACAACTTCTGGTGATCCCAAGGCCCTTTCTCATGTTTTTTCCCTGCCTAGCACCAGTTCTCTGGCAAATGGCACCTCACAAGGGACGGCCACATGCAGAGAAGCAGAGCTGTGGTGAGCCCAGCTGCCTTGTGAGCACCCCAAGAAGGGGGAGATGTCTTGGCGGGGGTGGTGGGGAAGCAAAGCTCATTAACTTTTTGGCACTGATTTTGGGGAATTAGCTTTTAGAAATTCTTTTGCCTCAGGCAGGAGGTGCAGGCACTTCCTTCCACTGAAGTTCACTGCTTGGCTGGGAGATCCCAGCACTACTCCTCCACACAGGGGGACAGGCAGGCACATATGTACACATACATAGGCACAGGTATGCATGCCATACCCTGTTGGGGAAGGAAGCCCTTTCAGAGGTAGGAAGGGGGCTCTGAGGAGTGAGGCCTCATCAAGCCTGCATCTGTGTCACATGTTGCTACCATGAGAAGTGCCCAAAGGTTGCATGCCCATGTTGCAGGCACCAGGCAGGGTCTTTAGCCAATACAGAGCCCTAGTCCACATTTCCTTCAGCTGTCCACACTCCCATGCTGGCTTCATCACTCCTTCTCTCTCCTTTTCTTCAAAGTAATCTGCTGTGGATGCTGACACCACTGTGGTCTGGCCACAGCCTTCCCTGCTGCTGCCATTCTGGGTATCCCTGAGGCTCCATAGATGCCTGTTGGCACTAGCAGCAGCATCTCAACCCAGAAGAAGACAAGTTTCTGGGATGTGGTGCAAGTGTCCTTTCAGAATGGCCATGGTGAAACCCAGTCTGCAGGCCTCTGCCAAGGTGAGAAAAATTCCCTACCAAGCCCAATGCACTAGGCAAACAAACAGTTAAGTCTGCAAGCTGTAAGGGGAGTGTACAACTGTCCTAGGAACTAGTACAAGAACAAAAATTGTATGGATGTCTGTAAAGAGGCAGTGATTGACCTCTGGCAATGGGTTTGCTTGGATAAAAGAAGAAAGAGAAAACCACTTACCAAGCTGGGGTTGGTGAGAAAATCAAACCCTGCAGGTGGGCCTGGAGTCTCCACACAGACTTTGAGGAGTAGGCTTGATCTGGGGATGTGCAACAGAAGACCTCTCATGTTAGGAGGTATGGAAATTTCCAAGTAATGGCTGTGCTGTCAATATGAATGGTCTTGGGTGACTGAAAGAAATGGAGAAAAAAAAGAAAAATACTCTTGCTTCAAGAACAGCAGAATTTGCAAATCTCCTACATGTTTCTGAAAGTTTTTGTCCTTATTTTCAGATTCACTTCAGGGGAGTATCATCTTGTATGTCACCACAAAGTCTCTTCAGTACTGCTGGCTTCTGCCTGTCCTGTGTCACTGCCAATGTGCCCCAGATTGTACAGAACATATAAGAGCAGGTTTTATCTCTGGGGAGGCGTTAATTTGACTCTCCTCATCCTGGCTTATCTGTCAAATAGAATAAGACATTTAAATATACTTAACCCTTTGCAAAGGTGGGTGGCATGCTCTGGGGATGGATGGATGGATGGAATGATGGATGGATGGATAGATAGATGGATGGATGGATGTATGGATGGATGGATGGATGGATGGATGGATGGATGGATGGATGGATGGATGGATGGATGGATGGATAATACTGTTGCATAACCTTTGTGTCCTTAGAAAATCAGACAAAAAGGTTTTATTTTCTAAGAGGACACATTCCATTAGATTACTAAGCCAAGCTTTCACCTTATTGGAGGAAGCTGAGATAACAACAATTAGTAATAATAACCACTAATGCCTTTCTTTGGTCAAATGTCACTGCTGCTGGTGGGTTCCCCATCAGCTGTGCTTTCAGATACACCTGAGAAACAATTACATTCCCTTTTGTAGTGGTGGCCTCATAAATTGATGTGCAGCCAGGTGTTACCACCAAGGACAAGACCCACAGCAACAATCTGCAGGAGTTTCTGACCGAGGAGGCACACGAGTGTGCCACCAGCTCTTCTTCTGGGTCTGAGGGTGGCTGCAAGACACTGGCAGGAGTGGAAACAGGGGAAAGGCTGCTGCAGAAATGCTGTGAAAGTGGCCCTTTGAAGGAGTTGAGGGAATACTCCTGGGGCTGAGGGAAAGATGGCAATATGGAGAGATGCAGAGAGAACCCCCTTACCCAGCTCCTTGTAATGAGCAGGGTTGTGTCAGAAGTCTGAATGTCTGAAAAGATTCTTCAGGGTCTCAAACTCCCAGCAAGGCTGCAGCTACAAGTAACACTTCAGCAGTGTTGCTCTACAGTTCCCTTTGGGCTCGATGGCACACCTCTCTAGGGAGGTCCCATTAGAGACAGGAGTAGAATTAGAGGTTTTAAAAGAGACATTTACATGCTTTGGTGCCAACAGAAGCACCTGAGCAAAAGAGGTCAAGGGAAAGGAAGGTACAAGAATTGGTTGCTTAAAAAAAGAACTATTATTTTGAATAAAAATGTAAAAAAGAGAGAGAGTATGGACCAAGGCAAATGTTGAAGGACCCACAACCCTCCCCTCAGGACTGCTGAACACACTCCTTGGGCAAATGTGCCAAGAGATTTAGCCAGCACAGCTGGGCAGTGTGGGTAGCTGCAGCAAGAGACCTACAGAAGATACACTGAAGTTAGCCCTGGTCTCTGCCAGTTAAGTTGGTCTTCCTGGAGTTTGGCCTTTTCCATCACATTGGTGCCTCCTTTTGTGTGCCACCCACTTAGGGCCAGTGTAAGTTGACTATGGCTGGTTGAGTCTGTTAGAAAATGTGCTATTAAGGGCTGACTGGCTTCCTGAATGATGGATGGAGCACAGCTGCACCTCCACTAAAATGGGATCACAAAAGCAATAAACCCACATCTGATCTGACAACAGTGCAGCCAGCACAAGTGATGCAATCTGTGGCCATGCCTGCAGCTTTCCAGAGACACCACTTCGACTTTGTTCACTAAAGCAGCTCAAATGCTCTGCTCTCCATGGCAGGGACACAGGGGTGGACAGACATTCCTCTCTGCTATGGCTCTACTCCTAGTATAGTTTCTGATTCCCTGGGGCTTGAAGACAGGGTGGTGTTGATGTATCCAGCTAGCAATGTTACCAAAGCTCTTCTCGTGTGCAGGAGCTCGTTGTTCAGGGATTCTGAATCAAGAGGGACATAGAGTGTTGGCAGGAGGCTTTGTGGACACAGCAACTGCAAGATGAGATGTGTCTTGTCACTCTCAGATCTCTAGACAAGAACTTAGAGATGTCCATTGCAGGCCCCTAATTCAAAATGCTAACTGACAATTTAGATCTTTAAGGTACCTTTCAACCCAAACCATTTCATGATTCTATGAATTTTCTCTGAAGTAATGTCTTCATTTTCCAAAGCCATAAAAGCTGCAGTTACTGCAGCAGCTGCTGTGAAGTGCTTGGGTCCCTCCAGACATGTGGTCAGATGTTTGTCCAGCTTTCATAACAAGTGTGAGCCTGGGACAAAACCAGGTGGTCCAGCAGCACCTGGCACTGGACAGCTACCATGTTCCCAGTCAATTTCCCTTGCCAGCCTGTGATAAGAAGCAAACCTAGGCATATATGACACTAGCTGTCCTAAACATCAGTGATGCCTAGCATGACTGAGTGACTCCAGTCTTCCAGAATGGACTGGAAGATTTCAGGAAAGGACATGGACCTCCTGGCTGGCAGGCTGTGCTCCAGGAAGGAGAGATGTGATCATGTCTCTTGCTCCCAGGAGCCAGAATGCACTGACTATCTGCAGAGACTGTCTGCTGGCTCCAGCTTTGGGTGGGTGGAGAACACTGTAACAGGGTTAGTTATGGGACTGTTCTCTCTGAATGGCTTCACCACTGATGGTTATGGCTGGCTCAAAATCTGAAGAAGTTGTATCATAATTATGAATTCTACTAAACCAACTATTGTGTGATTTCAGAGCCTGATTAGATTGGGATCTAGACCACGAGGTTTCTCCAGCTAAACTGAAATTCTCAACCACCACCATTCTCAACCTGGCTAGGTAATTATTTCTTTTTGGTTTCTATTGGGTTAAATCAAATTGCATGGGACCAAACACCATGCATAGTTTTGCTGGGCTGTGTTCAATTGCTGTGGCTCACAGACCAGTGTAGGAATACCTGGTTTCTACCAACTCTGGCACTGTAAGGCTGAGCCTGGCAAAATGGACAGGAACAAACTGAGAAATAAAGGTACTGCTGTTGAAAAACCACACTCAGCAAAAGAAAAGACCACTGCACATGTAAGATGCTACTTCCCACGCCAGGTTCTGAAAAAGAGGATCAGACCTTTATCCTCCTGTCTCCAGTCCTTTTCTCCATGCTAAAAATTTCACTGACAGGAGAGGAGGGGCTTTGTGTGCTCAAGATCTTACTTAACCAGCTGTTATCAGAGTATTTGCAGGGTTCATGAACTCTCTTACTGTACATCACCGCTCTGAGAGGAGGCTGTTTGTTTTCTGATAAATTTATGTGCCAGTTAAGAAAAAAATTCTGCATTTGGGGGATGATGCACACTTTATAATAAAGAAATCTTGTGCTATTATCCATATTAACTTAGGAGGGACACACAGTAAGTGTTGCATCACATACAAATAATGTCACTGTCTTCAGCTCAGCTAAAAAGTTAGCAGGCAGATGCAGACAGCATGTGTGTCTCCCTGTAGCAGCCTGCACAGCTTGGAGCTCCTCAGAGCCTCCCAAGAGCTCGTCAGAGGATCCCCCTCCCGTCGTGTTTGCAGCCGAGAGTACCCCTGACAGCGCACACTTGCTTTTCTTCCCCTTCCGACACATGTGTTTGTTATAACACCTTGGGAAGGAAAAGGGTGCTGCCTTTGCAAAGTTAGATAACTGGCCCAGTTCTTTGCTGCCGGATTGGCTGGGAGAGGCCCTGTAAAACCACGCTGGCCAGGCGCCCGGCCCAGCCCTGCAAGGCTGCAAGCTATTTCCACAATTGGCCACTTCAGAGTGGGAGAGGGGGAGGTGAAGACAGCCGGGCAAGCTGCATCTCCGCCAGGCTGTTTCCCTTCCTCCTTGTTGTTTCTCAGCCGGAGTAGTTCGGCACACCCGCTCCGGGTGCCTCCGAGCCCATCTCGCAAGGCCCAGGAGAGCGGGCTGTAGCGTTGGCCAGGCACCTGGCCCTCCCTCAGCCCTGCTGGCACAGTCCCAGGACAGGACATGTCAAGCTGCAACACCCCTGGGGGCCCCACTGCCCTGGACTTTCCGGAAGTCCTGAAGTCCCTACTGGAGTATTCCTTGCCCTGGACCAACAAGATGACAGGTAGGATTGAGGAAATATATGCTGGAGTTGCTGTTTTGATTTCTCCTTCCCCTCTTTCAGTTGCAAAGTGAGAAAGGAGCAGATCTTGTTTGCTGCAAGTCCTTCAAGGGTGTGTTTCCCAAAAGTGTCCAAGTCAGACAGGGAGTTCTGGCACTGTGCATGTTGTGCAGCTAGGAGGAAAAACGGCAGCAATGGATTGATTACAAAATCAGTCAGGAGTGCTGAGCTCCTGATCCTTTTAATCTCTGTGCTCAGCTACTTCTTGGAAACCCTCAAAGATTCGTGCATGGAAAAGGCTTGGGCACAAATCTTCATGTTCACATAGTAGCAACTTCCAGGATTGCCATTCATTGTTGTCCTATGGATAATGACTACTAAGCCTCCAGACACTGCCTCTTTCCAGACTCAGACTGTCCAGAGAATCCAGCCTGCATGGGGCAGGCTGACTCTGGGCAAACTTTTTTTGATGCTGCAATTGTTTATCAGTGAAAACCTGGGATAGAGAACACAACAAATGCTGCATTTTCTTTGCAAGAGCATTTCTGTACTCCTAGGCTTTCTCACTCTCTGCACAGCATCCTATAAACAAATGGAAAGGGACCCAGGAGGTTATTTAGTTCGGGTTTTTGTGGTGCTGAGCACTTTGCCCATGCTGCACTGACTGCTTTGCTAATGCTGGGTCTGCTCCAAGCACCCATCACGCAACTTGAGCACTCTCTGGTTTTTGGATAGGATGCTACACACCCTTGTCAAGCTGCTTTTTGGTTGTTGTGTTTTACTGTTTGCTGGGGAGATGTGTAAGAACACATCAGCTCAACAAGTCTGTGTCTGGGCATGAGTGAGTTGAACTCAGGGAAACAAACATGCACAGAGCTCACTCTTCTCTAGGGAGTTGCTACCAGGACATGTAGGCAGCTCTGCAGTCTTGAGGGGCAGCAGGACCCAGGGGCAGAAAAGCCAGACACAGAGTGTGTAGAGGGACCCTGCTCTCGCTCCAGGGTCACTGGGAGAAAAGGCTGCTGCTGTGACAGTGAAGCATTCACATCATACAGCTGCCTGCACCTGCTGCAATACAGTGAGCCCTACGGCACATGCACAGCTCCCTGTGGGAAAAGGAAATAGGGCAAGGGGAACTGCCCTACCCCTAAGGGGCTCATTTTGTCACATTGCTCTGCTGCTGCCACAAGTGAGCTCTCTCTCTCCTTTGCTGAGACTGCCCACTAACAGGTGTGTTTTACCTACCCCACTGTATGAAGTCCCACTGTTTGTGTGGACCAGGGCATGTTTTCTGAGCTGACAGTACCCAGGTAAAAAGTGGAACTGTGTGGGAGGAGGCAGTAACAGCCAAGGGCGGCTCATGGGGTGCAGAGCCTTGCTGTGGCTAAGCTGAGTTTGGCTGCTTTTCTGGGATCTCTGCTCTCCACAGCCAAGTGGATTCAATTAATCCAAGGGAGGAGTGCTGGCAGGGCCTATCTGTTTGGAGTAGGGGGTAGAGGAGAGATCAACGTTTTGAAGAGAGAATAATTTAGTCTTAACTTGATGTGACTTATTTGGCAGCTGGGAGTGCTGTTTTGTGGCAGCTTTTTTCCTCAGCTCCAGGACCACCCTGCCTGATTCTCCACATCCCTTTCCACAGCCCTCAGAACTATCTTTATTATGCTGCCTCCCTCTCCAGGCCAGCATCCCCATCATGGCCCTCTTCCCACAGAGCTCAGTTCTCTCCTCCTGGACCAGTGTCTCCATTCTTAGACAGCACTCATCTGGATTTGCTGGCTCTCAGGCCTCCCTCTGAAATGCTCTATTCTGCTGTTCAAACCTCCAGTGGGGCTTGCTGTACATCTCCCCCTCACACCCTGTGCCCAGCAGTGAGTTGCTTGTCGCTTGCCTCCCTCCCTCCCCAGAACTGGGCTGTTCTGCATCATCTGGCCCTGACAACACTCCCAGCAGTAACAGCCAAGGACGCTGCATTCCTCTCCTCACATCTCATAGTCCTACACTCTTCCTTCTCAGCTGCAGAGTGAAAGAAAATGTAAAAATCCCAGGCAGATCCCAGCTTAAGCGAGAAGGTACAGCTTGTGGTACAGTGCCCGCTTTCTGTTGGCAGTTGCTTGAGCACCTAATCCCCAGAGGCAGTGAGGAAAAGCTCTCAGGGCAGCCTCTCTCCTAGCTGGCAAGGCAGTGCTAATGCTGGAGCAGGGTGATGTGAGAGGCAACCCACAGGAATGTTCCTCAGGAACTCCCTCCCTCCTGCCTTCGGGAAGAGCAGCTAATACTGTGTAGTCTAGACCCTCTCCAAGCAAAGTCACACCTCATGGTAGTGCAGAACAAACCTTAGCAGAGTGAGCACTGGTGGAAATGTGCTGGAGGAAGAACGTGGTCAATCTAAAGAGAAAAGCCCTGGAGTAAAAGCTGCTGAGTGGTTTTAATAACCTCCCTTCATACAGACATTACCCAGCAAAGCAGCTGCCATTGAGCTCTGTGGGGGCTATGTGGGCAGACCCTGTTCCTTGAAGGAGTGTTGTACAGTACTGAGGCACAGCATCATCCTCAGGGGCCACCAGCGTTGACAACAATGGAACAAAGTGACCATGAGAGCCATAACTGAATGGGAAGCCTGCAGCCTGCCCACTTGGGCTGCATCCACTTGCCTAAAAGCTGCTCCTTTGTGACTTCACTTGGTTGTATTCTCTATGTACCACCTCTCAGTAGCTGTTTCCTAGACAAAAGCAGCACTGCGGGCTTGCTGCCCCTTGCCAAGCTGTGTGTGCTGCCTCTGTCGTGTGTGGTCTGACATGTGTGTCTCATTACTCTCTGTGAAGTGGCATCTCCCTTTCACGCATGTGCCTTTTCTTCCTGCCAGCTGAGCCTGGCAAGGCAGAGGGAGTCTGTGGAGGGCACGTAGCAGCCCTGGAGCACGCTGGGCAGCGAGGCATGACCTGTTCTGCCTGCTTCTTGCAACTGGATTTATCAACCTTGATAAATGATGCATTAACCTGCGCTGTTCCAGTCTGTATTAACAGTGTCCTTTTCCCAGCTTCCCGTTGGGCTGCATGTGTGCAGGAGTTGCACTGGGAGTCCCACCCGTTCCCTGTGAAGGAGGGAGCAGACTGGGCCTCCCAGCCCACACAAGAGAAGCAGCTTCTGGGGAGGGCAGCTCCACATCTGCCCGGGTTGGATGGAGATGTCCCCTGGTCCTCATAGCAGTAAGACAACGGAGGAAAACACCTACCCTGTGTGACCTCAAATCCATTCCTTTTCCTGGGGCATGTGTGAAAGAGTTCAGACCTGATTTTTTTTGTCACAAAGACTATCGGGGTTTATTAGTAAGGGTCAGGTAAAATCGTGCCTTGCCACTTAAACTAAATGTCGGAGGTTTGTGTCAGGGAAGCTGAACCAAGCAGGTGCCCAAGTGCCTACCTGAGAGGAAGGTGTCTTTTGACGCCCGTGCTGTGGCTCCCGCGGCTCTGTGGGATGCGGACGGGCCGATCCCGAGGGAGCTCACCCTTCGCTTTCCCGGCTCGCAGCACTGTGTAGTAGATCCGCTGCAGCCCGAGGCAAGAGCTGCCGCTGCTGGCAGGAGAAGCCTGTGGCTGCAGCATCTGACACTTTTGCGAATTTACTAATTCTGTGGGAGATGCTCCTCAGTATCCGTCTGTGCTCTCGGGAACGAACTCGGCAATATTTGCTCCCTTCGTGTGTTCAGAAGCTTAAATCCCAGCACGGCGGCTCACATGCTAGAGCAAGGGGGCCGCTTGGGGAATCACAAGAATTTCTTCTGATCGTGACAATTTGGAAAGGTGGCCTTTCCTCCCTTCCCCCAGCAGCCCGCCCATGCCAGCACTGCAGTGAAGTCCTTCTCCCTGCCCATGTTATGTAGGGCACGCCGCTGCGGGCATCGTGTGGGACGGAGGGAGATTAAATCCAGGGCACGCGCAAAGGGTGATTTCAGGATCCTAAAGGAGGATATGCAGGGACGGGCTGGAGCGCTGGTGCCGGGACGGGCCGAGGAGAGGGGTTCGCAGGTGCCGCGCAGCCGGGACGGCCCTCACGGACCCCGCTCGCTCGCGGCCGCCTCAGCCACGGCCGGGCCGG
>VZRX01009173.1:21279-45312 GCA_013398075.1 Notiomystis cincta | reverse complement strand
TCCCTCCCTCCGCCCCCCCGGCCGGCCGAGCCAAGTGCCGGCAGCACGGGATCGCACCCCGCCTCCCCGGGATCGTCCTCTCCGGAGCGTGTAGGTGCTTGCGCCGGGCAAAACCGAACGCCGCGGGAGCGAGGGTGGGCAGGAGCCGAGCCGTGACACGCTGGTTTTAGTCCCTCGGCTATCTGGAGCCTCCCCCGCCCGTAGACGCGTATCTGGGAGCAGCAGTGAGAAGGTTTCGAGTCTTGCTTGACCTTAATTGCTGGGCAGTCGCCCGATGACACGAGTAAACAGCAGAGCCCTCAGATTAGGTTCGGCGATAATCCGTGAGGGTATGAGTGACTGCCTGCACATGCAGCCGGTCCTGCATGGGCTGGAGCGGCCTCTCTGCCACTGGTGATGCAGACGGCAGCTGTGTAAATAGCAGGGCTGGTGCTTACAGCCCTCGGTGCTGATGGCATACTTTTTTTTTAATTTTATTTTTTTTTATTTTTTCGGGTTTTTTTCCTTCTCACCTGGCAGTATTTTTGCCTTTCTGTGTATCAGTTTCATTTCAGAGAAGGCTCAGGATTTATCTGCACTGCTGTAATGCTCAGTATACTGCTATATAATAGAAGAAGTCCTTACACTTACAAATTTTGAGATTAAAAATCATTTTTTGGAGCAGTAGACAACATCCAGGGTAAACCACAGCATAAGCAAGGTTGGCAAGATTGTTCCCAGGGAGGATCCTACCTACCTTGCATGTCTGATATTGTACAATATCCTGTAAATCCATTTTGTGATTCTGGAGACTATCTTTTTCTCCTTTCTGCTAAAAAAAAGTCAGCTTGTGATAAAGGTCTTAGGTATGTTGCTATGGTGCAGGATGCTGCAGCACACAGAATCTTGAATCTACAAAATCATGGGATTTCTTAAGATACTTCTGCACCCAGTGCTTTTTAAAAACCCTAGTGCCAGCAGGAGCAATTTCAGTTCATGTATGGTTGCTGATAGGGATTTGGTGACTTTGGTGTTCAGAATCATGTGATGTGGCCTGTGGAGATATGAAATTCTGAAATTAATACAATGGTGAGGTAGTGCATTTTTCTAAAATTAGGAACATTTGATACCAGATTGATTACTAGATGACCCCATTCCAGCTTGTGAAGGTGTTCAGCTAGAGCCTCTAAAGCTTGCTAGTGAGTCCATTTCATCTTGATTATCCCTCTCCATTCATGGTGTGATAAAGTTCAGGTTGTTCGTGTTCTTGAAATTTCTCCATAGATTTCCTTAGTTCACCTTGTTCTGTTTCACTTCACACTTCGTGGAACTTGTTGCTTTCTGTTTATTTTGGTCTCTGATCCTTTTCTTGTTTGCATATGCAAGACAAAAGGAAGAATGCCTTTATTGTCAGCAGGTAGTTACTCCTAATTTACAAAAGGCTTGTCAGTAGACTTGTGACTCAACTGACTTCAGAGGATCCTTGATTATTTTCTGTTCCTTTAACAGTGTCACACTGAAAATGTTAAAAAATTACTCATTTGCTTAATCCAGTGGTGCAGTTTCAGCAAACTTTCTGAGGAGAGACCCTGTGCTTTTGTCTGGAATGCCTGTTGACAAAAGCAGAGTTTTCTGTCTTATTCTGTAAGAAATGATACCAGCTAGCTGCAGTGTCCATTTATAGTCCCTGCAAGCTACCTGTGGGGTTTCCAGCCACTGTGGGTAATTTGACTACCCAAAGCAAGCAGCTTTCTAATCCTCCTGAGCAACAGAGGAGGGAGGTCAGCCAGCTCCAGCAGAATGCCATCCCCTTGAAGGCCCTGCCATGTTCCAGGTACAGCTCACCAGCCTTGCTGGGAGTTGTTGTTGTGTACATTGTAAGGATTAAANTATATATAGTGGTTTCAGTATAATCTGACAGCATTTTTTTGGTGAACAAGAGGAAGTTTGTCAAATAAGTATTTGTTCTGTTTGTGGTTGGGATAGCTTTTGACAGTGTGGTGGCCAAAATCTTTTGGCTGGTTTTTGGTTTTGAGGAAAAACCAGGACAGAAAATAAAGCTTTATTCAGGTTTTTGCTTTTGGTCAAAACAGCAGTATTTCCTACAGTTTAGTAACTGGAATGGTCTACTTGAGTCACTGAGCATAACAGTGAGGTGTCCTCACTGTTAACAGCAGATGCACAGCCCAGTTAATAGGTCACAGCAGCAGAATGAGGGGGCTAAATCGGACCTGAGCCATCATCTGCAGAAGTACAGTCCAGATTTATCAGGGTGACCTTGAATCGCTGCAAATGGAGCCTCTTAGGATACTGCAGCTCTGCTGTCAGGTAATACCTGTTTGCACTATAAATATCTTAAGAGAATTAATGTTTCAGGTCCCTGTGCTGAGGTAGGCAGAAACTTCCCCCTCAAGATGCAAGAACTTAATTAGTGTTTCATTAGATATTGTGCACCCAAGCAGGATGTTGTGTGGCAGAAATAAAGATTAAATGAATTGAAAGAAAGCCCGTGGGAAAACGTCAATGCAAAAATGATCACACAAAGGTTTTACCATGCTATGTATCACCTTTGAAAGAGATGGGCTCCCAATATGTGTGTTAACTTCTGCTATTTTGTTTCAGATACTGTTAGAAGTGAGAGAGGAGAGAGAGACAGCATAGCTAAACAAAGACTGCTCTGGGGGCCCAGTGCTTGCTAAGTTGTCAACTTGTAGCAAAAGGACAAAAAATTTAAGATGCTTTTCTCTTGTGGAGGAGGGATCTAATTTGGTGTGAGCCAGGGACAATCACAAGAGAAAATTTGAGGAACCAGAGTTTTTCCAGCTTACTGCAGGACAGCAGGATGATCATGCACATCCAAAAGGCATTAAAAGGTCTGAGAAGAGCCACATATGCCAGTAGTGTAGTGTTTTTAGCATCTACCTTCTGAAAAATATTTTAAGCCTTATATTCAGTCTAATAATCACTTAAAGGTGGGGTTTTTTCTTCTCTCTTAGAGGTGTTGTATTAAAGTTGCAAAGCAAAAGCACTGCTGATTTGTATTAAAACTGGCATAACTTATAATGGTGTACCAGTGCTTNTTAATTTTATTTTTTTTTATTTTTTCGGGTTTTTTTCCTTCTCACCTGGCAGTATTTTTGCCTTTCTGTGTATCAGTTTCATTTCAGAGAAGGCTCAGGATTTATCTGCACTGCTGTAATGCTCAGTATACTGCTATATAATAGAAGAAGTCCTTACACTTACAAATTTTGAGATTAAAAATCATTTTTTGGAGCAGTAGACAACATCCAGGGTAAACCACAGCATAAGCAAGGTTGGCAAGATTGTTCCCAGGGAGGATCCTACCTACCTTGCATGTCTGATATTGTACAATATCCTGTAAATCCATTTTGTGATTCTGGAGACTATCTTTTTCTCCTTTCTGCTAAAAAAAAGTCAGCTTGTGATAAAGGTCTTAGGTATGTTGCTATGGTGCAGGATGCTGCAGCACACAGAATCTTGAATCTACAAAATCATGGGATTTCTTAAGATACTTCTGCACCCAGTGCTTTTTAAAAACCCTAGTGCCAGCAGGAGCAATTTCAGTTCATGTATGGTTGCTGATAGGGATTTGGTGACTTTGGTGTTCAGAATCATGTGATGTGGCCTGTGGAGATATGAAATTCTGAAATTAATACAATGGTGAGGTAGTGCATTTTTCTAAAATTAGGAACATTTGATACCAGATTGATTACTAGATGACCCCATTCCAGCTTGTGAAGGTGTTCAGCTAGAGCCTCTAAAGCTTGCTAGTGAGTCCATTTCATCTTGATTATCCCTCTCCATTCATGGTGTGATAAAGTTCAGGTTGTTCGTGTTCTTGAAATTTCTCCATAGATTTCCTTAGTTCACCTTGTTCTGTTTCACTTCACACTTCGTGGAACTTGTTGCTTTCTGTTTATTTTGGTCTCTGATCCTTTTCTTGTTTGCATATGCAAGACAAAAGGAAGAATGCCTTTATTGTCAGCAGGTAGTTACTCCTAATTTACAAAAGGCTTGTCAGTAGACTTGTGACTCAACTGACTTCAGAGGATCCTTGATTATTTTCTGTTCCTTTAACAGTGTCACACTGAAAATGTTAAAAAATTACTCATTTGCTTAATCCAGTGGTGCAGTTTCAGCAAACTTTCTGAGGAGAGACCCTGTGCTTTTGTCTGGAATGCCTGTTGACAAAAGCAGAGTTTTCTGTCTTATTCTGTAAGAAATGATACCAGCTAGCTGCAGTGTCCATTTATACAAGAATTTCTTCACCTGTGGGGTTTCCAGCCACTGTGGGTAATTTGACTACCCAAAGCAAGCAGCTTTCTAATCCTCCTGAGCAACAGAGGAGGGAGGTCAGCCAGCTCCAGCAGAATGCCATCCCCTTGAAGGCCCTGCCATGTTCCAGGTACAGCTCACCAGCCTTGCTGGGAGTTGTTGTTGTGTACATTGTAAGGATTAAATAAATAAAAATAATGATACTTTTATTAAAAAAAAAAGTCCTGTGGATTAATGGAAGGGAATTAATATTCTGGAGCAGAAGTGTAGGTCTCTTCCATTAGTAAGGAGCTGCTGCATACACTCCAAAGGATACCTTAATCACCAGTTGCATGCTGCTGTGGCAGGAAAAATGCCTCAGCAAACATCCAGTAATGGGCATCAGGGATAGGGAACCCTACAAGCTGCCTTGTTCCATCCTCACAAGTGGGACTAAAGGTTTGTGGAGCAATCAGCCAGTATGTGTGTGAGCGTGTATATATNCAGAATGAGGGGGCTAAATCGGACCTGAGCCATCATCTGCAGAAGTACAGTCCAGATTTATCAGGGTGACCTTGAATCGCTGCAAATGGAGCCTCTTAGGATACTGCAGCTCTGCTGTCAGGTAATACCTGTTTGCACTATAAATATCTTAAGAGAATTAATGTTTCAGGTCCCTGTGCTGAGGTAGGCAGAAACTTCCCCCTCAAGATGCAAGAACTTAATTAGTGTTTCATTAGATATTGTGCACCCAAGCAGGATGTTGTGTGGCAGAAATAAAGATTAAATGAATTGAAAGAAAGCCCGTGGGAAAACGTCAATGCAAAAATGATCACACAAAGGTTTTACCATGCTATGTATCACCTTTGAAAGAGATGGGCTCCCAATATGTGTGTTAACTTCTGCTATTTTGTTTCAGATACTGTTAGAAGTGAGAGAGGAGAGAGAGACAGCATAGCTAAACAAAGACAGCTCTGGGGGCCCAGTGCTTGCTAAGTTGTCAACTTGTAGCAAAAGGACAAAAAATTTAAGATGCTTTTCTCTTGTGGAGGAGGGATCTAATTTGGTGTGAGCCAGGGACAATCACAAGAGAAAATTTGAGGAACCAGAGTTTTTCCAGCTTACTGCAGGACAGCAGGATGATCATGCACATCCAAAAGGCATTAAAAGGTCTGAGAAGAGCCACATATGCCAGTAGTGTAGTGTTTTTAGCATCTACCTTCTGAAAAATATTTTAAGCCTTATATTCAGTCTAATAATCACTTAAAGGTGGGGTTTTTTCTTCTCTCTTAGAGGTGTTGTATTAAAGTTGCAAAGCAAAAGCACTGCTGATTTGTATTAAAACTGGCATAACTTATAATGGTGTACCAGTGCTTTCAAGAGTAAAGAAGATTTTTTTTCTTTTTAGTTGGCATTTTGACTTGACATTTCACAAGTTTTTTATCATGTTAATTAAAAACAGGTTTTTACAGAGAATTCATTATTGTTGCTTGCATTTGTTTTGGTGCTATGTTCACTAGGATATCATTCACAACATCCAGTGCAAGTCTGGGTTTGGTTGTGCTGGGCACTATGAAATGTTGGAGAAATACACAATCTCTATTCACAGGTGAATTATTGGTTCCACTTTGGTGGAGTGTGCTGCAGTTGTAAACAAAATCCTCCTTATATAGAGAGTAGATGCTGTTTCTTTACTGGCTTCAAGTAGGAGCTGTTTAGAAACATTCTGGTTATTTGCATCATTACTGTTAACCTGCATGTTTGCTTTGCCCAAGCAAAAGGTAGGAAAGTTGCAAACCTCCCTGCAAAAAGGAGTTTATAGCAGGAATAGGAGCTGGCAGATGACAGTTCAGAGGCAGCAGTGTGAAGTGGCAAGAAGGCCAAAAGCTCCAGGGCAATGTTACCAAAGCTTAGGTTCAGGAGCCACTGGTCTGAATTTAATGTGTCCTTTAGGTACTTGCTGTTGGTCCCAAGCTGGTGATTACTTTCTCAGCTGCTTGGTTTAATATCAGTATGTTCTTTTGTGTAAAATATTTAGAATACAGGAGATAATTTCCTTTGTATGGCAGCACTGTTCTTTAAGCCATAAAAAGCTCTTTCAGTCTCAGTTCCACACCAGCTAAGGCAACAGCGGAAGGAATGCCACTTTTATCAGAATAGATTTTATATAAATAGGCTTTTCTGACTTAGAGCCGAGTTTCACCCCCACGTCCACCCCCAATAAAGAAAAATGCTCCTTTAGCATACTGTAGCCAGTCTAGAAAACCCTAATGCCAAAGATTGGTGCATTTTATTGAGCTAATCTCTGTTAATACTGGAGATCCAAACTGGTCCAGTGTAGGTCCTTGGAGTCCCTGTTCTGTTGAACTGTTTGTTGGCTCCCATGGCAATACCCAGTTTGCAGGTGATTAGGGTACAACTGGTGAGCAGCAGTTCCTTTTGACAGCAGTGCTGGCTCAGTGCTGGCAGTACTAGCACTGCTTCTGGAATGCCTCCTTCTCTGCTGATAGAACTGCATGGCTGCATGGAGAACTGGATCAGGAAAATGACTTGGATTTTTGAATTTTTTTTCCTGACAGCTTATTTTTATCTCTTAAATGATGTAATTATTCCATAACTTGAGTTTTCTGCTTGGATTCTGTCCCAGACAATTGTTAAAATTCAGTAGCTATGGGGAACATAGAAACAGCCATTTTTCTGTAATATGTGCACTGTAGCACAGTAAATGGAGAAAAATTCATCAGTCTCTTGTGACTTGGGGGTGGGATGTGGGAGTGTGCCTTATTAGACATCTCCCCAAAGAGTGAAAATTGTATGTAGGTACTCTGAGCTATCTATAGTGAGCAGCACTTGGAGCTATTGCTTTCTGTGGACATGCTGAGTCATTTCAGAGGGAAATGCTTCTAAAATGCTGAACAATAGGCATCCAGGTCTCTGGTGTCCTATGGACCTTTCCAAATGTACTCTGAAAACCCATATTCCTCTCCCTTTTGTATTCAAATTATTGTTCTGCACCTTCCTTCTTTGTGCATAGAATAAGATATTCTGCTTCCTTGGAATTTTCTTAATGGCTTCCCATGTAATCCAGCTTAGGGACACTCACTTTTGTTACCTTCTGAGATGGGCAGGCTGTTTTGCAGTGACTGGTTAATAAGCTCTCACAGCAAAGATGCTGGTCTGCAGGGCTACTCAGCTCTCTGTGGTCCAGCCATCACTGGGGGTTAGAGCATTCCATATGTGAATGCTGCTTTTCAACATCTGGTTTTCCAGATCACGTCATGAGGCAGAACCATGAGCTACTGAATTTCCTTTCATGGGGATTTTGTTAGACTCTTAAACCTTGAGTGTCTCCTGTGTTTCAGCTTGTACAGTGACCTACTTGTATTTTTCAGATAAAGAGAAGGAGAAAATAAAGCTTGAAGAAGATGAGGCAGCAGCTGCCAGCACTATGGCAGTCTCGGCTTCCCTCATGCCACCCATTTGGGACAAAACTATTCCTTACGATGGCGAGTCTTTCCACCTGGAGTACATGGATCTGGATGAGTTCCTGCTGGAGAATGGAATTCCTTCCAGCCCTACTCACCTGGATTTGAACCAGAATCCACTCTTGCCTGTGGCTGAGCTGGAAGGAAAGGAATCAGCCGGTGCTTCCACTGGTTCTCCTGCATCATCCTCTTCCACTGCAGTTTACCAGCAATCTGAAGCAGCCTCCAGCACAGGTAGATGGAATAATAGTAAAAGGTGTTCTCATATTACAAGGTGCCTCTTTAGATCAAAGAGGAGTCATGTTAATCTGACAGTATTAGCTGTGACAGGTTAAAGAGTACAGACGTGCTCAATGCAGAGCCTTAGTTCATGTGTCAGTTCATGGTAGTGTTGCCTCTCCTTTTCTTCCCCTCTTCCCGTCCTGTGAAGAATCAGTGTCTATCAATGTGCAGTCTGTTTGTCTATCAGTGTGCAGTCTGTTTTGCTTTTGAAATTAAAAGAGCTGAAACAGCAACATAAAGTATTTGCTTTCTTGGTATTGCTAATCTAGTGAGAAGCTGGACATGTTGAGAAAATACTTTCTCAGGTTATTTTACAGCAGATTTGATAGCTTGTCACAAGTCATTTGTACTACCTTGGTCTGCTTGGATGAACTTATGTGAACTTAATGTACCACAAATAACAATGTTAAATAGAAAAACAATGAAGCAAACTTTTTTGTGGTAGCCTTGGAAATGTGAAAACAGACACTTGGAAAAGGTGTTTTAATGATGCAGTTTGATGTTCTGTGGTGCTTTGAAGTGGGAATGGAGGAACAAAAACCCAAAACTGTGTTTAAATGGTACTAGGAAACTTCATTTGTAGTATGGAGATCTTCTCTGTTAAAGAATTCAGCAGCTCTGTTTGTCCTAGATTTGGAGTTTAAACATGATAGCCATCACAATACCATTTCATGAGCAAGCTTTAGAAGAAAGCATTTTGCTCTGGACCTCTTTTGTGAATCTGTGAGAAAGATAATGTGGAACTCCTTCCATAAGTTAGAGGGTGTAGCTTTTTTCTTATTTATTGACCACTATAGCACGTTGCACTGGCATTTGCAACTCGTGTATATGAAGGTTTGTAAACAATACATTAATATGATAAAGTTCATGTGAACACTACCAGCGTCAGACAGTCTGTTGGGGCATTTGTTTCTATGTGACATAGAAGAATACTGTTGCATTTGTAACAAATCCTCCTTTATTTAGGCATTTGTTTGGAAGTCTACTTGTGTGACCTTTGAAGGTCCCAGGGACTGGGGTCTTTGGGCAGGCTTGTTTCTGTAAGGAATTCTATGGTACAAAACTCAGGCTGGTGCAAATTTCTCCCTTCTTACTGCTGTTGAAGGTGCTCTTTATGTATGCAAAGAATGGATTTTTTTGCCAAGGAAGTATTAACTCCTGTCCTGCATCTGTCTACTCATGTCTGTTAGTCTGGCATATGTTCCTGGAGTTATATTACAGACTGGACTGTGAACTCTTTCTCTGTACCAGCAGCAGTACAGCACTCACCACACCTCAGGGAAACACCAACCAATACTATTAAACTTCCCACAACAGGGCAATAAACAGACATACAAGTTGGTTTCTTTGTTGATTCTCTTCATCCTGCTGAATGTATTGTAATTTCTCCTGTTGTTGCCAGAGTCCCCACCACAAAATGAGAGAAATACACCCAGCCCTATTGATCCTGACTGCGTAGAAGTTGAGGTGAATTTTAACCCTGACCCTGCTGATTTAGTGCTGTCCAGTGTGCCTGGTGGTGAGCTCTTCAATCCTCGCAAACACAAGTTTACTGAAGAGGACCTGAAACCACAACCTATGATTAAAAAAGCCAAGAAGGTTTTTGTCCCAGATGAGCAAAAGGTAACAGATTTATTGCTGCAAACGCTTCTAGGCCTTGATAAAAGTTTCTGACTCTTTATCCAAACACTTTGACATACAGAGCTAATGCAGTTTACCTACATGATTGGGCAGAAGCACTGCCAAGAATAGAACTGGCAAGCCAACTGCTGTGCTTGCTGTTTTACAGGTTTTGGTGTCATGAGCTAATTACTGGCAAGGAGCAACTGATCATGCTATACACAGAAATTAGAAGAACTATCAAGTCAAATCCTCATCACCTGCACTTTTGAAGGCCATTGTCTATATTTGCCCAGTATTGTGTCTAATCTGGATTTAAGCAGGCCAGACAACAGAACAGGTGGTTTTATGTAAAAGTTTGCTCCTGAATTGAAACTAAGGAAGCATTTCAGTTGAACAGCTTCTTAATACCCAAGTCTCTTAATCTCCTTAGTTCTAGCAATGCATTTTGTTTATCCTAAAAGAAGACTCGTGTAAAGATGAAATCTTCCAGTACTGCGTGGTCTCCATTTTGGTGTCAGAGCCCTGCAAACCTATGGAGGAGACTCCTCGATACAGCAGTCAGTGTGAATATCGTTATACAATAAAGAGGTGTCTCTGAAAGGGTTGTCAGTTTGGCATCTTTTTTTTACTACAGGATGAAAAGTACTGGACAAGGCGAAAGAAGAACAACGTGGCAGCAAAGCGTTCCCGCGATGCTCGGCGATTAAAGGAGAATCAGATCACAATTCGGGCAGCCTTTCTTGAGAAAGAAAACACAGCCCTGAGGACGGAGGTTGCAGAGCTGCGCAAGGAAGTGGGACGGTGCAAGAACATTGTTTCTAAATACGAGACCAGATACGGACCCTTGTAAGCACACCCCTTTTCCTTGTTAGGGCTCTTTGTTTTAGCCTCTTAGACTTCTCTGCCTTCTGTAGAGACTCCCAGAAATAAAGTTTATGGAGGCTTTGCCATTTTGCATCTACATTAGGAAAAAATCAACAAAACACAAACAAACCCTGTTTCTGTTGGCACAACTGGTTCAGGCCCTTTCCTGATCATTGTGTGGTCCAAAATCTTAGTGTCCATATTTACTTGTTTCTAACACTGATAGAACATTTTCTGATGTCATACAATTGAACAGATTCACCTGTCTGGAGGGAATAAATGTGGATCCCTCCAGACTGGACAGGGCTTTTGCTATCTGTTCTAGCCTTCATTTAAGTGGAGAAAGAGCCTAAGAGACTCTCCTCTCTCTCTCTTTTTTTCTTTTTTTTTTTTTTTAATTTTCAAATGCTTGCTCTTTTCTCCTCTCCATTCCACCTACCCCTTCCAATAAAAGTGTAAAGCATAATTTTAGGTTATAAGTAGATGTTGCTGGGCAGCATCATGAAATTGTTTCCTCTCCCATTCAGAGGCACTAGAAAGTACCTGTTGTGTAGAATTCTGTTCCTCTTGAAGAGGAATAGGGGAAGCTTGAGGACAGGAAGAGAGGAAAATATTCAATCTCTTGTAAAAACAGAAGTATTGTGAAGTTAATCCATGAGTGTTAAACAGAATGGAGTCAGTGCTGTTTTGACAACAATACTGCCTAAATGTCTTGATAGGTTCTAATCCTGGATAACTTGCAGAAACCAAGGAGAGAGAACAGTAGTGAATCACACGCTTTACAAATGTGGACAAAATAATTTGACGTGGGTTCTAGACTGTATTTCTACCATTACCCCTCCTTTTTTTCCTTAGAGGGTCTCCCCTCTTGAACTGCTGATAAAGCAGCATGTTGCACTCAGCTGAGAGGTAAGGGAGATCTAGAAAAAGAGGTCTGGCTCATTAGGCCGAACCTTGAGTCCCAGCTGTTTAAAAAATGGCCAGCACCTTATGTTTTGACAGAAGGGGCTTTTTTAAAGAAGTAAACAAGCCACTGTTATTTTACTGCACCTTACCTGTTGTGCAAGAGATTGAGAAAGAGTTTTGGTCCTTTGCCTCGTGAACACACTATGGGATAAGCTACACCAACTATAATCACGAACAGTTTACCTCACTATGTCCTGTGTAGCAGTGTATCTGGTCTCTCCACGCCTGCTGGTTCTATCTCCAGCATGTTTCCTGATAGAAAATTAGCACACAAGACTTGCCCTCTTGGAAGTAATCCATTCTCAGCACCAAGCACTGCTTCAACAATATATGGTGTTAAAAGAAAAAAATATTGCTGTGTGTGATGTTGAGACCTTCTACACGACCTACAACTGCAAGAACTAGAAGCTTTACCAGAAGTATATGTCTAGAAGTCCTCTTAAAAAGAGAAGCTGTCTTAAGATAGTGGCTGTGTCAGAACTCTTAGGCTATACTTCCTGGAATAATATTTATATTAAGGAGTAAATGTGGGATGATGATGTTGAGGGTAGCTGCAGTTCCTCTACTGAAATCTGAAAATATATTAAAAAAGCATTAGGGTTTATTTTCTATGCTAAAGACTAGCTTGTCTTTTAAACATAATGTGGAAATTAAGAGTTTAGAGCAATTTTGTGTTGATTTCCCAAGAAAGTGGAGAAGCAGGCTAATCCACAACACTTAATATATGCTTTGAACTATCCCCCCCTCTGTTATGCTCTTAATTTGACTAGACTGGCTCTTGATGCAGTGTTGGTCTAATTTCTTTCAAACGTACTAAAAATTGTCACCCTTTCAGCAGGGGTTTTTTTCTTTCACAGGGTGGTTTGTGGTGGTGATGGTGGGAAGTATGTTATAAATAAATTGTCACACTTAACACTTTGCTTTGTTTAAAGTGACTTATCTGATTCCGAGTGATGCAACTTTAAAGACTTTTAAAAACAAAGAAACTAAAAAGCACACATGAATCGCCAGTCTTCAGAGTGAGCAGTGAAATCTATGAGGTGTCCCAACACAAACAACTGATGATGACCCTGCCTGCCTCCTTGCCTGCAAGTACCCCATCTGACTACCCAGGGCTGGGCATGATGAAAAGTGCAAAGTCTCCTTAATTCTGTATATGGCTTTCTTATCTGTCTTTCTCACTGTAACTATGAACTACAATAAGCTTACCTACTGGGGTTTTGTCAAGACACTCAAAGTTCATGTCTCAAAGTCTGTTGACAGCCTGTGTGAATAGTGACTCTTCGTTTGGGCACTCAAGTGGAAGAAGAGAGGGAGTTTTAAATGAAAGTGTCTCTCTATATAAAGAACTGCTATATTTTAAGACTCTTTTCCCTGCAGCATAATGAATTTTATTTAATACTGCAGCTCACTTGTGGTACAGTGTAGCATCTTGTGGAGTACTGTGAGCGCAGAACTACAGACACCGGGAAGACAGCAGCCTGTAATGTGTGAGACTTCAGTGCAGAAGATTACAGCACATGTATTGACATAATCTAGAAAGCACCAGTGTGCCATACAGAGCGTAATAAACCTCTATCAAATGACCCATGTAATAGTAAACCACTTAGGTCTCTTTCCTGCTCCACAGCTACACTGCTGTAACCTGCCTTTTCCTTTATTTCCTTTAAGAGGCTCATGTTCTTTTGTGGTTTCTTGCTGAAACAGGATCTGTTCTGCTAACCACCTAGCAATCATGGAAAAGGTGCTATTCTGAGCTGCTGACCCCCAAGTCTTTTGGCAGTCTGAAACTACCAAATGAGTATTAGCTGCAGGAAAACAATGGCTATCAGCTGCCACATTACAGTTTTCTGTCTCTTGACTGCAGGAGAACTGCGGTGCTGAAAGTGAAACAGCCAATGATATCCCACAGCTACAATGGGCAGCTTAAGTGTGAGGACCCTTGTGCTGTTGTGGGAGGGTAGATGAAAGCTTGGACAGATTGCACAGATGTTTATTGTGTGTAGAAGATGGAGGAAGTAGGTGGAAGTTCCGCTATAAGAGTTTCATCAGCATAACAACAATCTGCTCTCATATTAAGGAAGCTTGAGAGCTAAATTTATGTGGGAAGAACAAGAGTACTTACTTTCTAGGAAAGGAATACAGGGCCTTGCTTGTAGCCAAAATGGAGCTTGTAAGACAGGAGTGTGTTTCATGCCTGGAGATTGATGAATAGCATACACCTCAAGAAAAATAATCTTGAAAGCTTTCTGAAGCACAAGTGCCAAAATTATGAGGCATGACTAGTTACCAGCATAGCTCAGTGCTATCATATTGAACAATTATTTTGACTTTGTGTTTACCCAAGAGATTCCACCCCTGATTTCAAAGCAGAAAGGCAAAGAGAAAAATGTGAGAAGCAGCAGCTAATATTTTAAGCTTAATAAAAAAAAATTTCAAAAGCCAGGATTCATAACTAGTGTTTGACAGCATAACCATTGTAAAAAGCTTATAGATTAAATGTAGTTTTTGACCTGTCATTTTTAATGGATGATGTACTGAAGTCAAGAAAGTTTTTTGAACTTTTTGCTGGTTAACAAAGTATGAGTGTATTATAATTATAATTTGGGATTATAAAGCTCTGAGATAATCTTGAGATATTTTTATCAAACAGATTAATATCTTAGTTCCATGTTGCTGAAATGGCAGCATATATCTCTACCTGTATTGAGCATTGCTGATTTGGACTGATATTTTCAGTATGTACTGTTTTTTGCTTTATTTTGGTGATAAAGACCCAAACCATGGGTAAAAAAAAAACAACAGACCAGCAACAAAACAAACAACCCTGACAGCATGTAAATGTAGCAACTTTTTTCATTTATAATTTCTAAATTTTCAATTAGTCCTGGCTGTTCTTAAACGTCATGCTTCCTGTTTAAATCACAAAGCCAAAGGCTAAATAACTGGGCAAGGATTTGCTTCATTTGGATCCTACTGTGCTTAGGAATATCTTTTAAATACTTACATATTGTGTGCAGGATTTGGTTTTGCAGTATGTCATGACATTTTAACAGCAAAATATTCAGTCAGTGAGATTAGCATGTGCAATTCTATTGTTTTATTTCTGTTATCTTAAAAGCTTACACAATGGAAACTAACAGTGAATGTTCATTAGATCTTTCTTTCAGAGAAGACTGTTAGCAAACATTTGTGCTTCCCTGTAGGACAATGCAGATTTGCACAATCTGTGATTCATGTGTCTACGGGTTGCAAAACTGGAAAATCGCACTTTAGGGTGAGTGCGGCTCAACTTTTGTAGCTGGAGAATTTTTTGTTGTTGTTGTTGTTAAGAAGCAGTGTCTTTAAAGACAGATGAGAAGGTAGTAACTATTTAAAGGAGTGCAGATATTGCCAGACAAAAAATCCTGTGCAGTGCTGAATTCCTTTCTCAATTTTTGCAGTCTCAGGAAGTTAAGTTTATCGCTCCAGAGCTCTCTGCTCCTCTCGGAATGATTTGCTATATGATTTTGTTTCCTTGACTAGGATGACAATCCTATCTGTAAGTGATAACTTGGGTATGTTTTCTTAGTGGTCATAAGAAGACCAGTATTCTTTTAGCTCAATTAGAATATTACAAGATGCTGAATTGACACTGTTAGGGTTTGAAGTTCTCTAGCCTTGGAACATACTCTGTAGAGGCCATAAGTGTGCCTGATGCCAACCTACCCCATTCCAGCCACAAAGGGACCATCTCCAAGGGGAGAGAATAAAGGGCAGGTGCACCTTTCAGCATCACTGCAGGGATTGCCAGGAAAGAGAGCAGTTTATGACAGAGCTGTACTTTCATTAGGAAGTGGACTGACACCACATAGCCATTTCATAGTTCTAACTTTGAAAATATATAAACTGTGGATAAGATTTGTGGACAATGAGTGTTGTTTTACTCTACAGAAGACACCAGCTATGAATAAATGATGCACAATATTTAATACAGTACTGCTTTCATACATGATGATCTAATCTACATGTAGTGGGTTTGTGTCTAAAAATTCCCAAGAAGCTTAATCTTTCACCTGTTGCCAAGATCTGCCTCTACTGAAGCTAGTAACAAAGATCTCAATAACTACCACAGGAGAAAGCCTTTACTCTTACGTGGTTATTGTAAAGTTTTAGCAAGTGCTGGAGTCATGGGTGCCCTTGCTTTGCTCTGAAGCATTTTGTGCTGGGATCAGGTGGAACATCTCAGATTGCAGGTGCAGTGTTAGTAAACTGGTCCTGATAGTTTTGATATTCAGATAATCTGAATTCTGCTGCTTTTTTTTTTTTTTTTGGTCCTGCATGGACAGAGTGAAAAAGTTGTGTATGATAAACTTGTGTTGGAAAAGAAATGTTCTTGGGTTGTTTGGTTTTTTGCTAAGCAGCTTTTTGCAGTAACATTTTACATCTTTTCTGACAATTCTCCATTTCCTTGCTGTGCTGTTTGAAAGCCCAAGGTGTTCTAACTAGAAATCACTAGAAATCACCATCTCCAGGCCTGCTACTAATTGTACTAAATCAATTTCAAGTTGGGAGGTGCAGTGGAAGGCCAGCAGCTCTGGGAATACTGTAATAAAACCACTTATGCAGAAAAAAATATTTTTTTTTGTAAATAGCAGAAATAATGGACCTGCACAAAGGAGAACATTGCTGCTTCAGTATTGTAAGCCACCTAAGCATAGAAGAGCTTTGTTCCTTGTGATCAGGTGCTTTCATTTTTAGTGGGAGAGAAGGTATCTTGGACCTTTGTAAAATCCAGATAGGCTTTTGTTCACCCTTCTAGTTTTAGCTGCTAAGCACAAGATGAGAAATGCAAATTTGTCTTAGTGCATAAATTTCATATTTTTGGCTAAATCCATAAAGAGCAAAATCATTTGTTAGTGCTAGTGTTTTGCCTTTGCAGCACTACAAGACTCTGACTTGCTTTCTAGATGTTCAGATAATTACTCTGATCTGTATATCTGCCACTGTAACATGGTGAAGATAGATAAACTCACAGTTGAAGACTGGGAGAAAGGTAGAAAGAATAGGCTTAACTGAATATCTGTGGAGATGCTAACATAATGCTAATTGAGAAATTACAGTCATTTAACCCATGATAATGCAAATTGTCATACAGATGTAATTTGTTAGTTTGATAGTCTGCTATCGCTCATGAGTCGCTTTTGAAATGCAAACTTCTTGGAGTTCAGACACCTACAAGGAAAAAGGAATCCTTGGAGGAAGATACATGTATAGATAGACATAGATACTTGGCAAGGAGAGCAAAGAATGAAAGCAGGAAGAGGAGAATAATTCAAGAGTCTGACCTGAGTGAGATTGCTAAAACTGACATCCACTGTTTACAATTTTAGGCCAATTTGGATCCCCTCAGTTTAGCATCATACTGAAGATAAGTACTTGTTTAGGTCTTGGGAATCTCCTTCTCTTGGTCCTACTTCTACAGTCCAGAAGGAAGTGAAAGGAATATACAGATAGGGAGGAGAGTTACTGCAGAAAGGCATGAAAAAATAGCTGTTGCTTCAACTAAGTGTGCTGTTGCACTGAGACTTGACCTGCCAAGGTGAACTGGTCAGTGCTGTGTCATGAGGAAACTACTATCTGAGGCCCCAACCTTTTAAGGCCCCAATTCTGCTGTCATTTCTGCATGGGAGGAGCCTGTATCTGTAGAGAATCTGTAGAGAATGGACTTCACAAGATCCATTCTTGAATGTGAAGCTCTGCCCAGGCAGTCAGCTGCAGAATTGTGTCCTTTACACACTCTCCAGTTGTAGTTATAGGGCTGTTGATATTCAGTGTAATTTGGGTGCCTGTTATATAGCCAAAACCCTTGTTACTTCATTTTCCTAACTAAGGCATGAGCAGAAGCCCTTTGCTGTACAACATCTGTAAAAAACTTTAAAATGTACTTCACATACGTCTAGTAAATTAAGGCATGTGATTTTGGTCCGTGGGTCTCAACAAACCTTGCTCGTGTACCTGCCTGAATGTTTTCCTAGATCTGCAGCTCCGTTTCAGTGAGAAGGGATGGTGGGATTTGTTTTCCCAAGGGGGCACAATAGCAGCTCTCCCCTGCCACGCTGGGGTGACCGCTCGCTACTGGCCAGGATCAGGGATGGATGCATCCTCCGCACTTTTATGTGAAGTTGTCTGAAATATGGTGATTAACATGATTATTGGAATACTGTATTTTGTATAACTTAGAACATGTAAATACACTTTTAAAACTAATCTGTTCTATGAAGTAATAAATAAGTGCTTCCATTGTAATATCTGAATATTGTTAATGCTTCATGTAGCTTGATTTGGGATTATTTCTTTCCTAGAGAACTACAGAAATCAAAACAAAGATTGATGTTGTGGAATTCTAGTCTAGTTGTGATGCTTTCTATCAACAAAAAATGTTTTAAAAATAATAATGAGCTACTTAAGCAGAGAAACTAAGATTTTGAGGGAATTGATTCTCTTCCAGTCTTTCTTTGACAGTAGTCACTGATTACATTCATAATTGTACCCTTCCCATCCTGTTAGCTGGGCAGTTGGTTTGTGAGTAGCATTTGGAAAGTAGCAATATTAAATTATTTGTAAACTTTAGTGACTGAGGAAAACTAAAGCTGGGTGGTTTTTGTTGGGTGTAGTTTTTTAACTGTTCTCTCTTTTGGCTCAAACAGATCTGTCTCCACCCTTCAGCCAGACTGCAGCAAGTTGCAGTGAAACAGTGAGTGACTGTTACTGAAGCTCATTTGTGACCTAGATAGTCTACATCTTTATTAGTTCCATTATGTACATAGATGACACAGGTTTCCTGTTGTGGTGTAGAGAGAGAGAGAGAGAAAGTGATTAATGAGTTCTGGTTTTGCTGAGTACATGTTCACTGGATGCTGCACAGCTGGACCTTTCATCAGCTTTCATGACCTTTTCTATCTTGTGTTAAAAAGAAAAAAACAGAAAACAGTGGAGTGAGAATCATGAGCAGTCTGCTAGGAAATCTGAACACTTGGGTTTTGAGGAGGAGGTGAGATTAATCCATCAGCCTTCATGTAAAGAAATTAGCCTGTGATGACACTTTCTCCAGCCATAATATAACTTTGTCTTTGATGCTGTACTGGAGCAGTCTCCTCTCTGGTAACAGCTGTGTCTGCAGTGTTCCATAAACGACAAAGCCACACCTTTCGTAGTGGGCAGAGACAACGGCATCTCTTCTTATTTTCCTCTATATTTTTTCCTCCTCTCTCAGTGTCTCTAGGCTGTAAAATAGCTATGAAACAGCTAAGCATATGTGCAAGTTATTTTGAAAACTCTGTTCTTGTAAAGCTTTTTCAGACACATACAGTTTTTAACTAAATAGTTTGAGGGAATTCCTATCTGCTGTATTTGGCCTGAAATTCTGTTGCCTCTTGGATAAAAGTATTTTTTTGTCTTCAGATGTGACACTGATCTGTCCCATTCATTCAGTGGGCTGGATGACAAATCTGCACAGTATTTATATAAGATATAAATCTGATCTTAGTTTTACTGCATGTTAAGTTGTTTAATCTCTCGGATGTCTTCTCCTTGAGGTTGTCTGTATAATTCCTGTATATGTAGCTGCTTTTTGAAGCAGTCCATCAAGTGCATTTGAGATCATCCTGACTGAAAAATTCCACAGAAGTGAAAGAGATGATAAAGCTTGTAAAGCAGCTGGGTAAAACTGTATTGCCATAAATGGTTTTAATTTATATATGAATCTTCTGTCCCAAACTGCTTATTTTGTACATAAACCTAAACACTCCTGGCAGCTGATGGGTGAAAATAAAGGTGCTTAAACAGCAATCTAATGAGGAAAGGGCATTTCACTATTACAGAGTTGGTATTATTTTATATTTCCATTTATTACACTTTTTTAAATGTATAAACCACAGATTTGAATTCTCAAAGTCTTCGGCTTGGATTTTGTGAGTAGTTTAAATCCTCTCACCTCTCTGCTCGTAACTGGTTTTTAAGAAAAAGAAAAGCTTTTGTTTAAAATGTAAAATTTTGACTGTATTAAATTCTGTTAGTACCCTTCCTTTTTAAGAAATAAAATGTATATTCCACTATGCTGAGATCCAGTAATTTTGTTCTCTAGATAGCATACTGTGTGCTGTACAGCTCCACTGCCAGCATTACACCTGCAGCTTGCACTGAAGATGGTAGACACTAAAGCAGCTGCTCACCTCTTGGGAGCAGGTTCTTGCTGTGCATTTCCCATGTGTTAAGTGTGCTGCTAATAGGTATACAGTTCCCTGCTTTTATTTTCTGGATTAACATTTCTCCAGCAGTGACTCTTGGTTGAACTCTCTCAGGTAGGGGGAGAACAAGTCAGCCACAGACGCTTGGACCGTGCTTTGTCTGTTATGTTGGGGCTGAAAACATCCACAAAGTAATCAGAATTTACTTTCTTTCATGGGAAAAAGTAAGCTTCTGAGTAAACAAGTTTTGTCATGAGGATAGCTTTCTCTGTACCTTTTCATTCTTTTTTTTTTTAACTGAACCTCAGTTGGTTGGTTGATTTGTTGAGGGTTTTGGTTGGTCTGTTGGATTTTTTTTTTTTTGGTGGTGGTTGGGGCTTTTTTGTTTTTGTCTTCCAAAAGCTGGTAATTGAAGATCAACCTGGTAAGAAATGTTATGTCTTCTATATATTCACTGCATCTGGCACATGCTTTTAAGGTAGACAAGATCACTGGTGCTTCAATTTAATCTCTAGATAAAATGCAGTTGGATCTTTGCTTTTGTAAAGGTATCTTGCATGACTAGTGATGGAGGGTGGTAGCAAGGAACTATCAGTGAGTTGTTTATTTCTGGCTGTCTTCCAGAGTCATGACAGGATTAGTGTCCCAGGCAATTTGTTTATGAAAGCAAAAAACTTTCCTCTTTAGACAGAGTAGCCTCTACAACATACCAAAGGCCAAGGACTTGACGTGGCCAAGCCAAGGATTTTCCCTAGAAACTGAGTGGATGTATCCTGGTGTTACATGGCCTTAACAGAGTGGAGGATATTTGGCATTTTTTCCCTGTTGGGATATCGACTGGCAGCAGCACCAATGTTTGTTACACTGCCTTTTTTCAGGGAGCTTGAATGTTCTCTTGGGTGGGTGGGGAGTGAGTTTATAAATGTACTAACTCTGCACATTATATTACTAGATCCCTTTGGGAAATGTTGCAGCTATTAGTGATCTGAAAAATGGCAACTGCTTACTCAGCCTCCTTCCTGTTGTGTGGTGGGAAAATCTGCTGATCTTGGGACTTAAGATACATTGGTACTCGTTTTTGCTTCTGCTGGCTACACCAGGTCCACAGAAGAGCAGAAAGGATCTGTCTCCAGTTGGGTCTGTAGCACTCCACAGCAGCAACAGAATGCTGTGGTTGAGAAATGTGCAAGAGCTGCATCCGCCAAGCGCCTTGGGGTTTTGGCTTGCTCTTGGCTGTGGTTGTTGGCTGGACATGGCCATTGAGAAAATGTGTCTTAGGCTTCTGAGGAAACTGAGAGCAAACTGACAGTAATAGAGTAAAGCCAGAAGCTGATGGTACAGCTATGATAGACTTGTGCTTAGGTGGGTGGGGTGAATAATTGCAAAAGAGCAGTATGGGACCAGCCTTCCTCCCATAAGGAAAGGAGAGGAGGTGAAAGAGGCTGGCTAGGGAGGTAGAGTGGAAAGTTGCTGGCAGCATTCCAGATGTTGCAAGAGGTGAGTTCATGTACCTTTATCCCTTTGTGCCTGATCACAGTTTTTATGATCAAAACTGGCTCTTGTATGCGTTATTCCCGAAATATGCTTCCAGCTTGCAAGGCCAGGCTCAGCACCCACCTCGCCCCGGCTGAAGGCTGGAGCAGCAAGGCTGTGAGCCCGATCCGTGTGCGTGTTCCGAGGCGGCAGTGAGGCGGCAGTAGAGCCTCCCAGGCCTTGTGCTGTGGCCGCACCTTGTGCCCACCTGTGCTTCAGAAGGGCTCGGGTGGCTCCCAAGCAGCTGCTGCTTCAGCCTTCGCTGTCTGCTGGTGCATTCATTTTCTCCCGCTGATTGCTTATTTGCTCCTAAGGCTTTATAGGGTGTAAAATGTAAAATACATAATTTGAGGAGAAAGTAACCTCACCTTCTCCTAAGTTCACATACTGCCTCAGGCCATCAAGCCACGGCTGCTCCGGTGTCCTGCTCCTGCACGCTGCTTGCGGCCCGGGATACGCTGCCGTTCCGAGTCTTTATCCTGAAGGAAGGGCTGGCTTCATCGGGCCCTAAGACGGCAGCGCTANCGCGGCAGCCGCGGACCCCGGCGCACGGCGGCCGGCGCCGCTCGGCTGGAGCTCAGCAGGGTAAGGAGCCGCCTCAGCCTCAGCCTCCTGCGACGGGACCTGCCGGGCAGTCCCCCGAGGTGACCCCTCGCAGCCCTCACCGAGGCTCCCGCGTCAGGGCAGCTGTGCCTGCAGGCCCAGCACTGAGGGGGGCAAGGGGCAGGCAGAAATAGCAGGTCGCAAAGGCTGAGGGTCTTGGCGTGACAGTGTGGACTCCGTGCCGCGCTGAAGCGTAGGGCTGAGACTTTGGACTCTTTCCGGCCTGCCCGAGTCAAGATGTTGGGGATCATCCCGGGAATGTTCTGTCCTGTCGCCTCGGCCTAAAGACACCCTCTCCCTTCCCGCGGCCAAGGTCCGCAGAAACCTAAGGATGCGAACAGCTGCAGGAGCAAGTGGGAGAGAGCAAAAGTGTATCTAGTGTCCCCCAGGCTCCTGCAACAGGGAAAATGCAGCCAAGGAGTCCCAGAAGGGCATTGCCTGCCGTGGTGAACAACGCCTCAAGCTCCCCGGGTTGCCACAGCACACCAAGCCCGAGGGAAATGCTTCTCTAGCTCTAGAGCTGGCTTTGTCCTGAGCCTGTGAGCAAGGCAAACCAGCACACCCAAAGCGTGACTAAGAGCAGCAGGAGTGACCCTATTCTCCTCCCTGCCTCACCCCAGCCCCGTGGCTACTGTGGCCAGAGAGGTTACAGAGATGGAGGAAATTAACTTCCTAAAAACCCAGAAGGAAAAGAGGTGACCTCTTTCTTGCCTCTTCAAAGATCTGGGAGGACCCTGAAGCACGACATTAATGACATGTAACCAACCTATGGAGGATGCAACACACTGCGGTTTCAGCTCTGTACCAATCCCTCTGGGGACCAGTTTGGGGACATGATTGCAGGCTTCATTTCAGACCTGTGTATGGCTCGTTCTGGGCTCCCTCCTCTCCTGCCATGCAGAGACTACCAGCCTGCTGAGTCTCTTACCAAATTAGGCTGCTTCTGCCCACCTTCCAGCCTGACAGGCTGTCACAGAAGTTTATACCATGGCTGGCTAGGAACTTCTTTCTAATTTAAGTCTAAATGTATTTATGATCCAGATGAGCTTCTAGGAGAACAAATTAGACTTTTGCCCTAGCTCATCTTTTTGATGCATGGATGCTGTTCCCTCTCAAACTTTCCTCTTTTAGATTAAACAAGCTCCACACTCAAAATGGCCACTCACAAGCCTGCTCTGTACCTGCTACAGGTCAGCTCCATCTTTCCTGAGGACAGGTGTCTAGAGAAACATCTGCAATGCCAGGTGAAGAAGTACCTCACACTTTCTGGTCTATCCAGAAAATTCTTCAATGGGCAGATCTTTGAACTGAGTTTCTTTATTCAGAGCCAAATTGGCAGTACATGGGCATTGTCCACCCCCTGCATGTCTTCTTCCAATGCTCTGGCTTGAGGAGTGCCTGGTTTACAGCATTCTAGGGCAAAACACTCTCCCTGTGGCTGACAGAACCCCTTTCTTAGACTTAGACTTTCTTAGCTCCTCACCCACCTTGCCTCTTCCCTGCTGGTCCCTGTGCCAGCAGCACTCAGTGGGACATGGGACAATTATGCAGGCCCCTGCTCCAGACCATCTGTCCCTTGCCCTTACTCTGAGGGACAGGGTGGTGCTGGGCTATCATGTTTCCACAGTAGAAGGTAGGTTTTTCCCCCTCAAGATCCCTTCTGCTCTTCTCCAAGGAATTGTGATAACCCTGTGGCTCAAGCAGGAGGGAATGACCTTTCTAAAGTTACAGAGAGAGGCTGNTGAGGCGGCAGTAGAGCCTCCCAGGCCTTGTGCTGTGGCCGCACCTTGTGCCCACCTGTGCTTCAGAAGGGCTCGGGTGGCTCCCAAGCAGCTGCTGCTTCAGCCTTCGCTGTCTGCTGGTGCATTCATTTTCTCCCGCTGATTGCTTATTTGCTCCTAAGGCTTTATAGGGTGTAAAATGTAAAATACATAATTTGAGGAGAAAGTAACCTCACCTTCTCCTAAGTTCACATACTGCCTCAGGCCATCAAGCCACGGCTGCTCCGGTGTCCTGCTCCTGCACGCTGCTTGCGGCCCGGGATACGCTGCCGTTCCGAGTCTTTATCCTGAAGGAAGGGCTGGCTTCATCGGGCCCTAAGACGGCAGCGCTACCGCAGGGCCCATCCCGCGGTGCGACACGGCCTGGGGGCGCGGCCCGGGAGCGCCCGCCGTCCCCTCACGGCCCCCGCGGCG
>VZRX01009173.1:0-20732 GCA_013398075.1 Notiomystis cincta | reverse complement strand
TTTAAGTCTAAATGTATTTATGATCCAGATGAGCTTCTAGGAGAACAAATTAGACTTTTGCCCTAGCTCATCTTTTTGATGCATGGATGCTGTTCCCTCTCAAACTTTCCTCTTTTAGATTAAACAAGCTCCACACTCAAAATGGCCACTCACAAGCCTGCTCTGTACCTGCTACAGGTCAGCTCCATCTTTCCTGAGGACAGGTGTCTAGAGAAACATCTGCAATGCCAGGTGAAGAAGTACCTCACACTTTCTGGTCTATCCAGAAAATTCTTCAATGGGCAGATCTTTGAACTGAGTTTCTTTATTCAGAGCCAAATTGGCAGTACATGGGCATTGTCCACCCCCTGCATGTCTTCTTCCAATGCTCTGGCTTGAGGAGTGCCTGGTTTACAGCATTCTAGGGCAAAACACTCTCCCTGTGGCTGACAGAACCCCTTTCTTAGACTTAGACTTTCTTAGCTCCTCACCCACCTTGCCTCTTCCCTGCTGGTCCCTGTGCCAGCAGCACTCAGTGGGACATGGGACAATTATGCAGGCCCCTGCTCCAGACCATCTGTCCCTTGCCCTTACTCTGAGGGACAGGGTGGTGCTGGGCTATCATGTTTCCGCAGTAGAAGGTAGGTTTTTCCCCCTCAAGATCCCTTCTGCTCTTCTCCAAGGAATTGTGATAACCCTGTGGCTCAAGCAGGAGGGAATGACCTTTCTAAAGTTACAGAGAGAGGCTGGGGGAAAGAAAGGAGCACTGCTGACAAGGGGGGCTGTGAGAGGTGAAGGAGAGGATGCCAGGGGACTGCTGATGACCAAGGAGGGCTGGAAGAGGACATGTCCTCTGGGTACTACCAGCCCTGTGCCGAGGTGCTGCGTGTCCCTCTGTGGCAGTACAAGGCACTGCTCAGGACCCGTTCAGCAGAACCCAGCAGGACCAGTGTCCCCGTGGGCTGGACATCCACACAGCCTGGCTGGGGCTGTGGGGAAAGGAGCTGGAGAAGGCGGGCAGGGGAAGGTTTAAAAATAGTTCCCTTCCCATTTTTGCAGCTGTCATTCATGGCACACAAGCCAGCCCGAGGCCTCCCAGCTCCCATACACATTAGGCCTTACATAATGGGAGACACGCGGGCATCGCTTCGGGCCGGGAACAGGCATCAGGCTGGGAACAGGCAGGGACGTGACATTTACGCTGCCCTGCCAAAGCCCATGAGCAGCTCCAGGCTCTCCAGGCCCTGAAAACAGCCTGTGGGCTGGGGAAGGCAGCTCCAGTGGCTCTCAAGGGCAACCCAGCCACAGCCACAGTCTGGAGAGAAGGCGAGGGAGAGCGGGATGCAACCCAAAAATGAAGGGTGGCCTCAGTATGGGCTGCTGGCAGGGAAGCTAGTTCAGCCTGCCGAGCCACTGTGGTGCTTCTGGAGCAAACAGCTGTGGGAAGGGGTTGGAAGCTGGGGGGGGGTCTGTGGGAAACACCATAGTAGGTCCCGAGGGGTGACTGCCAGAGGGGAAGATGTCCCAGGCAGCAGACAAGGAGGGAGGGGTGCAGAGATGGCACAGAGAAGCAGAGAACAGGGATTGCAGAGCAGCTCTCCAGGGAGGGGAGCTGGAAAAGAAGCGCTGGAGGTGTGGGAGGATGGGTCTGGGGGAGGAGAAAAGGGACAGGAAATGAAGGAAGGGACAGGGCTGAGGGGAGCTGGTATGAGAAGGGGCCATGTGAATGGTGAGAGCTGAGAGGGAGGCAGAGTTAGAAGGGCGGTTCTGGAACTGTTGGGAGCTGGGAGAATGGAAGATGATTGAAGTGCTGGAGGGAAAGGTGAAGGTCCACTAGAACCACCAGAACTGCCTATCCTTTTCTGCCACCTCAGTGCTACAGGACAAACGTTGCAAAGGGCAAAAGAGCGTTCCACAGCCCTCCCTGTCAGCCACCCTGGGCTCAGGCACCGCTCCCGCATGCTTTTCCCTACCCCCCCCCAAGCGTCCTCAGCTTGGAAAGCTGCTAACTCAGGGAAATTCCAGAGACGAGGGGCTGCGCATGTGGCAGCAGGTCAGGAGGACAGAGCTGGGCAGCACTGGGGAGGCCACTGCTCTGCACCTGTGAGCCTCAGCCTCCCAGCCAATCTCATTTAGAAACGCTTCCACCCCTCCCACCTTCTGGCCAGGAACTGAGCCATATGTCTGCTCACTGTAGGATCCTCTCTTCTTCCAAAGATCACCGGCTTTCATGCTTTATATGCCAGCAGCCAGACTGCCTTGGGTAAGGCATGAGTCACTGTGGTGTGGTTATTTAAAGTGTGTCTCCTAAGCGCCAGCCACGTGCCTGTGCTGCGCAGGCTGGGGAGGAACGCGCCGCTGGACCCCGGCGTTTGCATGCGCAGGGCCGGCTGCTGGAAGAAGGGCTGAGACCCGCTTAGCTTCTGCCAGAGCAAAGGGGAACCTCGGCATTTCTCAGCAGCCCCTGTCAGTGGGAAGAACAATGAGGCTCATCTCAGTCCCAAACCAACTGAGCTATTTCCACATCCACAAACTAACCATACTTCACGGGAGGTGACTGTGTTGCCCGGGGGCTCGGCAGGTCCGGGGCTGGTTTAGCAGCCATGCAGTCACCTGCTGCTCAGGAGGCATGACCTGCACTCGCCAGGATGGTGTGGGGATGGTGCTTGGGTTCTCCTGATGCTGGAGCAGAAGCCAGAGTCCAATTCTGAAATTTCAGGCATCTAAGGACTTCTAACAACTGGAGGAAATGGATGCCTTAGCTAATAAATATTTATGGCATATTCTTACTATTTGCTGCTGTTTTCCATTAGGACTGACATCCCAGAGCAGTGAGTAAGTCCCACTGTATGTCTTCCCTGGCTCTGCATCATTCAGCTGGACCTGCTGTGAGGCTGCTGCCCTATGAATGAGTCCAGGTGTGGGGAAGCTTGTTCTCCCCCTGCATCCCACTGGCACCAACTGAGATCCTGGGCACACGCTGTGCTTAGGCCAAGCCTTGCCATTGTGCCCCACTAATGGCCTTGGCAGGAGGTTTGAGGAGCTGCTGCTGGCCAAGCTGAAGCAAGACTGGGCATTTCTAGGGTATGGAAAAGGAGGTGTCTCTGGTGAGTGTGATGTCTGTGTTGGCAGTCAGCAAGAAGAGCTGAGAGAGCAGTGCAGAGTTTTGCAGGGGCACCCTGTGCAGGCCAGCTAGATGGAAGATCTCACCTGTATTTTCTTGCAAAAGTGGTTTTCTCTGGGCCAGAGCAGAGGCTGCTGATCTCCCAGTCTGAGGCAGTGGAAGCTCAGAGCTGTTCTCAGGGCGCGGAGATGTCAGAATATGTCCACTTCTTTCTCTTCCTTTGGACCAGGCCCCTTGGGACCAAGACAGCCCTTCCCCAAAGTTTGGCTGCTTCTGCTGCCTCTTCTGAAGGCCTGGACTCACATTAGCCTTTCAGGAAGGGCTTTTTCACGGTGTGAGATGCTTTGTTGAACCCATGCAAGATCACTTTTTCTCTCCTGTAACTTGTCATTTAGATTCAAAGTGTCACAGAACGTATCAGGGAAGGTATTTGTGGTAATTGCTCACCAAGCATTTTCAGAAGAAGCCAGGCTCATCTTTTCCAAGACAGCAACAGCAGGAGAGAAATGTGCCAAGTATGGGAGCTGTTGTCCTCTTCACAACCAGCTCCTTCCTGCCTTCCTTCTCTGTTGGAAGGCTGCTCTGTCTTCCATCTCTCTCTCTGTGTTACCCCTTGCTTTCCCCTCCCTCCATCTCCTTTGCTTGGCTAGACTTTGTTCTTCACATTTCTTTTGCTCTGTCCTCTCTCTGGTATTAGGCAAGAAAAAACTATTGTTGCTGGAATTGGCACCAACCACTTGGGAGCCAGCAGTGGATGGTTCTGACCCGATGCCCAGGCTGGATGGTGGGTAGCCTGGAGCTGCTGTCAGGCAGGATGATAACCTGATACCTTGACAACAATGTGTCCAATTAAGTCCTGTGGTATTTTTGTAATAGCAGAGCTGTGAATTGCAGCTTCCCAGCTAAATTGCACTTGAGTAATGCACTCATGACTTGACTATCTCCGCAACATTTTAATTAGTCATTTCTGTCTTCCCCACCAAGGCATGGTATTAGTACAAAATTATTGTTATTAGTACAAAATGGCTGCCCTGACACCCACTGTCACACAGCTCTTTTCAAGATGGGGCTGTGTTTCAGCAGCAGTGGGTGTTTTTGGAGCCATGGGGGGAAAGGAGCATCGACATCATGGATACAGACCCAAGAGCAAACTTTTTCACTCCTTTTCTTTGCAGGACACTGAGGGCCTGATACCCAAGAGCCGAAATGCTCCCACAGAAGTCAGCTCTGATACTGAGTGCAGCAGAAGTGGAAACAGGTCCAGGGGAAGGATGGCAAGGACAGGAGCTTGGGATGGAAAAGATTCAGAGGGTCCACCTATCCTGACTCCTCCATGAGCATAAGCCAGCAGAGCTGGATCTATACTCCTGCTTTATGCAGAGCACTGAAAGGAGCAGTTTGTATGTCTGGGTAACACAGCATGGTGATCATAAAAACCTGCCTCCCTTTTTGGCTCAAGCAATTAGCCCATACTCAATGTTTCCATTAGTAAAAGAACTGAATGATGGCATGAGGTAGTTTGACATAATCCTGTTTGCTTACAAAGAAGGTACAAACTCTTGCATCTGTAAGCACAGCAGGAGTCAAACTGCATCAACAGCTTCTTTGGTCATAGCTCTTAAGCCTCCTTTTAACCAGTTTTTCAACCTGCTTGGAGAAAGCTCCTCAAGCTCCTGCTGCATGTCAAGTCACACGTTCTTCACTGCACCTCCTGCACACTTCTAGGCAGTTTCCACCACCACTCTTCAGCCTCTCCTCTCCTCCCTCCTATCTTCCTTATATAGCTTTGCTTTGGGATCAGTAATTCCCAAGTGCCTCAGGCCATTTGTGGTAGACACACAGTGCAGGAATTTGGGAAGACAGAGCTTCTTTCATCAGACAATGACATTTATTCCCCTCTATCATCATGTTGCATTAACATGAGTGGCATGTAAATGCCCTGTTGCCACTTTGCTTCTGATTAAACACCTTTGGGGTTTAATGAGTTTTCCTTCTGCTGTAAACCAGTGGCCACAGCTATGGTCACGGCTGTAATCCCAAAATAATTTTGGACATCCTGGGAGGGGCAGCAGAGCCAAATGCAGCTGCAGCATCCTTCAGAGGCTGAAGGTTGTTTTGGAGACTTCTGCAAAGCAGGAACACACCTTGCAAAACCCATCATCCCAGCTGGTCAGCCAAGGCTGGTCTCAACAAGCTGTTCCAAATGTGCTCCCCTCATCTCCAGCCACGCTTCTGCAATCCTCACATCTGCCACCTGCTCCATCATTAGCTCTTGGGCCTCAGCCAAAGACTGTAGCAACACCTGAGCTACTAATTGGGCTATTGCAGCAGTGGCAGCAGAGCAGGGAGGCCGCTGCCAGCCGAGCCAAGTGCTCCAGGATGGGCCAGCGTGCAGCCAGAGCTCCCACGGTGTGACACAGCCACCAGCTCCCGCAGCTACGTGCTGGGGCCGGCCTGTTTTGGAAATGCTCTTTCGCTGCACGGGGACCAGCTGTGCCAGACAGGCAAGGCATACATGGGAAGTGGAGAAAACCAGGAAGAGCTGTGGAGGGGGAAAAAAGGGAATCAGCGGCTTACAGGTGAATGGCACAAGGGGGCTGGGTACAGCAGGAGGCAAAGGGAGAAATAGGGCTGCTCACTGATGGCAGAACTCTCCCTTACACCCTACTGCTGGCTGCTGTTTGCTCCTAGGATCAGGCCACAGCATTCAGGAAAAATAATCCCTTGGAGCAAGGAAGATGGAGAGATGAGAGAGAGGAGAAGGCTAGGCCTTTGGAGAAGGATGTATGAGCTGCTACCTGGGGAATGCAGCACCCATAGTGACATTAGCTGGAGTCATATCAAGAGGGCTGGGAAGCCTTTCCATACCCTTGGGGTCTTCCTATAGCTTTTGGCAGCACATGCATGTAACAGCAAACATTACAGCTGTTCACCTTCATTTCTACTTTGCCTGGTGAACAGATCCACAAAGCAGAGCAGACACACTCATCTGTGGGCCAGTTTGAGTGTTTAACTCCCTGAGGTCAGACCTGCTTTGCTTGGCAAGGTGTGAAGAGGCCAGCATTCACCCAGCACGAGTGAACACTTTGGCAGGGCAGGCTGCAGGCAGGAGTGAAGACAGCTGCACCCCTGGGTAAGAGGTTTTTAAGTGTTTGTGAGGTGGAGAGCCACAGCCCTGCAGCCTGCTTTGCTGGTGGAAGAGCCTAGAAAGCCAGCCCCTGTCACCACCAAGATGAGTAAGATCCTGCCAAGTGACAATTACCTCTATGAGGAAACGTGGCTCCCTCCAGGAGCAACAATTGCCACTTCCCCCACCAGTATTTGCAGGTGAAGAGAGTGGCCTCACCAGGCACAGGAGCAGAGGAAAAGCTCTCTGTGCATTTGGCTGGCAGGGGAGCAGCACAGCCTGCCGTGGAGATCCCTTTCTGTCTGCAGACCTTGCAGGGAGAGAGGATAACATTAAAGACAGTGAAATAAATGGAGGGACCCTTGCTAATTGTACTGTCCTCAACAGAGTTGTATCACAGAAAAATACTTGGGAAGGGTTTGTTGGGGTTTTTGTGAGGTCAGAGCCAGCTCCCCGTACCCAATTCTGTCAAGGTTAACAAGTGTCACTGGATAAAATCACCGAGTTTTTGTCAACCAGGCAAACACAGTGACAGCCCTTCCCTTTGCCCTTTTACCTCCCAGGCTGTGGGAGGCAAGAGGCACCTCCAGCCATTTGTGGGAAGCTTTGTCGTACCACTAAGGTGACACGGCCTTCTCCAGTGTAGTGCTGTGGTCTGACTTTTGTGGCTTTCTCATGGGGCCGGCTCTTGCAGCCCTAAGAGGGCAGAACAGCTCCGGAGAGGATACTTGTGCAACTTTGTAGCACATTCCAGGTATATTAAAGGAACATTCCCAGCTCCAACCGGTTTAAGACTATGAAGCTCTGCCGGCCAGGCAAGGCGAGGGTCAGCACAGTTACTAAGGCAGACCTCCACTTCCTAGCTGTGCTCTGAGGATTGCTACTGTGGCCCTCAGATGACCTCATTCAACCGGTTCATTCCACTTTCCAAGAAAGCTCCATCCCAGATAGAGATCAATCAGGTGCTGCAGGAAAACCCACAGGTCTTAGCAGCGACTCTGTGCACTCAGAGGAGTCAACAGTTCAGCCTAAGGCACCCCACAATATAAAACACAGGAGTGAAGTTTGCATGGACTCGGGTCCCTTCATAGCATTTTAACATGCACCCTGGGAAGCCTGGAGTTGTTTCTTTAAAAATATAAAGTAGCAAAACCTTATCAGCTGTGATGTTGTGTGTGTGTTCACAAAAAGATGTGGTCAGTGCCCTTCTCATGCAATAAATACTGGCCTCATATGACTGATGGAATACCTGCTGGCTACATGCTGTATTATTCTCTGCTGGTGATGGAGCTCTTGTAGCCCCCACTCTCACCTCTGGGAAAGTTTCTACTTAAGTTCTGTGACTGGTCAAAAAATTTCCACAAGTATCTGCATGAAGGAAAATAGGATTTTTCAAAGAGCATTGTACTGTTGGAGAAGATAATAATTCCAAGATTAAAAATAAAGCCTTATCAAAATAAAATAATCTTTCTTAGCTGGCTTTAACTGGTTATTCTTACTGGTCAAGTCTCTCATTTGAAGAACCAAGTGATGCCTCTTGTATAGTTTTATACACTTGATCTGTGGTGTCATTTATAATCCAGACCATAAGAAATTTTCATTGTTTATGTTTCTAAAAATCAGCAATTTGTGGTTCTCTGTGCTGATGTGTTAGCACTTAGACTGTGGGTTATAACATCCAACAGTGACAACTTACACTGCTCTCTTCAGTGGTGTAGATTACCTTTGGCTCTGCCTTGGAGCATCACAGCCCACCTGTGTTCTTTCTGGTCTTGTTTTGTTAGATCCTATTTTGTCTGAATTTGTCAGGCCCTTTCCCTCCCTCAGTGGCGGCTGGGAGTGGCTTGGCTGTGAGGGATAAGCTGCCCTTCCCCAGCATGTCTCTGTCCCATCCCTTTGCATCACCTCCTTTCCCACTCAGAGGAGCTCCCAGAGCTGGCTGGATCAGTGTGAGGCAGCAGAGGAGACCGATGGTTGCCAGCCCAGTGCTCATATTCCCTGTGAGTGCTGCGAAGCCATGGGCCCTCCCCAAGCCTTGGTGTCTCCACATCTGTGCTGGAGGCAATGACAGCACTGTGACTCACAGGTCCCCTGAGAGACCTGGCCATGTCCCCAGAGGGGAAACACCGTGACAGGACCACCCCAGAGAGAGAGTTGGAGGAGGATCAGGTATGAGAGCTCAACAAGTAGGGAGCCAGGTGGGGATGGGGAGGCTCTGCTGGGCTGTGCTCTCAAGGAAGGAGGCCCACACAGCTGCCGCCCATGTTGGGTCACTGGGAGCTTGCACCATTTCACCAGGTAGGGATGGGAAGAGGATAGTGCCTGCCTCCCTCACCTCTCCATGACATCAGCACCTGTGTGTAAACACCTCAGATGTCCCCGGGTTGCTGTCCTCCTTCCCTCTGCTCCTCAGTCCTTCCTTGGCTCATGTTTGTGGTCTTCCAAACACCACTGCTGCTCTTTTCCCCGTGTTTCCACTGTGCTGCCAGTCTGTCCCCACAAGGATGCCAACCCCAGTCCTCCCCTGGCAGATCAGGTTTCTGGGGTTGCCCCTGATTTTTCTGTCACTGAGCGAGTGCTGCCTCTTTGGATGTCGTGGGGCACGCCCGGGGCTCAGCTCAGCAGCACAGCAATGCTGGGCTCAGGCAGGGACGAGGATGACCTCTGTAGGTTTTGGAAAGGCGCCCGAGGCCTGCTGTGACGCTGCTCATGCCCCTGAGGGAGCCCGCAGCAGCACGTGTTGACATGAACCACAGGACGATCAGGAAATGCAAGAACTCCTGTTGCTGAGGGAAGCTGGACTTGGCCCTTGTGTGAATTCGCTGAGCTCTGCAACCGAGGCCCGTGAAAGAAGCATTTCCTGCTGCAGCAACATCGCCTGTTGCCCTCCCTATGCATCACCTTGTGTGGGTCATCTCAGGTTCAGTTTTGTCTGATGAAAGCCCCAGCTGCACCTTCTGCAAGCAGTTTCTGGCTGATTCACTTGAAGGAAAACTTTGTCCTTGGTGGAAACACCCTGCCAAGGGGGAGGGACACGCTCCCTCCTGAGGATCTGCTTCCTTCAGCAGTCAAACTGTGCCAGCAGTGCGAGGACAACAAAAATAAGCACAAATACCCCCCCTTCAACTAGGTCTCAGCAGCTGCAGAATAACATGGGGACTACTCTTGCCTCCTCAGCATTCGGTGAAAGTTCCCCACCCACTTTCACCTGTACAATTCCCTGCCCCTCCTCAAGGCAAAGAGGCAAAATTTAACCCTGACCCTCTTTTTCTACCTCATCCCTGTGCTTCTGAGGGCTTCTTAGGGAAGAAAAAAGAACACATTCCTTCCTGACACATGCATGTACCATGCTGGAGTCACTTTTGCCACTGACAATGGCCACACACAAAACGTGCCCTTCACTGACCAGTACAACTCAAAAGCACCATGTGTGCCAGACGGGGCTTATCCTTTACTGGAGTGTCTTAGGGATGGAGGGTGAAAGGTTCATTCTTCAGCAGCTTTATAAAAAGATCAAGTTTCTGCAGGTGACAACACAGGCAGTAATAAGGGGACACTGCAAGAACGGCTCTTCAAGGCTGGGGTGAACATGTTCCTGGCTGTGTTTGAATTGGAGCCCTGCCACAGAAACCAAAGGAAAAAGCACAAGGTTTTGGAGGTGGCTAACCTTGGCCACAGCCTGCAGCTGGGCTGGTGCCTGTGCTCCGGTGGAGGACACATTGGGGTGGAAAGACCTGTCGGGCCCTTTGCAACCGTGGCATTAACCTTGCCCCTCACACCCGCTGGGGCCGTGGGCAGTGCTGCGGCTGCAGCCATGTGAGCATGGAGCAGGTGGCACTGGCAGGAAAACTCCTCAGGGATGCCAAGGACTCAGCGGGTCCTGGCCCCCCCACTAGTGGTGTTTTTCCACCTCTCGGCCCTGGCATGTCGGCAAGTGCTGGGACACGGGGAGGCACCCGCTGTTGGCAGCGCCCGTGCCATGTGTCATTCAATCCCAATAATCCCAAGTCTCCAGGAGGCTCTGGGGTAGCAGGGGATCCTCTCCTGTTGAACTAAACTTGGGCTATTTTGCTGGGCCTGTATTTTAAACGCAGTCAAGAGAATGGCTTTTCATGCTTGCGTAAGGCTTTCCTCTGGGCCCTTCCTACTCCCCAAACAGTGCAATTCGAGTCAGGAACTGCTGCTGCTGCTGCTGCTGCTGTCACAGACTGAAAAGCCCAAGGCTGAAGTGTGGCATTTTCTACCCGAGCTGTCTCCTTCTTTCAGGCAGGAGCCCGCCTTCTCGGTGACTCAAGTTGCAAGTTTCCTTCTTAATAATGGAGTCCCCTATGACAAGTGTCTAAACAACACCCCCGTGCCCCTCGCTTTGGAGGTTTCAGGAGACAAGTCCCATCTTGTTGCCATGCCTTGCTGGAGCAAGCTACCTCAGGACTGACTCGGTCACTGTCCAAACATCCAGCAAACACTCCCGCACCCAGGCACTGCCCCACATTGGACCAACGCGGGGCTCCAGCAGCTCCCCTCTGAAGGCTGATGGAAGGCAGAGCCTCTCCCTACACACTGCACTACGTGGGGTTCAGCTCCCTACAGTCTTCCTGCTCCCTGAGACAGCACAGTGTCAAATACCTCAGGAGGAACAAGGCTATACTAAACCTCCTCCCTAATCCCTGCCCAGGCTGTGCAGCTATCAGCTGTAAACCAACTCCCAGCCCTACCTGTGCCCAAAAAGGGAATGGCCCCATGCCTCTCTGCGTCACAGCTGAGCAAATGCAGGGCAAGGATCAGGAAGGCACACGCACTCGCCCTTGATTTTCCATTTCCAAAAACATGTCTAAGGGCAAGCGTTTGTGCTTGCTTTAGATAAATGATTACAAGGGGTTTGAGACACAAAGGGGAAAAAATAGTTTTGTTGCCTAGTGGAGTGTGACAGTCACGCGGCACACAGGAGGCATGAGCAGCAGCCCAGCTCCTGGGGCTCGCAAAACCAAGGGCACAGCGAGCTCTCCCAGGAAGAAATTTAGGCTAGAGGGGCTGAGGGGGCATGAGTAAGGATACTAGTGGGAGTCAGCTCCAGTTCCTCGTTTGGTTTCTTCAAGGACATTCAGAGCAGATCCCTTCCACAGCTTTTTTAAGGAGGCAGCATGGGGAACTGTGAGGCACCCCCCGAGCAGGAGGCAGCAGGAGCGTGGTGGGGCTGGGGAAGCTGGGTCACACAGACATCGGCACACGTGGGGCATGACAGGCATTTCAGCACCTCCCCTGGCCACCTCCTCTCCTTTTGCTAAAAAGGAGATGCTCTCTTGAACAGCCATTCTGAGTGAAACTGAGCAGTGAGAGTTTACAGACAGAGAAACAGAATCAGACCACTTCCACTGCTGCGTGTTCTCCTATCCAGCCTCAAGCCCACCCCACTATGGGAAGGCACCTTGGATGAACATTCACAGCAGAGAGGACAGAGCATGCATATGGACCTTGATGCTGCCTCTGCTTAGCAAATACCCCAGCCACTCCAAGACAAACAAATTGGTTTGTGTTGAGGGGAAAGCAATTAACCAAAAACCAGCACCTCTCTACAGGAAGCATTGCCATGGGGAGCTTCATCGACTTCATGTAGTGACACCAGAGGGCTCCTAACCCGGCCTCATAGGTGATGGTCCTAGTGAGCTGCCACGGAATTCGGGTGTTTAGGAACTCTGCTGCTTGACTGAAGGCTCCCAAAGCACCACACACCGAAGGCTCTCTCCTCTCCCCCCGCTCCAGGGACCTGAATCATGGCTGAACCAGGGATGGCCAGGCACATTGCCACTTTTTCCTATATACTGCTATTCTTGGCACCAGGAGAGGTCACTGAGACAGCTGTCCTGGCCCTGTTGCACAACCCTGGGCATCACTGAGCTATTCCTAATGCTATGAAACCAGGACTTTGCCTGCAAGGCTGACATTGAGCACCAGTTCACCCAAAGGCAGCTGTATCCCTCCTTACCCAAACCCAGGCACGTCCGAGGTGTTCTCCCTGCACTGAGCACACACCACACGACAAACGGTTATTATATCATGCTTTTAATACAAACTTAAAAAAATCTGGAACAATAGAAACTGTACAGATTTGATCAACCTTTTTGTGGGTTTTTTTTGTTTGTTTTTAACTAAATCTCTAGACACACCAATATCCCGTTCCAAAATATTGCACAACATTCTGAATACAAAACTCTGATTGTATTCCTCCTTCGCTAAAGAAAAAAAAAAAAGAAGGAAAAAAATAAAGAAAAAGACAGCAACCCCCTCGTTCCCCCTCTCAGTAGTCCCCTTCTCCAAAAAAACCCCAAGCAGAGCACACACAGAAACCCTCCACTCGGAGACATACAGACTTCTGTCCTCTTTTACTCCTCTCCCACAAGGCAACTGTCGATTCACTCCCCGGAGAGGGGCGGGAGGAAAGGGAGGCTGAGTGGGGAGAAAGGAATCTTCACCACTTCTTTTTTTTTTTAAAGTTTTTTTCCTGAAAAAATATTTTTTTCTCTCCTCTTTTTAAGAAAAAATCTTGAAAAGAAAAAAATTACATTTTTTTACGTTAGAAATATACATATATTATATATACCTCTTACATTTTACAAATGTAGCAAATTATTCAATACAAACAGACATCAACAAAAAGAACATAAACCCATAAAAAATAAAAGTTAAAAAAAAAATTCTTCTCTCTTCTCTTCCTAAGAAACCAGGTAAATTAGTGCAGGTTTTTAAAAAATAAAATTGAAGCTGAACGCCTACATCCAAGACTAGAAAAGACCTGAAAAGGCCATTAGTTTCCATTGCTGCCTGATGCTGGAGGAACATTTCTGAAGCACACTTTTTTCCTTTTTAAGATGCAAAGAGGTTGGTCCCTCTTCTTTTCCTCCTTCCACTCACACCACTATTTTTAAAGCAGGTATAATATGTGTGGCAGGGCAAAGCAGCATCAAAGCTTCACACACATAAGCAGGTGGACAGGGGACATCCCCACTTTTCTCCCTCCCTGTGCTGGAGGAGAACACACTGTCTCATGGCAGTGGCTCACAGGTGGCTTTGCCAGATGTGGGGACAGTGGGGGGCAACTGGACCAGGTCCTGCCATTGGGCACTGAGCACCCCTCAGAGTCCAGTGCAGCATGTGGGGGGGCGCCCAGCAGCACCCTGCTGGGGAGAAGGACTCCATGGCAGTGGTAGCATCCATTCAGCAGGGGGTTCAAAGGAAAGAAAAAAGGGAAACACAACAGCTGGGCCATTCCTCATCAACTTGTCCTAGTCTGGAAACCTGCAGGGTTGAGGCTGTGGGCACCAGCTTGGAGGAAACTGTGTGGGCTGCTCTCCTCACCCGCCTGCTGCATTGGTCATAGCTCAACAGCAAGCAGCCTGCTTGGGAAACCCGTGCTGGGCACAAGGTCAGGACTATGCACCCCATCACCCATCGAGGGGAAGGGTGCACTGGAAACTCTCCTTGGAGAGCTCTGGGCAGAGACAGTCTCCCTGGGACAATCCATTACCTTCTGCAAATGCACACTGGCAACACAACTACAAAAGGGCTGGAGTGCCTCCATCTCAGGGAAGGGAGCAGGAAAAGCACACGGTCAAGCTCATCTCACCTGAGACACATTTCTTGAAAGTGCACATTGGTTCCACAAGTGCAGGAGGACTGGGTTTCAGACTGTGCTCCAAGAAGCATCATTAAAACAAACCCAAACCTCAAGTTCGGGAAGCAGCAAAAGCTTATTTTTCATTTAAACTGAGAACTTCAAAGACTGGCGTTTCATCATCTCCATCTCCTCTTTGCACACTTCCATGCTCATACAACAGCCTCCAAGGAGACCTCCCTTCCCACCTAAAAAGCCTCCACCCTTCCTGGGCATGAAGCAGACTTCCTTTGGCTTTCTGTGAAAGTGGGTTTTGCAGTCCTCAACACAGAAGTGATCAAGCTGAAAAGCCACTGCTGCCTGACTGCAGCACATCATCCTGGGGAAAGCTGCAGAGTCCCAGATCCCAGTCCTGCTCTGAAGAGGCACCATACATTCACAGGCTGAGATGACCATTTGCCTTTGGAGAGCCCATCCCAGCTTTGCCCTAAGCATGCCGCTGTCCACGCTGATGTGATCTGGCTGGAAAGAGGAATTTATGATAGGTGCTTCCTTTTCTCACTGGATCAGCCACCTCCTCACAGTTCTCCAGAAAGGCAAGGGAAGGGATTTAGTCAGGTGCATATCTGGCTGAAAGCACAAGCCCTTATGCTACCACTCAAGACAGCAGCTTCAACAGTATCACCCTATCTTCCTCAAAACTTGTGCTTCCTCACCAAGTAAAAAGAAAGTCATTTCCTCTCTGAGACAGGAAGATGAATTCACAGCAGATAATGAGAACTTTGACCTCAGATGCCAACCCAAGTGGATGCTGGCCCCTGCTGCTGGGGAGAACATCTGGGAAGTGGGGGCAGGATCCAAGTGGGGTCCAGTGCCACCTCCCCCAAGCCACAGGGACAGGCAGGTGGTGTTTCTACACTGCAGGGGCTGTCACCCAGACTGACTGGGCAGCCCTGAGAGAGCACAAGGCCCTCTTGCTCAAGTACAGAAAGGTCCAATAACCAGAGCCACTAAGCTCAAAGCACTGTCCCCTGTAGCCACAGCTGGAAGTGCAGATGAGGAAGGGAGCGGGAAGAAGCCATTTCACAGTAATGCTCTGCCCTGACTGTGACGTGCTGGGAGAAGAGTTAGTGCATTTCAGCACACAGACAGAACAGCTGATGCCAGCTTGAGCTGGAGCCACAACAGCACAACGGTCTGCGCCCGTGGGCACAGGCGATGCTCTCCGTCTACATGCAGAGCTGTAACAGAAAAAGCAAGCTCACCCACCCATTCTGGCTAGCACGCAACAAGAGTGTGTGTGTCTCCACCAACACTGACTCATCCTCTTCTTGTCCCTCCTCCAGCATGGTGGTATGAAGATGACATCCCTACACCCAGGTGGAAGGACCCTGTGTCCAGTGCGGGGCAGGGGGTGGTGCAGGGAATCAGGAGCATTGTGACCTACAGTTGCACCAGTCCTGGGCTGGGGTGGGGGAAGGGGGAACACAAACCAAAAAAAAGCCCAAGACTCATTTTAAGGAGTAAAAAAGTGAGTAGGAAAAAAGCACAGGTACTGAGTTAAAAACAATTCAGTGCTTCAGGAGCGTTACCAGCACAGCGCAACAACACTGAGCTCTCTCTTTTCCCAAGAACCTATATTTTTAAGGTTTTAATATTTTCTGTATATTTCTATTTTTCTTTTCTCTCCCTCTTGTTTGTTTGTTTTGTTCTTGTTTCCCCCCTCCCTCCCTGCCCCAAAATACTCTCCTTCCTTTGTGTTCAGTTGGCCAGGACGACAGGCTGGAACGACTGGCTAGGATACTGCATGGCATTCAGGTTGTAGCTGAGTCCTTCCACGAAGGGAGACTTCTCCAAAAAGAGGCTATTGGTGCTGCCACTGAAGACCTGAGCCATATCAAAGGTACCACCTGTGCTGGCGTTGAACTGCGATGCTGGCGGGAGGCTGCTGGCCTGGCTCTCACTGGCAACACCGTCGAAGAAGAGACTGCTGGCTCCCGGCGAGGCGCCACTGTAAACGAACTCCTTGGCATTGGGGGAGAGCTGTGACTGTGGGGCTTGGCTCCCAGCGCTCCCGACGAAGTTTAGAGAGTGCATAGACAGGGAGAGGCCCTTGTGCTTCAGCAGGTTGGTGGTGGGAGATCTGACCATTCTCGGCTGCTGCACAGCCCCTGCTCCACCGCCCCCGCCGCCGGCTCCTCCACCCTTCTTCATCTTGGTTGAGCCGAACTTGGTGGCAGCAAAGGTGGCAGTGGTGAAAGTGATGGGCTGTGCAGAGCGAGGGATGAAGGTGGGGCTGGGTGACTGGCCAAAGGAGGGGGACGGAGAATTGGACAGAGAGTTGTCCTGGCTGCCGATAGGGACAAATACCTGGGCGTCGGGGTTGAAGCTGCTCTTGATTTCTTTGTCCAGCTCTGTGGCACTGCAGCCCTCACTGTCATCTAAGTAGAGAACCTTAACAGAGCCCTTCTCACCGATCTGGTAGGAAACCTCAAAAGGATCAATCCAGACACTCAGCTCTTCTGGCACGTTGGCACGCACATCCTCCACAGCCAGCCCGCTCCGCTTGGCCGCCAGCTCCACCACCGGATCCACCGTCTCCCCTATATGAACACAGCGATAGCCAGATCCCTTCAGAGGTTTCTCTGGGTACCAGTGACCCTCATATTTCTTCTTCAGCAGGCGCTCTAGCTCCTCACCAAACAGGTCTGCCCGCCTCCGAGGAAGCTTGTTGTACAGGTATGAGATGATGAAGTTAAGAGCAACTTTGATCTCCAGATGCATACTCTCTTCGCAGCAAGCAAGTCAGGGCAGTGTATTAAAAGTGACAAAATGACAGAAACATAGACAAGTTTTGACTCCAGAGAGACCTAGGGAGAGAGAGAAACGCATGGATGAAGACTAGAGAAGACAACAACTCTCCACCTGTTGAGATAAACAACCGTGCCTTTTCACGAACAAAGCAGAATGAGCAGTTTGCACAAATACTAACAAGAAGTAACGCTCTCTAGGAGAGTCACCACAAATCAAAACAGAGGGATGCTGCTAGAGAGGAGTCTCCCTGCTCCTCTTCCAGAGGAAGTATGGGTGTAGCCACTACCCACAAACAAATACCTACATCACACTCACCTTGCTGCCAAGCACTGCTGCTGTAACCCGGCAGGCCACTGTCTGCTCTGGCAGGGCTCTGTCAGCACATCTAACACGCCTCTCCTGCCCTGCACTCGGCAGCCTCCAGCACGGCTCACCTGCCCCAGCCTCCCCCGAGCACAAGTGCAGCACCTGAACAGCCTCGTGACTCGCTCAGCAGCTCTGTGCAGAGACCTGCTCGCGCTCAGGACAGCAGGGCCAGCCTCTCCTCTGGGGGGCCGGGTGGCTGTGCCGGGTGCCACGTCCTGCTGGCACAAGCGCAGAAGGGACGAGAAGGAGCGAGGGAGGGTGCCGGGGCACCAGCTGCCAGCCCATGTTTACTATCCCCTTGACTGGCAGGCACATATCTTATTAAGTGTACCCAGTTGAGACTCTGCCTAGCTACAAGCATGAAATCTCAGTTTAATTCTGCTAGGGGGGAGAACGGGGCAGGAAATCTGCATAGGGTCACAAAATACACACATGCCAACAGCCTGTCCAATACAGCTCACATCGCTTATCCCTGCACAGAGGGAAAATGAGCTCTGCCAGGATTGGGTACCTACTTAATAAAAAATGAAATTTCTTGCCAAAGATTGAAATAATCCTCCTTCCTGTCCCTCTTTGCCCTGTGAGGAAGTTTCTGAAATGGAGGGAACCCACAAAAGCACAATGCAAAACCACAACACTCAACTTTCCCATTATACACAGATTTGCCAATAGTGTTTGTCTGGGTACAAAAAAACCCCCAGACCAGGTATGCCAGCACTACACTCTGTCACTCATCCAAAGAAGATGAATCCCACAGATATTTTAAGAGGAAGCACACTTCCAGTAGCCTCCACGCCTCTCCAGGGGAAAGGAGAATATCCAGTTTTTAATTGGCAGCTTACTCAGAGGCCGCTCTGTCTTCAGCTGCCCTCACCTTGCTCAAAGAGACACACCGTGCTCAACCTTCTTCCTAAAATGGGCTTTAGGGATGTTCTTGCACAGCACTCAAGCCAACGTTTATGATGTGTGACAATTATTTGGGGGTGGGGACGGAGTACAAATACACACTGTCAGCATTCCCCTGAAAAATCCCAGCAGCACAACCAGGTATCCACACTGGCCTAAGTCAGGAGGAATTAAAAAACTGATCAGACCTGTTTGCTTGGTCTACTTTAGTGGACAGGAAGGACTGACTAAATTTTAAAGAAGCCCTCAAGTATTTTGAAGCTTTACTTCAAGAAAGGGATGCAGATTCTATGTTTTTTCTATACTACTCTGCATTCACAGAGGCTTAGCTTTAGGGTGATGGTAACCAGAAGCAGATCCCACACCTCAGATCCGCCAACAAGGAGGCAGGAACCCCTTTGGGTTTGACTCAGCAATGTAGAAAGACACAGGAAAAAGGGAGCAGAAAAGAAACCTTGCCTTTAAGGCCCGCTTTAAGGAATTACTGTAAGGTAACAAACTTTGGTAGGTCACTGCAACCTGACCAAGTCCAAGAACAGACAGATGCCAAAGAAATAAGCAACCAGTTTTTCTAAGAACAGTTAAGGAGAAGCCATTTTCAGAAGGCAAAAGTCTTGGCACAGAGACTGAGCCTTTTCCACAGAAATTAAGTGTGAAGCAAACCCCTAAAAGAGCACACCTAAACCCTAACAAGAGCTTGTGTGGACTATGCTACCTCAAGGGAGGATTATATGGAGCTCTCTAACTTTTTTGGCTTTGAGACATTCAAAAGAGAGGATACCTTGGGATCCCAGCAAGTTAAGCAGAAAGAGAACAGCCAGTTTGTGAGTCTTTTAATCTTGCGATAAATTCTAATCCAGATCCAAAATCTATTAAGAAATCAGACATTAAAGACTGGGAAAGGAACAGTGGCCAAAATTTGTTAACACCCTGTCTGCTATACAAAGGTCTCAATACACATTGAGGAGCCCAGTTACTCATCAACTTTTTGCAGAAAGCAGTGAGGAGATACAATTATACATCATCTCTTTTTTTCTTTTCCTCCTGTTTTCCTAAAAAGAGAACACTCTGTACCTTGTTTATGAAAAAGGTAAGTTAATTAGCCTAATAACACCAACAGCTGCCAAAGTAGTGGCATACAACTGATACCTGCCGAAGGCACAAAAAAAAGTCACTGGCTCCTCAGGTTGTTGACATGGCAAGATGCACACCAGTAACATCCCCTCAATCTCTTTCTACTGCACTGAAATGTGATAAAATAATTAAAAAAAAATATTTAAATCCCCCAAACCCACGGAAAACCAGCTGAAGCAGCACGGCTCTGAGAGAAGAAATTACTGAATATCAATTGTAAGAGGTATTCTGAGCAGTCTTCCATAAAGGCCAGCATTTTCAAAGTAAAGGCTTACTGTACATGGGCAGAACATCGAGGTGCTGGCAGGGAACAAAGGGTTGTTTCTCTGCTCTGCCGAGGGAAGGCAGGAGCCCCCTCAGACTCCCCGTTTATCGCTATGATGAAGGGGAGAGGCCATACCATCACTCGCAACAGAGAAGAGCGAACAAGGGAACGATTCCCTCTCCTCCTGGCTACACCAACACGGTGCGTGACCTTGCGGGTATCCCACTTCGAGCTCCCGAAGGAGGCCCGGCCCCGGGAACAGGCTGACCGCCGCCTCGGGACTGAAACAGACGGCGGCCTGCGGTCCCACAGCCGGACACACCCGTCTGGAACGGGAGCGCCCTTCCCAGCACCCCCCAAGGGCGGCGGAGAGGCTCCCCCCCGCCAGACGAACGGCTCCGCGGGGACGAGCGCTGTCGCCCCTCCATCCCGGAGCCCGGCCGGCCCCGGCAACGCCGGGATCTGTAGTCCTCGCCCCCCCTCCCCGCCCCGCGACCTACTTCTCCCCGGACTGCGGCTCCCGGCGCGCCCCGCGCCCGGCCCGGCGCGTCCCCGGCGGGGCAGGGCACAAAATTTTCCAGGGCACATGCGCGCTGGGGCCCGCCCGCCCTTCCCGGCGCTGCCCACGGCCGGGAACCTCAAACTGGGCTGGAGGGAACAAAATGGTGAACTGGGGTACTGCAAAGCGTCCCCGACCCAATGACTTTCACCCCCATTCTTCTCCCTTGAAGCCCCTATTAATCCCCGCGGGGGCCACAGCCGCACAGCGGCTCCGCGGACGGGCAAATCGCTGCCCCTGATGGGGAGGGGGACGATGAGCCCCCTCAGACCGAGCTCACAAAGGGGACGCGCGCTGGAGGGGCCCCGGCCCAAGGAGGGCTGTGGGGGAGGGAAGCACCCCCGGCCCCACTTACTTCGTCCTCGGCTCCAGGGCCGGCGGCTGCTGGCGGCTGTCGCGGGGGCCGAGGGCGCTGCCGGCGGATCTGTGCTGTGCCCCGTCTCGTCCGTGCCCTCCCTCCCTCGTCCCCGGCGGCGCGGGGCGGGCCCGGTGCTGTGGTGTGGCTGCCGCTGCCGTGTCCCCAGAGCCGCCCGCGCCCTGGCCCCGAGTGAGCCAACTCACGGCAAACTTTCACCCTTAGCAACCTCTCGGCGCACGGATCCGCTCCCGCCCCGCGTGATGCGGCCGCGGGGGGCGGGCCGGGACTACTTCCCCCTGCCGTCGCCGTCCGCAGCGCCCTGGGATGGACGGGGGGGTCGGGGGGTGGAGCCCCCTCTGTGCCCCCCCCGGCACCGGGAGTATCCCGGATCCGCGCTCCAGGAAGGAAGGAGGGGGCAGCGGCCTTAGCGGGGATTGACCTGAGGATTTCCCCAAGCGGCTTAGCCTGAGGCGACGGGGGGGCGAGGGGGG
>VZRX01009172.1:63673-77658 GCA_013398075.1 Notiomystis cincta | reverse complement strand
TGGATTAATTTTCCTGACAATCAGATTTTCAATGGGAGAATCAGTCGTTGGTTGAAAACACCCAATACAAGTTCATTTCCCTTGACTAAAACAGAAGAAGTCTCGTGATAGGATGGCCACACTTTCTTATGGACTCCACAAACTCCCTACTTTTTGTACTACATCATCAGAGCAAAAACTGTGGGAAAAAGTGAGGCAGCAACAAGAAGGACAAGAGAAATTAGAGATAAAGGGAGGAAAAGATAGAGAAAGGACGAAGTTCTTAGATTAGCACAGGATCGGCTGAGCTCAGATCTAAGCTGGGCAATTATTGAGAAAACTGACAACCAGGCTCATTTTTCAAAGCAACAGGTAAATTTATATCTGTTTGCTTTTCATTATGAGTAGCAAAGGGCACCGGGATCCCTCTCAGCTCTGAAGGGTGTGGCGCTCGTTAACAGCTCGTTTTACGAGGCCCAGAGGAGCTGCTGGCTGCAAGGGTGAGAGCCAGGTGCCTGCAAGGAGAAAAGCTTTTCCCCGTGGAGACTAAAGGATGTCAAGGCTTGTGTGGGCCAGGACTGCAGGTTTGGGTTGCTCTCAGAAGTGATAAAACTTGTGTGGGTTTATTCCAGGGAGTCTCTCGGAGCTGGCAGGGAGCGATGGAGCAGCTCAGCAGGGTTTGGGCCCCTCACCCTATGACTGCTTCAGCTCCAAAAGGTACTAAAGCTTCCTCCAGCTGTTCACTCATGAATTGCTGGGATGTGTGGATTTCTGAGGAAAGAAAGCAGCAAACAGATACCTCAGCTCCACTAAAACTACGGCAAAACCAGCTGGTATTTTTTGTGGCAGCCTGCAAGTGTTGGTTTGATCCACTGGATTGGCTTCCCTGCTGAGAGGTAAGATTGTTGACCCACTTAGACTCTGGGTCCTGCAAGCAAGAAAAGGTTGCAAGAGTGTGGGGGTGATGCCCAGGGAAGCTGTGGATCCCTGGAAGTGTCCCATGCCGGGCTGGATGGGGCTTGGAGCAGCCTGGGCTAGTGGAGGGTGTCCCTGCCCATGGTAGGGGTGGGACTGGATGATCTTTATGATCCCTTCTAACCCAAACCAGCCTATGATTCGATGTAATTTGATTTCCCAGATTTCTGGATGATGGATCAGGTTTATACATGGAGAAATCCTTGTGGAATTGAACCCAGACCGTTGTTTTGGTGCTAAGCAGCGCCTGGCAAATGCAGGTTGGTGGCTGCTGACAGGAACCTGCCTGATTCCCCCTCAGGTTTTTCACCCTGTGGAGATACACTAACTTTAGAGGGAAAACAACCCGTAAAAGCAATTATATGAGTTGGAAAGCAATTGACATTTTTGTCAGAGCAAGAAGCAAATCACAGAACACAGATCATTTCCATGTTTCCTAAGCCATAAATAGAAACCTTGTGAAAATGAGAGGGTTTTAAAACAGGACCTGTGCTCTTAAGACTCGTGCTGGTGAGAAAAAGGTGTTTATTCAGTTTTTCTTTACTTGAGTAGCTACCTACTTAAACCTGGGGTTGGTTTAATGTTTTCAGTTAACCAGTTGTTTAAATAAGTCCTGGGGGGTTTAGGTTAGAAAAAACCAGGGAAAACTTTGGAAGGAGGCTGTAGCTCAAATTCCTGAACTTAGCTTTGATCAAATCATACTAACTTTGGTTTTCTGAGCCGGTCACAAAAGCAACTTTGCATTAACTTTGGCTAAAGATGAGGTGGTCACCAGAGGGTGTCAGGTCTGAGTCAATTTGCAATGTCACCATCAGCCTTCAGGTACTTCTAGAGTCAAGGTATTAGCTCTTGATTTCTGCAAACCTTGCTTTAAACTTCCAGACATTTGAGGAGTTGGAAACTTGGGATTTCTCTGCCTGTTAACAAAGGTGTGATTGCTGCTGAGACAGATGCCCATGGGAAGTGCAGGACAAGAGGAAATCAGCCTGAGGCAGCTTAGTCAAGACGTAAATGCAGTTGGTGTTCCCCCAGGCCCCCTGTGGTCTCAGGTTCTCCCACAACCTCTGAGATGATCCTTACACAATTTAGGATTGAACTCACAGCTGGATAAGATGAGTAGGGCCAGTTCTGCACAAACATGAGCTCCTTCAGCTCAGAGCAGCTCCTCCTCAGGACCACATCAGATACAGCAGAGAGGAGCTCTTATCTGGAATGAGACCACCGTGCCCCATTCCCCTGCCTGTGGAAAACTGTGGAAGTGGTGGAACAGAAAGGCCTGTGGATTCCTTGTCTGAGAAGGAATATATATTTTGAATCTCTTGTTCTCGCTCACTCTCCCAGTAATCCTTTTTCTTTTCTTACTGGTTGAGCAATGGGTTCAATGGGCTTTGGAGAGCTATTTATTCTTCTCACAGGATTATGTTTCTGAACAGTAATGACCAACCCAGGGCTTTACCAGTGTGTGTGAATAGGCAGATTTCATTTCTCCCTGTGACTCACTTCACTCTTGTTTACACTCTGCTGTTGGGCGATATTCAATGTGAAATAGGAGAAATTCCTCTGCTGTCTGTAGAAAATGGAGCTAGAAAAGGAGGCTGAAGAAAGTTGTGAAAAATACACAAGGTTTGTGTGGAACATGTGATTTTCATCTAATGGGAGTGTGAAGACAGGAACTGGCAGGGAGAAAATGAGGGCAGGATGTTTCTATCCTTGTAGCAAAGTTACCAAATAAAAGTAAAAACTTATGTCGTGCAACCAGCAAGAATTTGCATTTTAAATCTCAAACTAGTGCCACTCCCAATGAGCCTAATGTGAGAGAATGCCTTACTTATAATATTATTCTAGTATTCTAGTTAGTAATATTATTCTTTGCCTTATTTATCAAGTTGAGAGGGCTCTTCATAAGCCTGTCAAAGAGCATAAAAGAAATCTGAAAGAAAGAAAAATCCCACCCCATCAGCTCAAAAATATTGTGCAGAGATATTGTGTGACCACAATTCAGAAGTGAGGGAGCAATTTCCTAAGAAAGAGATTTGTATCCTGCTTTGTGCCTGGAAAGAAATGTCCAGTGTTGTCATTTTAGAGATTATATGGTGACGGTCAAAATAGATTTAGATTTCTAGATTAGCTTTAAAAACCCTGCAGAACAATTCTGGGAAAAGCAAGTGTCAAGGAGTAGGTATGAAAACTTAGATAAGTTCTGCATTCAAGTGTCTTTCACTAAATCCACGATGGTAAGATTATTTCTTGCAGTTTCGACGTGACATTTATGTTTCACCCCCACAAACAGGAGTAATTTACCACAGACTGCCAGTTTGGAAACAATCTGTCGTGAAAATACAACTAAAGTGAATAAACTGATGCCGATGAGCCTGGAGTTAAAAACAAAAGATGACTCTTGGAGTTTTGATTAGGTGAAAGAAATATGTCACATGCCATTAAAATGGAATCAAAACTGGATCTAGTTGGTGGATAACACACATTCACTGAGAACAGTAATTTCCATCTGGTAGATAAAATCCCTTTTTTGTTGGGTTTGTCAGAAAACCCCCATTAATTCAAATAAGTCTTTATCTAAGGTTACTTGATTTCAGCCTGATTTCAACTCCCCAAACCTGGTTGAATTAAATCATTACCCAAAAAATAAAAAAAAAAAAAAAAGCCAATAGCAAGAAATTTTCTGAAACAACATACTGACATGTCACTGGAAAAAGTACAATTTGGAGGAGAAAGAACGTTACCTTAGGCAGTGGTTCCTTCTTAGCACAATTGATCCCCCCAACGAAGACCATGTTGGGCATCACCGGCCTGACGTACTCGAACACAAAGTCAAACCTCAGGATCCAAATGGCAGCGGAGTTCACAATGTCCGTGAGGGACATATCCCTCTGAAGAAGTTCCGAGGAAAACCTGAGTGCTTCTCCATAGAAACCGTCACAGTACTTAAGCTCCAGAAGGGAAATCAGGGCATTCTCCACCCTCTGGAAAAAAGTCATGCTGTCTGAGTTGAAGCTGAAGAGTCTTGGGATGTAGGAGAGAGGACTTGGGCACTCTGTGGCTGAGAAGTGCAGGTTGCAAGGGAATCCCCTCATGAAGAACAAGAAGGGAAGGGACAAGTGATGGGCAATGGTGGGTCCGCACAAGAAAGCCGGGTCTGTCAGGAGGGCGTCGAAGCCGCTTTGGTTGAGGAACCTCAGGGTCTCCTGACTCTGGAACAGGTCCTTGCACTGACTGTAGAAGGTTTTGAAAGTGTTCACCGAGGCCTTGTACAGTGCCAGGACGTTCAGGGGGAAAGGCTTGTCTGTCAGATGCGCGGCGACGTATTCCTGGAAGACGTTATCCAGCTCTGCCAGGGTCTGTTTCACCGGGTACTTGACCACCTTGTAGGCCTGCGTCGTCTCCATCTGCCAGCTCACCTCGGGAACCAGCACCACCACCTCGTGTCCTCTCTCACTCAGCTTCTCCACCACTTCCTGCATGCTCAGCCAGTGGCTTCCCACCATGGGCACCACCAGCAGCTTCCCTCCATCCGAGAGGTCAGACAGGAGAAGGAGGATGGAAATCCAGGCACAGCAAAGCCTCAAAGCCATGTTGCCGTGGTCAGAGTAGGGGCTGTGGAGGAGACTTCTCTGGCAGGCTGCAGCCTGAAGATGCTTTGGAAAGCAACTGATGGGTGAATTTGTTGCATTGTGCTTGTAAAAATCCCACAGTTAATGATTGACTGCTTTGGATCGCGAGTGCTTTGTTATCTTTCCTTTATGTTTCCTTTTCCTTCCGTGCTTCAGAAGCCAAATTTGCTGACCCTTTCAATGCTGAGTCATTGGTGTTAGATCCTCAACCTCCTACTGGGATCCCTCAGGACTCCTCATCTTTGTTGGGTCTTGTGTTATACCTTGGCTGGGACCCAGAAAGGCAAACTTGATGTGAACAACTCCCAGTCCCACAATAAAAAATGAAAACAGCCTCTCTATGTTGGAGACACAGATCCTCAGGATAAGGTTCTCCTGGTTCTCCCAGGCATGGAGCAGGAGACCATCAGGATAAGGCTCTTCTGAGCTGGCAGGAATCTCCTCAGTGCTAGGGACACCATGAAGAGGTGCTGAGGGAGGCTGCCCTGGCAGCTGAAGCCCAGGTTTTTGCTTTACAGAGTTGTTTCCCAGCCTGGGAGGTGGCCCCCAGGTAGTTGAAAACTCCTCCCCAGCAGGAATACGACAAGCGCTAAATGTGTTTAAGCAACCACTGGAGCTTCAGGTTTCAGATCTGGCTCAGCAAAGGAGCAGGCTGAGGAGCGTTTCCCAAGATCCATCAGCCTCACAGCATTGCCATTGATGCCAAAATTAAAAATAATGCACCCTAGGATATTTAAGGTATTTTGTGATAGCACCCCAGCTGTTTGCTGAAGTGGGATAAAGGGAGGGCTGGCAGGGAAATATCCTGCCCTCCCCTCCCTCCTGCTGCGGGATGAATTTTCCATCCAAACCTTCTATGTGAGGAGTAGGTGCAAAGGCAATCGTGGGACGGGTGAAGTTAATCAGTACCTCAATGTTTGTGAACTTGCCAAAGTTATCCCCCAGTTGGCCTAGTTATCCCAGGTTATCCAAGCCAGAAATTCTGGGTGAGCTGGACTTTGCTGGGTTCAAGGCACTGCAAGATGAAAATTGCTTCCTGCTCACATGTGAGCAAGGGGACAGGGGGAGCGCTGGATTTGGGTGAAAAGTCACAACAGAGCTGGGGAAGGGGCTAAAAAATCTCAGCCGAGGGAACTGGGGGTGTTTATGGAGACAAGGAGGATCAGGGGGAACCTTGGTGCTCTCTACAACTCCCTGACGGGAGGTGGGGTGGGATTGGGCTCTTCTGCTGTGTCCCAAGGGAAGGACGAGAGGAAATGGCCTCACAGAGCTCCAGGGGAGGTTCAGAGTGGATATTAGAAAAAAAGAAAAAAAAAATCACTGGAAGAGTGGTTTAGCACTGGAATAATTTGCCCAGGGAAGTGGCGGAGTCACCATCTCTGGAAGTGTCCAAGAGGAGTCTGGGTGTGGCACCTGGGGACGTGGTTTGGGGGTGATGGCGGCAGTGCTGGCATGAGGGTGGGACTGGGTGATCTTGGAGGTCTTTTCCAAGCTTGATGAGCCTGTTGGGTCCAGGCTGAGCCATTCCAGGCTCAGGAGGGAATTATTAGGGTAGCTACAACACGCTGGCCAAGCATGGAATAAATGCATGGCTGGAGATGCCCAGACCCCTCTAATAAATCTGTGACAGGAGATCCCAAAACCCCTCTAATGAACCCATGGCAGGAGGTCCCAGACCCTTCTAATAAATCCATGGCAGGAGACCCCAACCACTCTAATAAATCCATGAAAAGAGCGCTTCAAACCCCTCTAATAAATCCATGGTGGGAGATCCAAAACCCCTCTAATAAACCCATGGCAGGAGGTCCTAAACCCCCCTAATACATCCATGAGAAGAGAGCCCGAAACCCTTCTAACAAATCCAGGAAGAGATCCCCAAACCCCTCTGATAAATCCATGACAACACATCCCAAACCTCTCCAATAAACTCACAACAATAGATCACCAAAGCCGTCTAATAAATCCATGAAAGGTGATCCCTAAACCCTTCTAATAAATCCAGGACAGGAGATCCCAAAATCCCTTAATAAACTAATTGCAGGAGACCCCAAGACCCATCTAATAAAGAGAGCCCTGACAAGAGATCCCAAATCCCTGTAATAAATCCACGACACAGACGAACTGTTTGTTTGAAAGAGGGAGCTGGTCTTCATATAATCCCCCGACGGTTTACATCTGAAGGGACCTTAAAACTCATCCCATTCCACTCCGTGGCATGAGCAGGGACATTTTCCGCTATCCCAGCTCTCTCCAAGCCCTCATCCAGCGTGTCCTGAACATTTCTAGGGACGGAGATCCCACAGACTCCCAGAACGCCCCCTCTCCTCACGCCGGGAAAACTACAACTCCCAGCAAGCCCCGCGCGGGCCCAGCACTCCCCGCGGGCCGCCGGTCCCGGCGTGCTTTGTGCGGTGCCACACAACAAATATGGCGGCGGCCGCGGGGCTCTGGATGTGAGGCCGGGTCGGGCATGGTGAGTGAGGGGCTCTGAGGTCTTGGGGATCGCTGGTCCGAGGGAGACTTACGGGGCTGGGGGGCTACTGGCATGGATTTATTAGAGAGGCTTGGGAGTCTTAGGACTTTATCAGAGGGTTTTGGGAACTCCTGCCCTGGGTTTGTTAGGGGGGTTGGGGATCTCTTGCCATGGGTTTATTAGAGGGGTTTGGGGCATCCTGCCATAGATTCATTAGAGAGCTTTGAGAACTCCTGCCATGGGTTTATTAGAGGGGGTCGGGATCTACTAATTTGGGTTTATTAGAGGGGTTCGGGATCTACTAATTTGGGTTTATTAGAGGGGTTCGGGATCTACTAATTTGGGTTTATTAGAGGGGTTCGGGATCTACTAATGTGGGTTTATTAGAGGGGTTTGGGATCTATTGTCATTGATATCTTAAAGGGGTTTTGGGATGTCCTGCCATGGATTTATTAGAGAAGTTTTGGGGTTCCTTGCCATGAATTTATTAGAGAGGCTTTGGAATCCCTTGCCATGAATTTATTAGAGGGGATTTGGGATCTCCTGCCAGGGGTTTATTGGAGGGATTTGGGATCGTTTGTCAATGATGTCTTAAAGGGGTTTGGGGGATCTCCTGTGGCAAATTTGTTAGAGGGTTTTGTGGTCTCCTGCTATGGATTTATTAGAGTGGTTTGGGAATCTCGTGGGTTTATTAGAGGGTTTTGGGATCTCCTGCCATGGATTTATTCCAGCCTGTGCTCTGAGTTGTCCCTGCTTTGTGAAAGCCCTGGACCATCCAGAAATCCTTCCAGTTGATATTCCTGTGTGGTTTTTAAGGGAAGGAGGCTGCCAGCAGCAGCGCTGGGAGGATCCAGAAATAAGGAGCGAGGGAGGATTTGACACCCTGAAGCGGTGGGTGGGTGGTGTCTCCTGGATATGGCCCTTTTTTGGGATAAATAATCCACCCAGGAGCTGCTGGGCATTCAGGGAGGAGAAGAATCTAAATGCTAAAGTGCAACAGGCCTGACTGGAAACAGGAATGAAGGCTGGGAGACAGCTTGGAATGAATGCCAAGCCCAGGAATTACATCCAGCAGCTTGGGAGGAGGGGCCTTTACAGAGTTCTTAAGGCAGTTGAGGGTAAGAACTGCATCCAGAGGAGGAAAAGCTGATGCAAAGTGATTTATTTCCCATTTATGTTCATTAGGAAAGAGAAACTTTAAAGTCTTTATGCTTTAATGTCTCAGATGAAGAAGCTCCAGGGGTTTGGAGGTGGTGGATAAGAATAACAATTCACTTGTAGGAGTAAATAACAGCTTTGTGCAAAATGGAATTGTGGTGGGTTTGATTCTGGTGAACAGTCTGCTCAGACTTGTGGTAATAGAAATGCTTTTAATTCACCCTTTTTTGTTACTTTAATTTACACTTTTGCATGGATTAATTTTTAGGATGACCAGAATAAAATGAAAAATTATAAACAAATTCTTCAGTCAGGGCTCCAAGGTTCATAGTGGAGGATTTGGGTGGGTTCAGCTGCACTTCTTGTAGTAAATGCTTGTTTTATCTTTCTAAAGGACTCTTCTGCCTTCACAATGTTTGGGGACTTATTTGAAGAGGATTTTTCCTTTATTTCAAACAATCATTGCGGGAAAGGGAAGAAATCAAAGCCCAGAGAGTCTGAGCCTCCAGCTCCCAGGGATTTCACCAACCTCAGTGGAATCAAAAATCAGGGTGGGACCTGCTACCTCAATTCCCTTCTGCAGACTCTGCTTTTCACACCTGAATTTAGAGGTGAGGTGCTCAAAACCCTTTTGAAATAATGTTGGGATTGATATTTTAGTGAGAGTTGCATTTCTGGTGATTTATTTAAGAAACATAGTGAACTCAGGTAATTTTGGAGCACAGTTCACTTCAGATAAATTATTACAGAATAACATTGCAATGCTTGACACTTAAATACAGTAAATTTTTAAAGAGAGGATGTTATCTTTTTAAATAATATATTTTTTTTTCTAATTGCAGAGGCTTTGTTCTCCCTGGGCCCTGAAGAACTTGGGACTCTGGATGACAGTAGGAAACCAGATGCAAAGGTGTTGGGAATTTTCTTATTGGTCACTGTCCAATGTTGGTTTGAAGGAATATGGTTCCAATTAACGTGGAACTTGTGAAAATGAGTGAAAACCTAAATTTGATACTGAGAGGCAGTTTGGGCTGGCTGATACTGGACTTTTCACCCAGTTCTTAGCTTCCATTGCCAAAAGGTTTTGGTTCAGAAGTCAGATATTGAGTTTGTTTCTGCTGAGATGTTCTCCCTCCCATCTCATTCCACCCCCACCACCGAGCCCTTCAGGAGAGCTGGAGAGGGACTTAGGACAAGAGATGGAGGGACAGGACACAGGGAATGGCTTCCCAGTGAAGAGGGCTGGGTTAGATGGGATATTGGGAAGGAATTGTTCCCTGTGAGGGTGGGGAGGCCCTGGCACAGGGTGCCCAGAGAAGCTGTGGCTGCCCCTGGATCCCTGGAAGTGTCCAAGGCCAGGCTGGATGGGACTTGGAGCAGTCTGGGATACTGGAAGGTGTCCCTGCCTGTGGCAGGGGTGGAATGGGATGAGCTTTAAGGTCCCTCCCACCCCACCCCATTCCATGGTTCTGCTTGGCTGTGTAAGGTGAGGCACTGTAGATTTTTGGGAACTAATTCTGACTGCTTGGTGTGAACTGAGTTACGAAATAGGCAGGGGTAGTTTATCACAAACTTTGTGCCCAGCTGCTTCTGTTTTGTTGGAGGGACTGGTTTGAAGGCTGTGTCTGATGTGCCGCTCCCGCTGTGCTGTTGTCGTTCCCAGGTCCGGATAATCCCGCTGCAGCTGCAGCGCCTGTTTGCTCAGCTCCTGCTCCTGGACCAGCAGGCTGCATCCACCACAGACCTCACCGAGAGCTTCGGCTGGAACAGCCAGGAGGTGCCAGGCTCCAGCCTGACACACTTCTCCATGGGCAGAGATGGGTTTGGGGAGTCTGGCATTTAGGAAATACCTTAAAATCCTTCAGGCTGTGGAGGTGACATTGAACTGGGTCAGCTCTTGCTGTATCCTGTTGGATCTCCTCATGGAGTCCATGGCAGTTGTATACAGGAAGGAACAGAAGATGGTTGTTCCCTTAGATACAATTCCAGTTGCTTTTCCTCTGTTTTTATAGGAGTGTTTTTCCACCAGGCTTCTTGTTCTTAGATTATTACCCAAGTTGAACTGTGTCAGTCAGAGATTAATCTAAATCTAGGGAATGTCTTCAAATTGACAGAGAGTTGGTTTAGATGGAATACTGAGAAGAAGGTGGTGAGGCCCAGGCACAGGTTTCCCAGGGAAGCTGTGGCTGCCCCTGGATCCATGGAAGTGTCCAAGCCCAGGTTGGAGGGGGCTTGGGGCACCCTGGGATGGTGGAAGCTGTCCCTGCCCATGGTAGAGGGTGGAGCAAAATGAGCTTTAAGGTCATTTCCAACCCAGCCACTCTGGAATTTTATGGTTCTACCCAAGTGAAAGTGTCTTAGGTGGCTTGTAGCATAACCAAGTTAAAAATAACAATAATAAGTGTAGTACTTCACTACTCAAGTAGTAAAAGCATGAGTAGCTGTTGAGACTCTGTGACACTTGATGTGTTATTTTTAAGCCATAAGCGAAGCACAGCAGTGTTTCACTCCTTCCTGCTTTGGTCTTCCTCCTGCAGGAGATGAGGCAGCATGATGTGCAGGAATTGAACAGGATCCTCTTCAGTGCTTTGGAGACTTCCCTCGTGGGCACGTCGGGCCACGACCTCATCAACCGCCTGTACCATGGCACTGTTGTCAACCAGATCGTTTGTAAGGAGTGCAAGAACGTCAGCGAGAGACAGGTAAGGCCAGGCATCTTCCCCTGGGGGGGTCTCTTCGGCCTGGTGACTTTAAATGCTCTGGTTTTAAAATCCAGAGATAATGCCATCCTCAGTGCCTTGCAGAATCCAGGTAGTGAGTGTAGGACTTTAAGCCCTGGCTTTTCGGCCGCATTTTCTAAATGAGAGGTAAAAACCCCAAATGTTTTGCATCTTCTGCGTTCACAAGCCCTGCCTTTGGTAGAGGTAGTTAGCACAGAGTGCAGTGAGGTAACAGCAAAACACATCCTGACCGTCTTTTATGCCCTTTGTAATTAAATCAGTTCTTAAAAATTAATTTCTCTGACTGTACGAGGGTCTTTTGCCCATCAGCTGTGATGAATAGAATGAGTAGGCTTCTAATATACCACAAACTTAGAGCCCTCAGAACGTCATTTCTTGTCCTTTCTGTACAGGAAGATTTCTTAGACCTCACAGTGGCAGTGAAAGGTGTGGCTGGCTTGGAGGAGGCCCTGTGGAACATGTATGTAGAAGAAGAATACTTTGAGAATGACAACTTGTATCGATGTGGAGCCTGTGATAAACTGGTGGAAGCTTCAAAGGTAACCCCTTGGGGTGTGATGATGTAGGGTTAGGTGGGATATTAGGAAAAAAAATCTTCCCTGTGAGGCTGGGGAGGCCCTGGCAAAGGGTACCCAGAGAAACTGTGGCTGTTCTGGATCCCTGGAAGTGTCCAAGGCTGGGCTTGGAGCATCCTGGGATGGTGGAAAGTATCTCTGCCCATGGCAGGGGGTGGCACTGGATGGGTTTTAAGGTCCCTTCCAACCCAAACCATTCCATGATTCTTTGAAACCTCAGCAGGGATGTCAGGAAGAGCTCCTGTGGCTCATTTTCCAAGTATCATTGCAGTTCATGTCCCTGACACTGAGTGTGGTGTAATTTGGAGAGTATTAACTCATTCAGCACCTCTGCTGCACCTGGCTCTGGGCATTTCAGAGGATTGGCTGAAAGTATTTGGGGTATGTTGTGTACCCCCAGGGAGATGTGATTTTGGGTGAAAACTGTGTGTAATGTTGGAATGCCTATATACCCTTGCTTGCTGAATGTCACTGCCACTATTTGTATATATGTATGTATGTATATATGTGTATGTGTGTACAGATATGTGTGTATTTAGAGTTAGTGTATCAGTTTAGTCCTCAAATAGGCGAATATGGAATAAGGGGTGGAGTGTCGTGGGGTGATTCTGTGACAGTCTTGTTACAAACTTCAAAGTGACAAAACAAACTCTTGTGACAAACTTAAAGCATAAAATACAAATAAGCAGATCCATGCAATGAGAGGAAAATAATGGAGACTCACTTTTCTAGAACCTAAATGAGAGAGAAAATTAGTGAGCAGCTGTTGCTCTGTGCGTGGAATGGGATTGTTGCTCTGGTTTTGTGGAGGGAAGCAGACTCAGCCTGTTGGTGCCCCCCTCACAGCAGCAGAGCTCGTTGGCCTCCTGTAGCAGGAAGTCCAAACCCTGCAGCCCTCTGGATGTGTGAAGAAGTAGTCCAAAGGGAAGCTGAGGACAGGTCAGGTTAATCAGTGACTTGGGAGTTCAGGAACACTCAGCAGTGCCTCACATGTCTTGTTGCAGGGGCTGGCTGGGGTTTAACTTGGCCGGGTTCAAGGAAGTGCAGGGTGAGTTATCTGCTTCTCAAAAGTGCTGATCTGTGCAGGAGGAGAGTGAGAACTCAGGATTTTGGTAGGAAATCACATAGCTGGAGGCTGCCAGGTTGTGGATGCAAATGGAATTCCTAATTCAGGGGGCTTCTTAAACCCTGTGTGTGTTCCTGTTATGGCTCTGCCAGTGGAGAGGAGGATGGATACATTGGAAAGGCTCAGAAAGGTGGCCATAAAACCCACACCTGCATTCAGAGGTGGTACAAGATGGTTCGTTTTACTTCTCACAAGGGTTCTTGATGTGCTCACACATCAGCTGCTTGGATCTGCTTAATATCCTCCCTCATTAAAATGGATTATCCTGGCTTTCCTGCCTGGAGGGTGCTCTCCTGTATGAATGAGGGAGACTTCAGCTCTTGGTTGTTCTGTGCCTGCCTGTACAGAGCACATGGGCTATGGAAATGTCATCAGGGACTAGAATTTGCCCAATGTCCTTTATTTGCTGTGGCAGGATCAGGTATGGAACTGGTGATCACCAATCAAGGAATATGTGGGGCTCAGCAGGGGGAAAGGATCTGGAACGCCTTTAGGTTGTGTAGTTGGAAGGGAAATTGAGAATTAATGAAGGCATTTTAAACATGAGGGCACTGATCTTGTCTGGCTGGTGGTAACAAAGCTTTGGTGGAAAAGGATTTGACCACAGCAAGGTGGAAGCACAATTTTGTTCTAACTCTGTGCTTCAAATGTTGTTTTAAATCCCTTCCCAGTCTGCTAAACTACGCAAGCTGCCTCCCTTCCTCACCATTTCCCTCCTGAGGTTCAACTTTGACTTTGAGAAGTGTGAGAGGTACAAGGAAACGAGCTGCTACACATTCCCCATCCAGATCAACCTGAGGCCTTTCTGTGAGCAGGTGGGTACTGTTACATTGGTTAAAAGTTTGTGCGCTCAGCAGACAACACACAGCTCAAGGTTATCCTTAATTTTGCATTTTGTCAGGTATTTGAGTAACTTTGTGGTGTTGTCCTCTCCTTTTGGACTGAGTGGAAAATGACTTGTAGCTACAAGGGAGAGGGTAAAATAATTACTCAAAAGTTACCTAACCTTACCTTGACAGGAAAATTATCACTGGAAGTGGAAATTGAAATTTATTTTTGTGCTGTTCTTCTCTGCTAGCATATGTATAAATTGAGCCATATGTGCTTTATGTGCCTGCAGTTATTCTGTTTTTCTCAGGAATCTGTGTTTGCATTCATAAGTCTGATTCTGGTTATAAACTGAGCTATACCATTGCTTGATGACAAATTTTGATTCTTAAACAACATAACAGAGGCATTGTTATGGAACAGACATTTTTCTTATTGAAGTGTTGCAATGCAAGCTTGGAAATTTCTCAGTGTTTGCATTTGAGTAAGCTTCCCCCCCCC
>VZRX01009172.1:0-63534 GCA_013398075.1 Notiomystis cincta | reverse complement strand
TGAGTAAGCTTCCCCCCCCCCCAGTTTTAGTGTTTCTAAGTGTTGATTCTTTTCTCTCTTCTCTTTTAAACAAAATAAGCCTGGTTGTGTAGAAACATTGAAACTGGAAATATTTTGAATTTCCAACAATGCTCAGAATCCTGCTTGTTTAATAACACTTGTTGCTCAGAGAATCTGTGGCTTCCCCATCCCTGGAAGTGTCCAAGGCCAGGTTGGAGCCACCTGGACTAGTGGAAGGTGTCCCTGCCCATGGCAGGAAACCAGATGAATTTTAAGGTCCCTCCAACCCAAACTGTTTCATGATTTTATGATTTATCAGCCTGTGCCTTGTGTCAATCCTTCCTTGTGTCCCCAGCCCTGAAAAGCCCATTTCAGTCCCCACACATGCAAATACACATTGAGAAATGTCTGAAGTGATGCTGAAGGTGTAAAGCTGTCCTTATGTGAGAGACTGACCTCTGTTGTTGTTACAATTATTGTTTTTCTTTTTAAAGACTGAAATGGATGATTCAGAGTACATATATGAGCTCTTCTCTGTTATTATACACAAAGGTGGCTGCTATGGAGGACACTATCATGTTTATATCAGAGATGTGGATGAATTAGGAAACTGGCAACTCCAAGTAAGTCCTAAAAGCTTTTCTTCCTTGCTCTAGAGATTTTATTTTTCAGAAAAGTATTAAGAGCTAGTGGTTGAATGTGCATCCAAACCTAATTAATATTTTAATGAGGCTTTGTGTGTCTTGCCTCATTGAGAAGGGTAGTTTGTCAGAATGTCCTTCACACTCCTAAAATTGTGCATGATGATGTCAGCACAGAATAACCTAACCCTCTAATTGTCTGTGAAAGAACAATATTTGTGAGTGTCTTTCTTACCCAGGAAGAAGAGGATGGGCTGATTGAAGAGAAGGCTTTAAGAGACACCGAGAATGCCAAAGAAACAGAAAATCCGTTGGCGGTCTTAAAAGGGATTTTATCAGAGGTATGGTATGTAAGGAGTTCATTGCTTTGGTTTTGGTGCTAGGGAACTTGCAAGGGCCTGGTGTTTGTGAGAGGGGGCAGGTTAAAGTGTCCAGAGCTCTTCTGAACTTGGTGTGAAGCATTTAAAACTTATCTTAATATTAACAGTGGCTCTTCATACAGAAAAAGGTCCTTTTGGAGTATTTCTTAAGTTACTCAACAAAGCTGTTGCAAAAGGAATCAGAATCTCCTGAGTTGGAAGGATCATAGATCCAATCCCTGCCCCTGCACAGACACCTCAACAATCCCACCCTGTGCATCCCTGATAATGTTGTCCTGGAGCTCTGGCAGCCTTGGGAATGTGACCATTCCCTGGGGAACCTGTTTAGTGCCTGGGGGAAGAACCTTTCCCTGACATCCAACCTAAAATCCCCACCCCAACGCAGCTCCAGATGATGCTATAGCAGCTTATTGCTATTATTATAGCAGGAATGATTGAAGCACTTCAAAATTGGCTTCTTTTTGTTGATCCCTTGACTTTTGTAGCCTTTGTTACCTTAGTTTTTGATTTCTCTGTAGGAAGAAGCCAAACAAATTGCCATAGATCAATTAGGGCAGAAGTTACTGGAGAAGAAAGGGGTGTCCTGGAATAAGAAATACAGAAAACAGTATGGAGCATTACGAAAGGTAATCACAGGTTTGCTACTTTTGGTGTTAGATAACTTTTATAATCATTTATATTCTTATTGAATAGTCTGCAGGATGATAATTGAGAATATGGGCCCTTGGATTAACATGTGTTAGGAGAGGTTTGTGAGGTGAATTAGCAGTCTGGAGAACACCAGATTCCCAAGGAATTGTCTGCCTGAGAGTTTGTGTATTTTTTTTTTCCATCTCTATGGTTGGCCTATACAAAGTTAACCTTACTTACTGAACAGAAATCAGTGTTTGGAAATGTATCCAACTTTTTGGTTGGTTAGAACACATCCATGAAGTTAATACTCCAGTAAAACCTTGTTTTCCAATTGTTTGCTGTATTTTATGATGTTTTAAGAAAAGTACTTCAGCATTTGTGTTGTAGATAGGTGGAAAACTGATGTTTGCCTGTTTTTTGAAGGGAGCTACCTGCAGTTTCCACAATAATTATTTAAGTGTAGGTGTGAAATGTGGATGTCAGGTTTTTGTAGAGGGAAACTGAGAAAAATGCATGAGGAAGCACCGTAAAATGAGGGTTGAATTATTGAGGTTTGTGTTGCACTTTGAGGAGAATCAGATGAAGCAGCTTAATGCAGGGTGCTGCATTTTAAACTTGGCATCTTCTTCATCCTGTCCTTGCTTCCCTTTCAGTATTTGCAGAACCATCCTCAGATATTCCAGCTGAGTCCTGATGGAAATAAGGTCGGCCTGAAGGGAACACACAAGCTCCTGTTCAAGCTGGATTCTCATGGACAAGATCTCCAGAGCCCTCCCCAGAAGAATGATGTCCTGTGGAACTGTGAAAAAACTCCCCCGAGGCCAAGGGCCACTGCTGCTGGGTGCCACTGGTTTGATCTGAATGATTCCAAAGTCCAGCCCATCAAGGAGAAGGACATTGAGAAACAATTCCAGGGTAAAGAGAGTGCCTACATGCTGTTCTACAGAAAAGCTGAGCTGAAAAGGCCCCATGAAGGTACACAAAGCTCATTGGGGATTCTGAGGGGGCTTCCTGCTTTGACTTTTTATTCTGGAGGGCTGTTGGGCTTTCTTTTTCCTAGTTTTTTTTTTTGTAGGGATCATTTGGAAAAAGAGTTAAATGAAGATGCAAGGAGGTGGTGGCCTGTTAATTGGCTAGAGCTGACTAAACTTTTTTAGCATGCTCCACAAATAATAGCAGAGCATCAGCTGAAACAAATAACAAGTTGTTGCTGGAGGCATTGGTGTGTTAATTTCCCTTAAAGAAAGGTTGATTGGAAGGAGGAAAAGCATTTGTTTATTCTTTATATCACCTTGCAGTTGAGCTTTCTGTATGGCAAATGTGATTTCTCTGAGTTGCACCTTTTTTTTAAGCCTATGTTTTTTTTGTTGCAGCACGAGGAAATCCAAGGTACCAAATTCCTGAGCACCTCCTGAATGAAATGAATGCTGCTAATACAGAGCTGCAAAAAAAGAGGTATATTGGTGTCACTCATCTCAAACAGCTTTTATCTGCAGGTCTCCCAAGGGATTCAAAAGGAAAGAAATTTCCTTGAGCAGAGTCAGAACTGAAATGGTTCAATGTCATAGAGGTTAATTGAAGAATATAATTTCTATATTCATATTCTGCTGGTTCTCTGCCTCCCTGTTAGCAGGCAGCCTGCAGAATTTCAAGGGAAACATACTTACAGTTTCAAATTGTGCCATTTTCTGGTGAAAATCACTGCAATTCTGAAAAGAGAGTGGAATGCCTTGTGTTCATAGTGGGTGTTCTCCAGTGGGAGAAGAGGGAAGGACTTGGTTTACTGTGAATGAACAGATAAATTACATTCTCTGCTAGAAAAGTGGAGGGAAGGGCTTGTGGTATTCAGGTTGGACAAAACTTTCCCTTGTGTTGAGGGACAAGTGCTGATACACCTGAATCACAGTTAAGATATCAAAATATAGACACAAGAGTGACAATTTATGGGATATTTCACACAAGATTGTGGCTGCCCTATCCGAGGAAGTGTTCCAGGCCAGGCTGGACAGGGCTTGGAGCACCTTGGTCTAGGGGAAGGTGTCCCTGCCTGTGGCTGGGGGGAACTGGATGAGCTTCAAGGTCCTTTCAACCCAAATCCTGGGATTCTACCTCTCAATGAATTCCACTCGTTTATTTTTTTAAATGTTTGCTGCTACGCTGAGCTGGTAAAACTAAGGACCTGTATAAAGGAGGAGAGGGAATGTGACAGGGAATTCAGCCCTGGGGGGATCAGTTCCAGGACAGCTACACAAAAACGTGTTTGGTGTGAAATTCACCAGTTTGTTGTGTTGTTCTCCCAAAGAGCTGAATGTGACTCAGCAAACAATGATATCGATTTACATCTCCACCTGAGCTCCTGCTATAAATTCCACAATGGGGCTTTGCATCCTTCACTGTCTTGGAAAGAGAGCGTGGTGGATTTGACTATTGACAGAAGGAAAACGCTGGGAGACCTTCGGCAGGCGGTGTTCCAGGTACCTGCTCTATCAAATGAACTCAAACTTTATTTTTACTTGAGCCACTGCAACATTTACAGATATATTTATGCTGCAATCTTTGTGTCAAGGAGAAATTTTCAACAACAGATGGAGTTTAGCAGGCTAAAAAGTTAATATGGGTTTACACAGGAGGAAAGAGTGGTGTGGGGTCTGTTCTTGAAGCCATGAAATTGCTGGAATTTTAACTATGGAGACTTCAAAGTTGACATGAGCTAATTAATTATATTTGGGCAACATGGCCGTGGATTGACACTGCAGAACTCCAGGCTTATTCTTGGTATTTCATTTTGTGACAGATTTATCTTTTCAGGGAGTCACCAATTAAGTGTCACCAACTGAGCTTGGGAGCCAGGCTGTGACAGCTTTCAGCAGACTGTAATTATTGTGAGTGCTGTGAGCTACTGCTTACTGTTACTTTACATAATCTTTTCTGGTTATTTTTCCCACCTAGATGTTGGAATCTTGGGAAGGGGACATGGTTCTCAGTATGGCCAAGCCTTTGCCAGCAGGATTACATCTGTACCAGGTGCTTGATGGTAAGACCACTGCCTGCCAGACTTCCATGCTGTTGTATTTTAATTCCTGTAGCCATCAGAGATTTCATCTATAAACCATCATGGAGATGTGTAGTACTGAACACTCTTCCAGTTCACACTCATGTTAAGTTATTGAAATTATTTATTTCACTCTTACTATTAGTGGAATGAATGATTTTGAGACACTACTGTGAAATCTTTATTGTGAAATGCTGTAAGACTGAAGATCTTAAACAAGCCAGCATTTGCTGACCAGAATGTATCAGTCTGTGTCTTGATTTGCTTGTGGATGTTTGCTTTCATAGGATTGGCCTAATAGGTGGAGGAGAGGATAGAAGAGAGGAGCCAGGGTGACATCAAAGGAAAATGTAGGTTAGACTTAAGCTGAAGTAGGAATTTTGTAAAGGGAAATGCTCACAGAAAGAGGTCTTTAATTTATTAAAGGGACATCAGTTTTCAAAATCATCATTTTTGTCTCCAGCTTTGCTTTGTTAGGCAATTCCAATGTTAATCTTTACAAACCTATTCAGTAACTTTTAAATGTTGTGCTGTGGTCAGCTTCAGAAAATTAGAGTTGAACCAGAACAGAACCAACTCTCCACGATGTTGACATCAAACGGAGAGACACTCAGAGCTGCTCTAAATATTCCTCTCCCTGCTTGTAAAGTTGCTTAAGTGTAGTGACTTTTAAAAACTTGCTGACCCTGTTTGTGTGTTTTGTGGGGAGCAAGAACTTGATGATTTGCTCCTGTGTTTCAGGAGATGAGCTGAGCCTGGATGGCATTGGGCTGGCTGATGGAGCAGACATCTTCGTGTGGAATGGGAAAGAGGTAAAGGCACCAAACACCTCCTTCCTTGTCAGCTCTGAAGAGATGAGACTGTGCAAGGTCTCCTGGAAATCCTGTGCTCCTTTTGTAATTTTCCATCTTCTTCTTAATATTAAGGCTTCTGCTTAACTTGGAAGCGGTTGAGAAACACAACATTTTATTCTGTCTCTCTAATGGAATAAAATGCTACTTTTAAAAGACTTTCATTGTAAAAACACCAATTTTATTTTGGCTTTCTCAAAAAAAGAGACCCCCAAACCAAACAAAACCACCCAAACATGCAGTAATAGAGTTGGGTTTGTCTTGGTTTTATTTTTGGTATAGTTTTTTCTATTCCAGCTTCTGTTTCATTAAATTTTCTTCAGCAAGGAACTGTGTAATTCCTCATCTGAATATCAGACCAAGTTTAAAATGTGAAGTCACCGTGTTCAGTCACATTTGGGTAATTCTTCAATATCCTGAGGGGCTAAATTCTTGTGTTCTTGATTTTGCTAAGTGTCCACTGCTTTCCCAGCTACTGTTCCCATGGAGTGGTTTGGGAAAGGCACTTAAGGATCTCATTCCATCCCCTGCCATGGGCAGGGGCAGCTTTCACCATCTCAGGTTGCTCCAAGCCCTGCCCAGCCTGGCCTTGGACACTTCCAGGCATCCAGGGGCAGCCACAACTTCTCTGGATAACACTTTGCTTTCTCTTCCTCACACCTGTGGGTTACTCTGGTTGTTTGTTCGGCCAGAACTTGGTCAGAGGTGATTTGTTTGTGAGGGGAGAGTGTCCATTTTTGTCTCAGTTTTCTTAGTGCCCAGTCTCTCCTGTGTTTTATGGCTCAGCCCCACACAAAGCTGGGATTCCATCCTCTCTCCCTCCCTTCCCTCCCTCAGGTTGGAGGCACGAAGGTGCTGACAGGCCCTGACCATGAGCCCGTGGTGCTCAACGTCCTTCGCTTGGCTGAGCACAACGAGGGCGGGAAGGGGCAGCACTTCAGCGAGACCCAGCACGTGTTCTCCTGCAGCACCAGCCTGGGGCAGCTGCACTCAGCCTTGGCTCCAGCCGGGGGCATCATCCTCAAGAACACCTTGGGAGCAGACAGGGAAGCCAAGAACTGGGAAGTTTACCGTGAGGAAGACATGAAGGAAACGGTCCGAAGTGTTGGGCTCAGGGATGGGTGCTCAGTGCTGATTTTAGACAGCCATGACCAGAGGTAACATTTTTGATTGTAATTCAACCAAAAAAAGCAATTTTGGCAAAATCTCCTAGTTCAAATTATGCTAACAGCATATATTCTTGTAACTAATTATCAGTTCGAGCTTATAAATACAGGTATTTTCATCTGAAGATTTGGAGACCAGCTATTTATCAGCTGTTAGATTTTTCTTGCCCTCAAAGTGCAGCACCTGTCACATTCTTTGATTTACACTTGTAAAGGGGAAAAACACGATGGCAGCAACTCACTCTGAGTGAATCCAAAGCTGCCAGGGGTGAATTTGTGGTCTCATGACACTCTGTGCTCCCTGAGGCCTCTGCTCTGTGGGATGCTATCACTGTGTACAACTTAACCATCACCCCTTTATCTGAGGGCTGTGCCAGTGTGCAGTTTTCCTGTCTCTCACTGTCTTTGCACTGCTGATTCCCACAGCTTTGTCAACGTAGCAAGTGGGAATTTGACCGCCTTCACCTATGACATCAGCTGGCTCCAAGTGAAAAACTTCTGTGGGGTGGAAGAGGAGGAGAAACACGTTAAAATCACTGCCACTATTGAAACAGTAAGGACTCTGCTTTCCTGAACAGCTTGGCTACTGCACTTGGCCCAGCTCATTGGATTTAGCCTCAGGGATGAAGGGGCATTCCAGGCTGGAGGCGTTCATGTCCCTTTGAATGTCCCTTTCTTTTAGGTGATGTCAGATATCAAAATGAAAGCGATCCGGGAGCTTCAGCTGGAGGAGGAGCTGGGTAAGAGTTCAGCTGCTTTATCGATCTGTTAATGTTACAATTTACTGGCTTTATTGTGGTTTTTGTGGTAGAATTCTCTTTTCAGTGAAAGAATAAAAGCTGAGACTGTTGATGGGAGTCTCTCTCCAGTTATATTTTTGATGTCACAGCGGGAGGCCTCTAAGATAAACCTGTTGTAATTAATCTTAAAGGTGTCACTTGTCTGAAATTCTGAGCCAAGTGTATTCCTAGTTTAATTTCTTAATACTTGTCTCTTTTCTGCCCTTTTTGCTGCAGCAAATGAGAGCTGTCTTAGACCTGTCAGTGGCAATGGGAAACTTCTGTCTCCAGGTAAATCAATTTATTTCGTCACTGTTCTGTAAGAAGTTCACTGGGGAGATTTTAAGCCTCCCTTTGTCCTTTCCTGGGAGAACTACCCACACATAACTCCACTGATTCCCCAACTTAACTGAACTAGTTGTGTGTGGGGGTTTTTTCCAGTTTTGAAGTTAATTAACAGTACCACTGCAAAGATAGGGGTGAAACTGAAATGTTCAGCTTGGTTTTGTTCCTTACATCCCTAATCCCCTTTTGCTCCTGATGGGCCCGTGCCTTTGCTCTCCTCACTGGAGACTCACAGATGTGCTCTCAGAACTGAGCAAGTGCAGCTCTCCAAAGGGCACTGAAAGGTTTTAGCTTGCTCTAAAGATGATAAAATTGATATTTTTCATAAGCAGCAGCTGCTGATGTTCTCCCTGTTTCTGTCCTCCCTGAAGTGCCCGAGGATTACACGGTCAAGGAAGCAGAACTGAAGATGGGAAGCTTGCTCGGGCTGTGCCATGGGAAAGCTCCAACTTCCACCCAGGTACAGCACTGTGGGATGGAAGGAGAGAATAAAGGAAGAAAAGGAGGATATTGCTCTTGCAATGTGCAAGTTGTAAATATCCCAGAATCCTAGAATTGTTTGGGTTGGAAGGGACCTTAAAAGCTCATTCATTCCACCCCTACCACCTCCCAGTATCCCAGGATGCTCCAAGCCCTGTCCAGCCTGGCCTTGATGTGCAGGAGAAGGAATAGCTGTGCATTTCTAGAGACCAGGGGTAGCTAATGAGGATCTGCAATGGCCATAACTCGGTTCTCTTTGCTTTTTGTGCCATTTTAGTGTTGTTTGATGATATTCTTGCCACAAGAATTGTTCTTGCCCTTCCATATTGATTCTGATCGTTTGCATTTGGATTTTCAGCTCTTCCTGTACTTCACAGTTGGGAGTGACCAAAACTGCAGCCCTGAGATGGAGATAGTTGTGGAGGAGACTGCCTCTGTCAGAGAGGTAAGGCTGGCTGCTCCTAAGCAGCCATTCCTTCCATCCCTTCCCTTGCACAGAACTGGAGGCAGAGTTGGGAAAAGCCATGTACAGAGTGAAGGAGGCTCTGGGTGCTGCCAGTCCAGCCAGTAACAGCAGGGAAGTGCCGAATTTGCAGCTTTGATTTTTTTAAAAGGTGCATCTGCAAACTCTGGGGGTAGAATTTGTTCAAGTAAAGGAACAAGCTGACAGCACAGATTTAATATTTTACCAGTTAGAGAAAGCTGACTCAGCTGATGTGGTGAATTTCTTGCCTGAAAACCATCTCATCCATGAAGGGTTTAATATGTAGCTCAAATACATCTTGTCTATCTAATTATATTGTTTTAAGAATTGACAAGCAACCAGTCACTCTTTGTCAGAAAATTCTAACATAGATTTGCTAAAAATTTATTTCCCATCTTCAACATTGACACAACTCTCACCCTGTATTTCTTCTTTCAGTGCCTCAATTTAATGCTGGAGAAATCTGGATTATCAGGTTAGTTGTGTTGTTATTTATATATATTTTTAAAAGGAATTTTTAATAATTTTTAATAATTTTTTAAGACAGCTCTTCCTACCTTAAACCTTATAAGTTTTTCAGTGATCTATGTGTCATTGTCATATGAGGAGGAAAAAGAATTCTAAACATGTAATCTTTATAATACAGCTTTTATTTTAAATTCAAGTGTTAATTTGACACATGGGAATACCTTCTGCTTCCTCTGAAACCAGGGAAAATAATTAGGTAGGTGAGGAAGAGACATGGATGCAAATAAGAATATTTTCATACAGCAAAAGGTCTGGGGAAGGAGCTGAAGGTGGTAATTAATTTAGTCAGAGTTGCGTTTAAAAAGAAAATAAAAATTTAAAAAAAAAAAAAGAAAAGGACCATTAACACTTCTGAAGAGTTTTGTAATATTTTCCCAAACTGGCATTATTGACTAATTAGTTTTCTGTGTGTGTGTCTTTCTGGGTTTTGGTAGGTGACAACTGGCATTTGAGAAGGCTTGACTGGTGCTATGAAGCTGGGGAAGCATTAAGTCAGGAAGTAAGAGGATACTGTTTTAATCCGTAGGTTCTTTGCTCCATGTCCTGTGGAGACTTTCCCTGAGGAGAAAGGCAGGTGTGGACTGACATGGATCCTGTGCTTTCTCTTCCTGCAGAATGCCACCCTGAAGGAACTCAACATTTGCAGAGGAGACACTTTGGTTATAAGTGAGGGAAAGCTTCCAGAAAAGGTAAAAGGAGAGCGGGCAGTGGCTGGAGACGTGGAATTCCAGAATGGATTGGGTTGGGAGGGACCTTAAAGCTCATCCAGTGCCATCCCTGCAGGGGACACTTTCCAGTGTCCCAGGATGGGATATCCAGCCTGGCCCTGAACAGGTTGTCCCTTGCAAAACTGTGGCATCATTATTTTTTCACCAGCACCGTGTTCCCTACTAAATCCTGTCCCCCCAGCTGCCACATCCACACATTCTTTGGACATTTCCAGGGATGGTGACTCCACCACTTCCCTGGGAGGGTAGCTTGTTCCAAAAGCTTAGTTTTAAACAAGTCTTTTCTTTGTTCCTGTGCTAAAGGTGAAATTTCTCCTTGTCTGCACAGAACACTTGAGCCACCTGGTATTTTCTGTTCCAGGGTTTCCTGAAAATCCCCATCTGGTGGCTGAAGCCTTCGAGCCATAAGAAACACGGAGAGAGTGCACAAGACCAGGTGAATGGGTTGACCTGGAAGATGGATGATTTGCAGGTGTCTGCTGCAGCAGGTGAGCTTGGCCAGGCTTTGGAAGGAATCATCTGTGGTTGCTCTTTGAGTCAAACCCAAGTTTTAATCCAAAGCCTTGAAACCATTCTGAAACTCAGGAGGGGCTGCACAAGTTTCATCAAGCTTATGGTGAAAGGCGCCACTTAGGTGCAGTTTTGGGCATAAATGCTGGATAATCCTGTTGTAGGGATGTTCCTCAGCTGGATTTGCTCAAAACCCCACTAAATTTTGTAGCAGTCAGTCTCTGTAGTGAAGGCAGTGGCAGCATTGTGAAGCATCTCCTTCATGAGCATAAAAGTGATTGGCTTCAAATGCCAGACTCCTGATGGCACATTGAATTCCCTTCAGGCTGTGCTGCTTTTTGGGAAGCTGTAAAAAGAGGTAAAGCTTGCATAGTATAAAAGACCTCAAATGCAGTGTTTTAACTTTGTTTCTTTTACTAAAGATGAAATCCAAATCTAAAATCAGCCAGGGCAGGAAAATCAAGTGAGGGTTGAGAAGGGAGAAGAAATGAAGTGGAAATAAGAGAATTGGAAAATGGGGAACAAATTGATTTTTTCATGTTGTATTAGAAATAACATTCCTTTGGTGCTGAGCTATGTTGCAGGGCAGGACCCCTCTCCTTGTAGAAGTTTCCTTTGCATTTTTCTCCTTCTGCCTTAAACCTTTTCTGAGTTCTACTTTCTCCCGTGATGATTTCAGTAGCAGTTGAAGCAAGAGCAATTTAACTTTGCCTGCAGTAGGTTTAACCAATACTTAAGAGGTTTTTTTTTCACTGGGAATAACTGCTCCTAGTTCTGAAATTTGTAGAAGAGATCTGTATAGCAACTCTTTAGAAATTATCAGGATGTATTTTGTGTGCTGGATATGGCTGTGGCAGGGGATGGGACCTTTAAGGTCCCTTTCAACCCAAACCAGTGTGGGATTCCTGGATATTCTGGGTTTTTTAAGTAGACTACAAAAAGTTGAAGGTGAGGCTCCTTCTCTAAGTGAAATGTGACCATGAAGTGACTGATATCTCTCAGGACTATACAAATCATTTTGACTCTTCTGTTATTTGTTTCTTCCTCCTCCCTCTCCCGTCCTTCAAAGCTCCACCAGAACCCACCCACACGGGCCTGGATCTTTGTTATGCTGGCAGGATAGAGATAGCAGGAGAGGCCTCTCTGGAAGAGCTGAAGATGCAGGTTAGCTGTTCTCCTGTGTTGGACTGTGCAGCAGCGCTGTGATGACTTGAGCTCTATTAACAGCTATTTTTCATTTCCTTTTCCCTTGTCTCCAGTCTGTTGTTCTATGGCATTTATGCCATGGTCACTGGTAAGTACCCAGAGGCAGCTGGAGCACATAGCTCAGACTTCCTTAGTGTCCCTGCAGTCCCCACCCTCCCTGGCACGTGTCCTGGCCTGTGGGAGCCTCCTTGCACTTCAGCTGAATCTCTGGCTTGAAGCCTTTCTCTTTATTTCAGTGTCAGATCTCTCCATGGGAAGCACACACACATAACAGGCACCTCCTAAAAAGCCACTTTGCCAGTTCCACATTGTTCCTGTATTAGTTTTCTGCATATTTTGTATTTTTTTTTAAATTATTTCTCTATGTGGAATCTGATGAGTAAAGAATTGCTTTGGGATGCACAGGTTTGTCAGTCAGAAAGGTCTGGCTCAGTTTCTTTGGCCAGAAACTAAAATACCTTTGTGTGGTTTTAATACACTAAAAACCAAACCAAAACAAAGAAAAAAAACCCAAACAAAACACCACAAAAGAAAAAACTAAACCCAAACCCACAAAAATGCATAAGCCAGTCCTATCAAAAGGCTCTGTGTCGTTTAACCTGTTGATTGTTCTACTTGAACTGCATGGGGATGGATCTCTCACCTGTTTCTGCTCCATAGCAACACTTATTTTTTGGGTATGGCTTCAGTTTTGGGCTCTGCCAGGCTGCTGCTGTGGAGAACTCTTTGCAGCTTGAACAAGGAGAGTTGTGTGAGCATGGGAAGTGTTGTGTCCTTGGGAAGGGCTTAAAGGAGCTCAGCACTTGGCCAGAGACCAGGGCAACGATTCCAACAGCCTCATTCCCTCCCAGTTGTTCAGATTTTGGTTAAAAAAAGAAATTTGGTACTTTGGAATGGAAGTTGAGTTGAGAATTGTTGAGAGGGAGCAAAATCCACTCCTTTTGAGGTATTTTGGTCATAGCCACAAGCAGCAGCTGGTGTGGAATAAATCTCAATAGCTTGCCTTGTTTTTTGAGAGTTAATCCAGTGGTTTTCTGTTTTTCCAGGGAGACTGGCTGCTAAAATTATTGACAAAGTATTTCTGTTTTTCAGGCTCTGACCTTACCCTTCTGCCAGGAGCAGGTCGTGCCCCTGCCTTCGTTCCTCAGAGCTTGGACAGTGGACAGCAAACGCCCTGGGAAGCTCCTCCGGAACAACAAGCAGAGACTCAAGTGGGTTTCCTGGGCAATGTGCAACAGGCTGGATGTGGCATGGATTATGGGGAAATAAATCAGCTCAGTTTGGGTTGGAAAGGATCTTGAAGATGAGCAGTCCCACCCCCTGCCATGGGCAGGGACACCTTCCACTATCCCAGGTTGCTCCAAGCCCTGTCCAGCCTGGCCTTGGACACTTCCAGGGGTCCAGGGGCAGCCACAGCTTCTCTGGGCACCCTCTGCCAGGGCCACAGCACCCTCCCAGGGAGGAATTTCTTTGCAATATCCCATCTAATCCTGCCCCGTGGCAGTTTATAGCCATTCCCCCTTATCCTGTCACTCCAGGGCTTGTCCCAAGTCCCTCTCCAGCTCTCTTGGATCCCCTTTAGGCCCTGGAAGGGGCTCTGAAGTCTCCTTGGAGCCTTTTCTTCTCCAGGTGAGCACTCCCAGCTCTCCCAGCCTGGCTCCAGAGCCATGTAGACAATCTCTGTTCTGTTTTCAGTGACTACAGGCTGGGTGCCAGAGTGGAAATCTGCATAGAACCCTTGCAAGAAGAAGAGAATTTGGGGTAAGAGCTCAGGATCCTTCTTTCTCTTATTTCTTACAGCTCTGCATTTGAGGGGAGCCTTAAAAATGAGCGGCTTTTAACTTCAGGGCTCTCAGGGTGTGGGAAAACCTTGGGAGTTATTTATTGTTTTCCACAAACAAAGGGAGGGAAAGCTGGGAATTTTGAAAGCATGGCTCACAGGAATTTTCTCTCATCCTGCTGCTAGCCCCCACGAGCTGCTGCTGCGAGTCCAGATGGGAATACCAGGAGAGAGGGACTACTCCGACTCCCGGGATTTGGTGTGGGATATCTCCAAGGAATGCACAACCTGGGCTCTGAGGCAAAGAGTGGCTTCTCACTATTGTCTCCCTGTAGATAAAATTGAAATAGCCAAATACTTCCCTGAGAGATTTGAGTGGCTGCCAATATCTAGCTGGGTAAGATTTTGAATGACAGAATCCAACAGTTGTTGGATGAGGAGCATGTGTTGGTTTGGGCTGCAGTTCCTTAGGGATTGAATTTAAGGAGAATTCCAAACTCTTCTGCTCTGATTTTGTTCAGACTCAGCAAATCTCCAAGAGGAAAAGGAGGAAAAAGCAGGAGAGTTTGCAATCAGCACCGTATCACCTGAAGGATGGAGACATCATTGGAGTAAAGGTAAATTACCTTGGATTTAATTGTTGCACAAGGATTAGGTTCAGGCCTTGTCCCACTTTGCAGTATCCTCATTTCTTCCTGGTTTTCTCTCATCCTGCTGCATTTCTGTGACTACTGGGACATGGGTTTGGACATTGTGTTGATAGGAAATTTATGGCTGCTGCTGCTTTTTCTTTTTCTCCTGAATCTTCTTTTTTGCCCTCATTTTCTTGATGTGGTTTTTTTTGGTTGGTGTTTTTGGGTTTTTTTATTATTTTTTTTTTCACATTCTGAGTAAAATCCGAGTAAGTGCCCTTTAAAAACCACATTATAGATATAAACCTGTTAGATGTTATGAATTACTGAATTATGAGAGTTCTGTTTTATGGTGTGAAAAGGAATGACCCAGCATTGAGCTCTGAGCTAGCAATAAGGGTTAGTTAAAGGAAGGAACATGCTGGCTGGGTTTTAGAGCAGTAGGAGAAAAATGTGATGTCTTGTCCTGCTGTTTTAGCCAGTTGGAAGAAATCCATCCCTGGAAGTGTTCCAGGCCAGGTTGGATGGGGCTTGGAGCAACCTGGGATAGTGGGAGGTGCCCCTGCCCATGGCAGGGGGTGGGAATGGATCATCTTTAATATCCCTTCTAACACAAACCATTGCAATTCTAATTAACTTGAAATTAATTGGTGCAAATCTAGTCAAAAGAAACAATCTGGAGATCTATTGTGTCAGGTGAGGAACAGCTGGGAAACAGTTTGACCCTCTGACTTTGATCCCTGCAATCCTTTTTCGCAACAGAACCTTCTCCTCGATGACACCAAGGACTTCAGCACCGTGAGGGATGACATTGGGAAAGAGAAGCAAAGGCAGCTGGCACTGGAAAAGAAGAAAAGGTAGTGAGCATTTAGCTTCATTTTTCTTTAGAAATGTGCAAAGTGTTTGCTGCATTTCAGAGGAGCTGTGGCTGCCTCTGGATCCCTGGAAGTGTCCCAGGCCAGGTTGGACGGAGCTTGGAGCAGCCTGGGATAGTGGAAGGTGTCCCTGCCCATGGCAGGGGGTGGGAATGGATGGTCCTTAAGGCCCCTTCCAGCCCAAACCATTCCATAGTTCAGACTAATTGGATAATTTTCGAGGCCAGTGGTAGCTGGATGCTGTCAGAGTGTCCAATTCCAGTAATCCTGAAGGGAGCACTTGGATAATTCCAGCTGCTGGCTCTTGAGTGTTCCTACACTGAGCCTTGTGGCTTTTCCTCCTGGAACCCACCATGAGGATGAAAATGAGCTCCCTGGCTGGCCTGGCCTTGCACAGGCTGTTTGTATGGCTCACTGGAACTCAGAGTTCAGGCCAGGCTCACCCTGCTGAGGTCCAGCACTAAACATGAACCAATTAAAAATTGCTTCTGTTTTCCAGCCGCCAGGAGCGTGTCCAGGATCCCTTCTTCCCCGAGGAGAAGCTCCCCATGAAGCCCAGGAAACCAGAAGTGGCTCTTTCCATCAACGTGGGTGTTTTCAGATAGCACTAGGAGCTGCCTTGCCCACAGCATCCTGTACTAACCCAGCCTGCAGGACCTCAGCTCCAGCAGCAAGAGGGGCTTTCCCAAAGTGTCTTCAAGGATCCCCGAGGCAAAAACTGGCTGTAGGATTCAGGATAACTCTGATTTTCTTCTGCTCTCTCTTGGCAGAAGTGCTTTAAGGTCCCTTTCTCAGTGTGGTACTTCTCTCAGGCTGAGTAAATGCACTTTATGTAGGAGGAAAAGGATTAATATATTGTATAACCCCTTGGTGACTCTTTTGTAATGACCTGAAATGCTTTGTTGGGTCAGAACTGACCTCTTGCACCATCACTACTGAGATTTAATGCAGTCATAATCATCTCTTTTTAGAATTTTTTCCTGTCTCTGATCACTGAAGTTACTACTGACACCAGAATTTACTTTTCTCTCTTTATCTCTAAACCTAAGTCTATAGAAGCTGGAGTCAGACCTACAAATGAAGGAAATGTGGGAATCTCTGAACAAAGTGTAGGAAATTGGCTCAAAAAAGAGCAAATCCAGGATCTGTCAAGATGTAAAACCTGGAGACCTTTAGTGATACGGAACAACAGGGAAGTAATCTTATATTTTGAAGTTTCTAGGGCTTGTTTTGTTGCCCATAAACTTAATTTTGCAATTTCTAGAGTGTTTTTGTTGTCCCAAAACTTCATTAACAGACAAAACGGTTGGAAACAATAGATCAGATGTTTGATCTTCAGTGGGTTTTTCTATACTCAGGAAAAAGGCTTGTATTTATTTTCATTGCTCCTCTTCAGAAGAATTTCCCTCATTTCTCATCTTTCCAGCTGTTCTGAAATTCTGTTACATTGGAGAACCTGTTTCTCTTGGTGTCCTGAGCTGACTTCAGCAGCTCACTGAGGTCAAAGGTTCTGAAGTATTAACTCAAAAGTAAGCCAAATTATCCTTAATTAAATCTCTGATAACACAAGTTGCTTTTGGGGGCTGCAGTAAATATTTGCCCTGTTTGGTGTATGAGTAGATTTTGTAGTAGGAGCTGCCAGTTCAACAGATTCCTCAAATTTTGGCCAATGTGAGATTTTCATGAAAATTTTCTGGTATTTCAGACAACATAAAAACTGACACTCAGCTATCAGCTAAAAAAGAACTGAAAAGCACCATGAAACACACAGTATTATTTATTTCTGTGCATATCTTTAGAATTCAGCAGGTGCTCCTGTGTTTTTTGGGGCTGATTCTCTGCAGAAGGGGCTGTTTACTGTCCTCACTCACTTGAATCCTGAAATCTCAGTTTCATTGATACATTTTCTACCCAAGGGGAGGGCAGTGGATATTTTCCCATCTTAATTTGTGTCGCCTTCTTTCCATATCAGATGTTCTTGGGAGCCTGGGTTTACAGCAGGGATTAGAGGTGCTGATTCCAGAGGTTTGTGGTTTCCAGATGGTTCCAGCCCATTGGATTTATTTGCTGTCACTTTAGTTCCTCTGGTTCTTGCTGGAGAGCTGGACCAAGCTCAGCCTTCTCCTCATGCATAACTCTGGTCTCTCCCTGAGAACACCAAGTTGGGAGAAATTGAAATGCAAATTCCAAGTGGGAATTTTGTGCCTTTGTTCAAGAGTAATGTAGCAGTGCCTGCACTGAACCAATCTTGGATTATTTCTAATGTTGGCTCAAAATGCTTTTTTTTTTTTGTTTTTTTCCTTAAAACTCTTGTGGGCCATTCCACAATGAGAGACTTCATGGAAAACGGGGCTGGGGAGAGGAAACACCTTTTGGAAATGGAGTCTCTGTGACTACATGGGTTCCGATAGTTCTTTGCACAGCCTGAAAAAGCTTTCATCTTTATTTTTCAAGTGTTCTTCACAAAATAAAATGTCATTTCTATCTGCATCTGGGTTGTCTGTGGATGTCTCACTGGCTGGGAATGGCACAAACTGGTTTCTGACATGAGTATTAATTAGCTTTACTTTCCCAGTGTTCCTGAACTAACATTCCCATCTCTGGGGGAGGTTTCCCCATTCCTTGTGGCTGTTGTCTTTTCCTGAGGTCCTTGGTCCCGGCTCCCGGTCGCGCTGAGGGGGCGGGAGGAGCGGTTTTGGGGCTGTTTCCAGGGTTTTTTTCCCCCCTCAGGGCGGAGCGGGGCGGGCCGGTTGCTATGGCCGCGGTGCCCCTTAGCAACGGGCCGCGCGCAGGCGCCGCGCGGTGCACGCCGGGAGCGCCGGGTCGGGGCCGGGCGGGTCCCGCTGCGACCCCGGTTCGAGTCCGCGCCCGGCCCGGTCCCGGCCCCGCCGCGATGAACGAGGCGGTGTCGCGGCGGACGCGGGAGACTCTGGGCCAGGTGATCCGCAAGCCGCCGCTCACCGACGCGCTGCTGAGCAAGCCGCCCTTCCGCTACCTGCACGACCTCATCTCCGAGGTGGGTGGGTGTGCGAGCCGCGGGCGTGGGGGGACACCCAGGGGAGGCTCGGCGCTCCCCGTCACCTCCGCGGACTGACGGCCCTCGCATGTCACTGCTGCGGGGGCTGCCCGCAGTGTTGGGTAAATCACGGTGGGTTTGGGGCGCTGAGAGAGTTTGGGGGATTTGGGATGGGAAGGGCACGTGTAGGGGGAGGAAAAGGGGTTCACGCTGGCAGAGGCAGGGTTAGGTGAGATTTTGGGAAGGAATTGTTCCCTATGAGGGTGGGGAGGCCCTCGTACAGGGTACCTAGAGGAGCTGTGGCTGCTCCTGGATCTCTGGAAGTGTCCAAGGCCAGGCTGGAGGGGGTTTGGAGCAACCTGGGATAGTGAAACATCGCAGAATCACTGAGGATGGAAGAGCTCCCTGAGATCTCCGAGTCCCACCTGTAGCTGGTCCCCACCTCTGTCACCCGCCCAGGGCACTGAGTGCCACTTCCAGGTGTTCCTTGGGCACCTCCAGGGATGGAGACTCCACTCCTGACCACCTTTTCCATGCAGAAATTCCTCCTGATGTCCACCCTGAGCCTGCCCTGGCCCAGCCTGAGGCCGTTCCCTCTCCTCCTGTCCCTGTGCCCTGGGAGCAGAGCCCGACCCCTCCGGCTGCCCCCTCCTGTCAGAGAGTTGTGCAGAGCCACAAGGTCCCCCCTGAGCCTCCTTTGCTCCAGGCTGAGTCTCTTTTCCAGCTCCCTCAGCCACTCCTGGGGCTCCAGACCCTTCCCCAGCTGATGTGGGTATCAAAGGTAAATATGGAATTAAACAGGAAGGGAGGCCTGAGCTGCAAGCAAGGATTAAGCCTTGTTCCAGAGCACATTCAGACCTCTGAATTTGCTGTAGAAACAGTTGTAAATGAGGTGTCACCAACAAAACCAATACATTTCCTGCCACCCCAAGACTTATTGAGCAGAGGCTTTAAAAGTTCTTAACTTATCCCATTTCTTCTGTTTTGTTAGGTGATCAGAGTGACAGGTTTTCTGAAGGGACTTTACACGGATTTTGAGTTGAAGTCAGATAATGTCAAGGTGGGCATGAGATTTCCTTATCTATTGAGCTCTAAGTGTTCTTTGCAACCTGCCACAAGGTTCTGTTGGACTTTTCTGTGTTCAGCATGAAGGACCTGTTGTTGTTTTTTTGAAGAATCTGTAAAAGTTCCTGCCTGTGAGTTATTTTATGCATTCCATGGGGTGAACACCTATAGATTGCATTTGTGCACAGGTAGGTTTTAAAGAGTCTTGTGGTCTTTCAGGAGAATCTGTGGCCTTAAATTCATTGCTTCATATATTTCTGTGTATGTACAAATACAGATGTATATATATATGGTATATAAATATATACATTAAATATCCTTGTTTAATATCCCAGGACTCACCTGTCTAGGAAAGGCATTCCACAGTAGCTTTACTGCACTGTAAAACTGGCTAATTACTGAAAAAGTAGGTTAATATTATTACTGAAAACTCCTTTTCTGAAGTCCAAGGGTGTCTTTAGTCTCTGTTTGCTGATTTCCCTTGATTTTTTGGCTGAGTTGATGCCGAGCTCTCCAACTCCCAACCTGATTTTGAAGCTTTGCTTGCTGATTCCTGGCAAACAAAGCAGTGTTTGCATGTTGCCACTTAGGCAGCTGATCCGTTGATGTTTGTTTAACGTAGCAACTGAAGTGTGAGCTCTGGGAGCCTGACTTCTCATCCCTCCAGCCAATTCTTGCATGTTTTACTCACTGATTAATGCATGGGTTCATTTCTCTGACTGCTCCTACCACTTTCAGGATAACTAAGTAATTTATAACTGAATGGTTGTGGTTTTTTGATAGTTGACTCCAAAAGCAGATTTCCCAGCAACTCCTGACCAGGTCTTTGTTGCATCTATGTGCTGCCATCTCTCTGAGAATTTCTTTCACAAATTTCTTTCACAGCCCATTGAGTCCATGGGGTTTTCCAGAGCTCAGGCAGAGGAGATGAAAATCCTGGAGTGTAGGGGGAAAATGTCTCAACCTTGAGTTCCTCTTTCCAGAAACACTGGTCAGAAGGAAGATCTAGCTTCTTCCTTACTGTGATTTCTCTTGGAGTTGTAGAAGATCAGGAGAGTAATTTTTATCTGAGTAGTCAACAGGAGAGAGCTGTAAGGAAGATTGAAATCATGAGGAATTCTTAATTGTAAGGACTTCTGTGAAATTTCACTTGGCTTTACTTTATTTGGTCTTTTGTTTTTTGCTTCTAATTTTACATAATCACTGGAAGACATCTCTGTTGAAGGGCAGTTGGGGTGGGTGGTTCATAAAATATAATTATAAAACTAAAACAAATCTGATAATTGGGAATGTAAAAATAACTCTTAATTGTTCTTTTACCAGGATAAAGATTCCAAAATCAACTTCCTTCAGAAGGCCATTGATGCTGTTGTGATGGTGACGGGAGAGCCACTGTCAGTGAAACCTGCACGAGTTGTGGCTGGGCACGAGCCTGAGAAAACCAATGAATTCCTTCAGGCAATTGGGAAGTGTTGCTTAAATAAGGTAGGACAGGATTGTATAGATTTTATGCACACAGGGATTTATTATCAGAGCTTATTTGGGATGATCTGTATGAGGGGATCGAGGGCACTCTTGGGAAGTTGCAGACACCAAGCTGGTGGGATGTGGATCTCCTGGAGGCCAGGAAGGCTCTGCAGAGGGATCTGCACAGCCTGGACCCACGGGCTGAGGGTCAACAAGGCCAAGGGTCAGGTCCTGTCCAGCCCTATGGAACACTCCTCCAGGCTCAGGGAAGAGCAGCTGGCAAGCTGGGAAAGGCCCTGGCAGTGTTGGGGAAAGGGTCAAGCATAAGCCCAGATGGCCAAGAAGGCCACTGGCCCCTGGGCTGTGCCAGCCATGGTGTGGCCACAGCCCCAGGACAGGGCCCGTCCCCTGGGCTGGCCCTGCTGAGGCCCCTCAGGGCTGTGTCCAGTCCTGGGCCCTCCTGGCCAGAGGGACATGGAGGGGCTGGAGCATGTCCAGGGAAGGGAATGGAGCTGGGAAGGGGCTGGAGAACTCCTGGGGGAGCTGGGAAAGGGGCTCAGCCTTGAGCAGAGGAGGCTCAGGGGGGACATTGTGGCTCTGCACAACTCCCTGACAGGAGGGGGCAGCCGGAGGGGTCGGGCTCTGCTCCCAGGGCACAGGGACAGGAGGAGAGGGAACGGCCTCAGGCTGGGCCAGGGCAGGCTCAGGGTGGACATCAGGAGGAATTTCTGCATGGAGAGGTGGTCAGGCCTTGGAAGGGGCTGACAGGGAGGTTTGGGGTCCCCATCCCTGGAGGTGTTCCAGGAATACCTGGATGTGGCACTCAGTGCTGTGGGCTGGGGACAAGGTGGGGATCAGTCACAGGTTGGATTTGATGGTCTTGGAAGTCTTGTCCAACCCAAATGATTCTGTGCCTTAATTACCCCTCATTTGCTGTTACAAATTGCACAACAGAAATATTGTGTGACCCTTTGTGCCTGTTTGGACACAAATCCAGGAGGAAACAACCCGAAAAGGAGTCTCTCTCCCTCTCTCCTGCCAGCCAAGCAAGCAGGCCCCGGCAGCCCCTCCCTCANCCCGGAGATGGAGAGCTGGTCTGGGATGGAGAAACGAGCCAAAAACCGTCCAGAAAGGAATAGGAGCTGCCGAGGCAGATCTCAGGCCCTCTCCAGCCGAGAGCTGGAAAAGTAGTGAGCAACCCCCCCTCCTCTCCTACAGCAGAGGGGGAAAAAAGGTCTCCAGCGGGGTAAAAATCTGTGAACATTCCGGCTGCAAGGTCGAGTGAGCTGCTCTGAAGAGTCCTCCCAGCTGCAGTCCAAAGGCACAAAAAAACTTCCAGCAGGCAATGGGGAATACAAGATTGTCACAGAATCACCCCAAGACACCCTTTAACAACAATAACAGCAGATAGGGAGTTCATGACCTTTAACAGAATGTGAGCCAGCTCCCCTCATAAATGCATTCTGAATATTAAGGATTTTAATGTTCACTGTTGCTCACTTTATTTGTGTGTCATTTAATAACTTTTATTAGATTTGAAGCCAAAATGCAATTTCAGAACCTTTAAAATATTGGGGTACAGACACATGAATTATACAACCAGTCACTCACCTTTGACTTCATCTCCTTTCAGTCTTAATTCTGGGGTGAAAGTCATTTTTCCACTGTCCTTTTCTTGATTATGGAAATACAATAATGGAGAAATCTGTTAACTGGTTAAAAACAACTGCAGGGTTTGTTCTTACATAGAATTATTGCATTCTTTCATGGAATTACTATATGTTTACACTGAATTGCTACATTCTTAAAATGATAATTACTACATTAATTATTTAATTAAACTATTTACTTATTTCAGTGGTGTTTTTCTGTTCCTTGCAGCTGTCCAGCGATGCTGCTGTAAAAAGAGTCTTGGCTGGGGAAAAAGCTGATGCTAAAGGGAAACCTCCACCCTCTAAACCTCGAGATAAAGAAAGCAGAGAGCCCAAAGCAGAAGAGCAAAAAAGCCATAGGGATAAAGAGGGAGCATTTTTTTTTTTTTTTTTTTTTTGGGGGGGGGGTGGTAAAGGGGTACCATGATTTATTTTGTTTGGGGTTATTTTTAACATTTTGGTGTGTGTAAAGTCCCTTTGTGACTGTGTTTGCTTTCTTTTTAGATCAGGAGAGACACTGAAATTAAAGACAGGAGCCCCAGCAGAGACAGAAAACCCAAAGGAGATGTGAAAGAGAGCAGAGAAAGAGAAAAGGAGAGGGATAAACAGAAGAATAATGAGGAGAGGCACAAAGAACCTGAAAGAGACACCTCGAAGGAAGGAGAAAAACAAAGGGAAAGAAGCAAAAGCAAAACAGCCAAGCAAGGAAGAGAAACAGAAAAAAACAAAGGAAGAGGAGATACAGAGCAAGGAGATGATCTCAGGCATGATAAAGGACAGGAAAGAGAGAAAAGACATGAAGGAGGAAGAGAAAAGGACAGGCTGAAAGGAAGAGACAAAGATAAGGCCAGGGACAGAGAAGGAGAGAAAGACAGAGAGAGAGAAAGAGACCGGGAGAGACCAAAAGATGGGGAGCGTTTAAGGGAACATGGAAAGGAGAAGGCAGAGAAGAAGGTAATTGGAACCTTATTTTGGGGAGGAACTTGCCCCACGCTGTGGTTGGGACTGTGTTTCTTCCAGTGGCCTTCCATGTTTGTATTCCTGCTCCTGTAGCAGGAAGGGACTTTAATCCTATTCCAACCCACCCCTGCCATGGGCAGGGACACCTTCCACTATCTCAGGCTGCTCCAAGCCCTGTTCAGCCTGGCCTTGGTCAGTGCCAGGGATCCAGGGACAGCCACAGCCTCTCTGGGTACCCTGTGCCAGGGCTTCCCCACCCTCACAGGGAACAATTCCTTCCCAGTATCCCACCTAACCCTGCCCTCTGGCAGTGGGAAGCCATTCCCTGTGTCCTGGCACTCCAGGCCCTTATTCAAGTCCCTTTCCACCTTTCTTGTTAGCTTCCTTCAGGTGCTGGGCCTTCTCAGAGTTGGAACTGGATGGTCTTCAAGGTCCCTTCCAACTCAAACCAGTCTGAGATTCAAGGATTTTAAGTCCTAAACTGCCTTGAGAGCCACCTCTCCATTGCCCTTCATTTGGTTATTCTTCTATTTCCTTTTCCTCTAAATATTTCCTATTCTATTTTTCTATTCTTTTTGTAGAAATTCAGGATTGATGGGCACCAAAATGCTTCTTTTAGGAGGGAGCTTGAATTTAAACCAGTTCATTTCTTTCCAGCCCACAGATTCTGAAGAATCCATGCTTAGAAAACCACAGAGGCCAAGTAAAGACAGCAAGTGCCAGCCAGACACTGAGGTTAGTAGTGGAGAAGGCAGGAATATTCAGTGTTGCATTTTGATTTGGGAATCTGCTTGAAAGCAATGTAGGGTTGAAATGTTGGTAGATGGCAAGTTTTAGGGCTGGAAAATACATGAATTAGATGCTTCCCTGGATTTTTGGTTGTTTATTTATTAAACATTTCTCTGAGCTTGGACCAAAAAACCCCCAAAACTTTACTCAATTGATTTCATTTTCCAGGTTTTATTTCTATATGTTGATATTTTGGACACTCCTTAGGATCACAGGCTGGTTTGGGTTGGGAGGAACCTTAAAGCTCATCTCTTCCAACCCCCTGCTATGGCTTTTCTCTGTTCCTCAGAATCTTCCCTGGAAAGCTGATAGAGTTTTGTATTTATTTTTGGATTTTAGCAGAAGTTACTGTCTTGGAAAGAAAATGAGTCCACTGTTGTTTGAGGGTCAATGTTTTGTAGCTGGGAGAGTAACTCAGTGAGAGCCTCTGCACAGAAGCTGCTGCTTGAGACGCCATTGTGCCTCCATCTGCTTCTTCCTGCTGACCTGAGGCAGTCTGGGGAATTATGGAGCCACGTGGCCAAATGTTTAAAGAGGGAGACCTCAGTAGATGAACCCAAAGCAGCAGAGGATGAGGAAAAACCAGGCAAGACCCCAAGTCTAGCAGGAGTCTCTGGGCCCACTGACATCATTGTGTCTTCCCCGTGAGATGACAAATTTATAGCTCTTCCTTGACTTAAATCCAACCAAACTCTTTAAGTTATTGGTACTGGGATGGAAGAGCTTATAAAAGAGGGATTTTATCTTTTTTTAGCCTCCAGCAAATATTCATGGCCAAGCTAAACTTCCTGCAAATCGGGTGTCTAATGGAAACTCTGAGCCTCATCCCAAACTCTCCTCGTGCTCTTGGGCACCACAATAATACAGCAGGGCAGTAAAGTTTCATTTCCCGTCCTAAGTGCTTTTGGGAGGGATTCCAAGGCTTTGGAATTATTACCTGAAATCCAAATGACATTCCTGCTTCTGCCTGCTTGCGTAACAGCAGGGGCTGCTCATTTTTGAAGTGATGAAAACACAAACTTTTTACAGCACAGCATGGCAAATGTCCTCATTTTAAACCTGTGGAAGGAGCAGGTGATGTGAAAATGTGCCAAATGAATTTTGGGAGCTGAGATAGCTACACAAAGAAGTTTAGAGGAAATTCTAGCAGGAAAGAATTGGAAATTGCATCTCCTGGGCTAGGGTTGATCTTCTGGTCCTCACAGGAGATTCGCAGCCTGTATTTTCAGGGATTTACTCCAATTTAACCACTTAAGTCACGTGGCAGGGAAACAAATGTTTTAAAAAGAAGGCAAACAACTTTCTGTGTGCATGAAGGATATTGAACCACATTTTGTGGTCTCTGTTGCAGAATTAATAAATCTTCAGCACCTCTCTTTAGCTTTCTATAGATAGTTATAGAATATATATATATACTCAGTATAACAGAAGTGAAGCAATTTGAGGCAGTACCCAACAAGTCAGCCAGTGTTTTTTCCCCTCAGGATTAACCTCTTTATCTTTTCTCTGCATTTATTTTAGAAAACAGATCAATGCAGACTTTTTTTTTTGTATTCTCCATGTACAGCAAAGCTGTCAGTTAAAGTTTAGGCTTTGCTTCAATGAGTTTAGGAGCCTTAATGAGATTTTCTCTATTCAGGCAAATCTCAGTTTTTCTTGCTGCTAATTAGCAGAAGCCAGCTTTCAAATCTACCTAAGGCTGACTTTATTTTTTTATTTAAATGAATTTTTCTGTTGCTAAAGAAACTTTTTCTGTTACCCAGTGTGCTGTAGTCATCACATGGGTATCCATAATTTTCTGGAGCTGGAAGAAAGCAGGGATAAGTAGGAATTAAGAGACATTTGGCTACCACATGTCAATCAGAAGCTGCCTCAAGGCTGGCTCTTGCATCCCACAGTTTGGGATCAGGGTTGAGTCTTGTTCTGTTCACTCTCAGTCCATCTCAGGGGAAAATCAGATTTAAAATGGCCTTTTGGACCTTAAATAATGAAGATGACTCTGTTTCTTGACAAGAGGTGGGGGAGGTCACAGAGCATCTGGTGCTGGAAGTGGCTGCAAAACAGGTAAATCATTTTCCCCCCGAGGCCAAACACCTTGGAAAAGTCTCTTCCCTGTTTCCTGTGGCAGCTGGAACTCTTGGCTAAGGCTTTCTGTAATATCCTGTCACTTCTGGCCACGCCACTTGCAGAATGGGTTTGAGTTTTGCCCTGCAAACTCTATTGCTCTGGAACTGGTCACTCAAAGCAGCCTCTAAGTCCTACCTAATGAACTTCTGTTCCTCTTGGAACTCCTCTGGGTTATATAATGAAACTGTGGAATTAAAAAAGGGGCAGCAGAGAGAATCACTCCATGGAAATATTTCTGTTCTGGAGCAGGGAATGGCCCTCTCTCTTTGGTGTCACTGCACCAGAAATCCATCATTTAAACTTGGGCTTTAAAAACAGAGATTTTCCTCATCTCTTTGTGTTTAAAAAGTTTTAATTTGCAGAATCCATCGCCAACAGAACATCATGTTGTGAGACTTCAGGTGAGGAAAAGATTGATATTTTCCAAATAATCAGCTCAGCCTTAAATTTGCCTTAGCAAATGGAGATCTTTCCTTGTATGTGGTTTTATTTATATAGAATGATACCTGCACACATTATTTGTCATAGCCATGCAAATACAACCTCCTGGCAGTGTGGATTTAAGTAGAAGAAAAATACTGAGGGGGGTTCAGTTGCTGTTCACAGACTTAATTCTTATTTGTTATTAGAGAACTCTCAAGTAGAGCTGATGAATTACAGGGGGAAATCACAGTGGCTTATTTTATAATGAGCTCTGAAACACCAATCATTTTCTTCTGTCTTGAAGTGAAACTCAGCCTCTTTAAAGGTTAATAATGAGGAAAAAGCAGCAGCCTGGATGGTTTGCAGAAGGCTCTGGATGCTCTCCACATGGAAACATAATTACTCAGGATTGGGAAGCGTGCATGCATCCATCAAGGATTCCACTGTAATGTGTTTTTTCCAGGATAGTGTGAGACGAAGTACAGTATTTCTCTTTAATGGCTTCAATGGCTGCTTTTCAAAGTCTTGAAGGGGAATAACCTCTTTTATCTCCCTTTGGAAAGCCCCCAGTCATAAATGTGGTGAGATTTCAGTCTTTGTGTGCTGCCATAGTGAGTAAACGTCAGCTTTCACCCTGCACCTGCTGCCAGGCTGCACATGTGGCTCCACAAAAACTGTTTGTAGCCACTACCTCACATAAATAAATGACCAAATCCCCTCTTGCAGCAGCCTCAGCACCTATTCCCAGCTCCCTGCCCACCTGTGCTAATAATGACCTCACCCAAAGAGCTGCTGGGGCTGGAGTTTGCCAGATGTGATCCTGCTGGAGTAGGAGCTTTCCCTTCCCTCCTCCCATAGTGTGGAGCTTGTGGAGGTAATTATGAAGAATTAAAATTAAGATGAACCACTTCAAGGTTGGAATTCTGTCTGGTTTTCCTTAGAACATGCCAGAATTTCCCAAAGAGGAGGGAACAGTTCTTTTTGCTGGAAGATGTCCCTGCCCAGGACAGTGGGTAGAAGGGGATGAGCTTTAAGGTCCCTTCTCCTCAAACCATTCTTTGATGGCATAAAAAATGGCAGAATTCGTGATTCTCAAGTTATCAACATGGACATTGGAGGCTGGACATGATGATCTTGGAGGTCTTTCCAACCTTAATGATGATCAGCGGGGCTGACAAAAAATCTTGGATGAAAACTGCCCAAAAAGAAAAGCACATAAGGAAGGAAATCCCAGAAGGTGCTAAACGTATTGAAATAGATGCTGGATAAGATGCAGGATTTTTATCCAGGGGAGTTGCCATTTGAATAATGGACTGTGCACTCCTAGTGGCACAATTTTTAAATCCTTCTGTTTCGGAATGAAATCTAAAAGATTTTGGAGCAGGTTAAAGAGGAGCTGTGGATCTGATGCAGCTGAAACACAGAGGTGGTTGTGGGAATCTTCCTCCTTTTTGAAACTCATCATATCCTTCGAGCCCAGCACAGGTGCTCTGTAACTTCCACGAGGTTGGATACTCTTAGTTCCCATTTGGAAGTTGTTTTTCCCATCACATAAGTTCGTGTGAAAGAAAATAGCTGGCACATATCCAGGAAAAAATATCCACAGACTGTGAGGAAAATAAACTCAACCTAAATGTGTGGATCAATTCTTAGGTCAATATTTGTTCTGTATAATGCTTAGGAAAGCAACACAAGGAAGTAAAGTTTAGATATAATGATACAATATTTAAATCTCATGTTATATAAATTTCTGGGCTTTTAAAAAAATATTTATTTGTTTGTTTGTTTTTTTCCAGAATGAAAGTCCTGCAAGGATATCAAGGCAGCCTTCAGCAAAAGGATCAAGGCATCGCTCCAAGCCCGGAGGAGAAGGTAACCACAGGGAGGATATTGTTATTTCTATCAAATATGCTGGAGGGTTATCGAGTAGGAATAGCAGAAATACTTAAATATCCCTGTCAGTTATTGTCAGGGGTTGATTTGTACTCCCAGCCTGCATTTCTGAATCCTGGATTTGGGATATAGGGAGTGAGATTCAGTTCAGTTTGCTCTCATTCCCCATGCACGGTTGCAGACACAAATTCAGCCTGCTTCTGCTAATTTCTGTGTAATTGCTCTCTAAATGAGCTTTTGGATTTGTCTGCAACTATTTCTGCCATTTAATATTTGTTAAATGTTTATAACAGAGCAAAATGAAGGTTTGAGCCTTGAAATTGTTTTAATTGGGTTTAACAGACAGTTGGGCCAGGCTTTCCAAATAAAGAAATTATTTCTCTGTGGAGGTGCTTCCTTGCAATTATGTCACCAACTTTTGTAGTTAAACCTTAAAATGTTGTGTTTACACACTGATTGGAAAGTAGATTATTTTCAGAACATCCCAAATTTTACACATCAGGAAGAGAGGAATCTTAGCTTGGCACTGCCATATGACCCTTTGTGTAGGAAACCAAGAGGAAGAGCCTGGAGAAACTCATGGATATGGAATGAAAGTGGCTGGTACCCAGAGCTCAGACAGCAGTCTGAGCAGTGTATCTGCAATTTCTGTCTGTATTTCAGTGCCTTTTACCCTTCCTCTTATTTCAGTGATTGATCCTAATTTCCTTCCAGTGCTTCATGCCCCTGTTACTTCAATTCTAAAGAAGTCACTGCACATAAATCACTTTAATGTGTCTGTTCAGAAGATTCAGTGACACCTGTGAATTTATATCTGTTAAAAACAGTCTGTTCTGGTTAAAAATTGGTGCTGTTTAGACTAATGAATATTTTCATACACTTAATTTGCCAGTCTCACTATTATTAATTTATACAAAGAGACCATGTGTTGCTGAATGTCTTCCCAAGCACCCATGTTTTCTTTGGATTTCTGGTTTAGATTTCCATGTGTCTCAGGCAAAATACTGGAGTTACATCAGTCCTGCTTTCAGGATAATGAACAGCCCTGTTCAGGCACCTTGGAAAAAAGCTGGCACTTGGGATCTGAACATGGGTTAATTTAGGAACCTCATTGAGTTGGTGCTCAAAAATTGAAATCTTTATGTCACATCTCCTGTGCTGTGAAGTTTGAATCATTTGGCAGCTGAAAAACTCCTGTCTGGATTCCATTAACTGCAGCCTTATTTTACTACTTAATGATCTTTAGCTGATCCTAGAATTTCTTTCATTTCCCAGATTTGAGTATTTGTTTTATATGGAACTAAACTGCAGGGACCAGAGACACTCCATTTAGGGGATTGTCCCTTTAAAACCAGAATCCAGTTTTCCTGATAAATAGAATACATTGGATGACTTGGCTTTGGGGGGGTATTTTAAAATACTCCTCTTTTCCTGATGCAGCACTCAAATTTTAGTTTACCAGAGTCAGGAATATTTTGAGGCATTATCCCTCTTTTTGTTCTGACACAGTGGGGCTTCCATAGGTGAGTAATCCAGAGGGTAGGAAAACTTTCTGGATGCATGTTGCACACTGGTGATGATGATCAGAGCTTTCTGTTCCAACTGATATTAATTGGAAATAAATCAATGTACAACAGGAGAGAGTGTCTCTTCTCCATAAGCAGATCAGTTAGGGATTTGTACTGAATATTTCAGCTTTCAGGAGTTCAGTCAGCACTCATTTGAAAAATCTTTGTGCACCTTGAATGTGTTTTATTGACACTGAAGAGGGTTTATTAAACTAGGGTAGCCCTTAAAGAAATCCTAGCAGGTATTTAGCATGGCTTTTTATTTTGAATTTTTATTGGCTCTTGGGTTTCATTTGACTATAAAGTGGTTTGTTTCAGGAGCTGTGGACACGAGGAGTGTGGCAGATGGGATTTCAGAGGATGGTGCTGCTGAGCTGCAGGAGAAAAATGAACCAGGCCTTGCAGAAAAACAGAAAGGTAGGGAAAGTTAAAATGTAACTGCCATGGAAAGTCCAGCTGGAGCATTTTGGGTCAAATCCATGCAGCTCAATGATGCAAGGAGGGTGATTTACACTTAATTTGACTGCTGCTGTGTGTTCTAATCACATCTGAGTCATACTCTGCTTTGAAAAATGTCCACCCCCTGACAGAGCAATTACTTTTATTTTCTTTTTCCTATTCTTCTGTTTTCCAAGAGGCAAGTGCTGCACCTGAATCCCTCAGTGGCTTGCTCTCTGGAAGAAGGGAACCTTTGCATGTTGCCTTTTCGTGCAACTATTTGGAAGTCTTGGTGTTTTGGATTTTACAGGATTCCAGAGGAAAATTCCATCTCTGCATTCTTACTTCTCCATTTCCCCCCCAAGCTGGATGTAGCTCCCAAGATGTGGATTTGTATCCAGCTACAACATACATGGAGCCACGGAAGCAAAATGCACAAGGAGGAGCTGAAATTGCAGCAAAAAGCTGCATTTTTGTTCTCTCCAGTTCCAGCTGCTTGAGCTGGATCCCATGGATGTGGGAGTTGTTCCCAGCCCACCTGTGGCCTCCAGGGCCTCATGGCTGTGGCAGCCTAATGAAATATGGATGGATGTTTATGTGACCTTCCCCAGCTGGGAGAACTTCCATGCAAATTCCCTTTCATCTCTTAGAGCTGCCTTGTCCTTTGGAATGTAACTGGGATGGAAAATAAATTTATTTTATTTACATCCAAGATGGATGGAAGAGGAATACCCCCAGGTTCATTACTGATTGGAATTGGATCCCCTGGTGGTGTAAGAACCAAATATTCTGAATCAGAAGAATAATGAAGGTTGGAAAAGACCTCCAAAATCATCAAGTCCAACCTTTATCGTCAGGTTCAACCTTTATTTTATTGACTGGTCTTGATTTTCAGCTTTATTCACCAAGGCACTGTAAACCCTTTATTTTTTAGGTTCAGGACCTTTAAGGTCCCTTCCAATCCAAGCCATTCCATGAGCCCAGGATTATAAAATACTGTTTATTAGCTGAAATAAACTGATTTTCCTGGATCTTTTAAAGCATTATTTCTGTCTGCTTCAGTTATATTTTGTTGCAGAGCACCGAGGCTCTGTATCCAAATTTTCCTGGCCCTGGGAGTAGTTCCCAAGTTCTGGATGTAATTCCTGTTATGTGCTTCATGCCTAACATGATCAGATTGCAGAATAAATAGAACTTTTCCTGAAAAATCACTGTGTTTGTTATTTACAGGTTAATTTGCCAGAGACTCAGTAATATTCCAATGACAAAAGACCAGCATCAAACATAGTTAAAAACTTTTAACAGAAAAAAGTGCTTTTTAATAAATCAAGCCCCTCTCTAAGGCTTTTGTGATGTGTTATAGAATTTTTTAAACGTGATTGGGCTGAGTTTAGATGCTTTGGGTAGATTTCACTCAAGGAGTAGCCACTACCTCAAACAAGAATCCCAGCAGGGGAAAATAAGAGGTTAAGGGAAACAAAAGCATTGAGTGAGATGATGTTATTTTCACAGAGGAGGGAATTAATATTAAACAATATTAAGAAAATTATGAAAATAAAGAAATTTAACTGGGGTTTTTTTCAGTGCAGTGCTAAGATTCAAAATACTGTCACAAAAAAAGAAGAGGTTTTCCTTGCCCAGCTAAACCCCTGTTTATGTTGTTTTGGTTAATAGAAAGAGAAGCAGAGAATGTGGCTCCTGAAAAGCCTGAAAATGGGGAAGCACCTCCTGATGTCCCACCTCAGCCTGCCCAAAGGTGTGTTTCCATCCCTTTTTCCATCCTATTCTGGTCTTAATCCATAAACTGCTTCTATGCAATGCTGTTAAAGTGTTTGAAGAGAACACTGCATTTCCTCTGCACATTCCATAAGGATGGTGTTATGGATAAGGTGAACTTGCTTTTTAAACCCCAATAGATCTATTTTTGCTCAGCAAAGGCTTGTGTTGTTGTGTCACTTGTGAGAAGGATTTGTCCCCATTCCCACTGTTGTTCCAGACGGATTCCCCGGCCTGGCAGCGCGAGGCCGGCGCCTCCGCGAGTGAGACGGCAGGAGAGCACAGAGCTCTTAACCCCAGAAAGGTGAGGACTTTGGGAGGTGCAGAGTGGGTGTTCCTTGGAGCACACCCTTCCCAACTCCTCCAGCATCACCAGTTTGGGGGTGGTCACCTCGGTGCTTGTGGTGGGGACATGTGGAGTCCCCATGCTTGGAGTGTCCAAGGAACGCTTGGGTGTGGCACTCATTGCTCTGGGTGGGGATTGCTCACAGGTTGGACATGGATAGCTTTTCCAGCCTCAGTGATGGTGGGATTCTGTGATATTTTGATGGCTTTTAGCTGAGTTTTGTTTATTCTGGATAGATGTCAGTATTTCCATTCCTTCCCCTCTTCCCTGCGTCTGTTACAGGAGCGGCAGCGCCAAAACTGCCCCGAACGTGATCAGGGAACAGCAGGTTCCTGACGAGGAGGATGAGCAGTTTGTGGTGGAGGCAGCAGAGCCCCTGCCAGAGATACTAAAGGTCTGTTCCTCTTGCAACTTCTTGAACACTTTTCCATATTTTGTTTGGAATGTCCAGCCTGGAAAACAAAAGGGGCTCCAGGAGAGCTGGAGAGGGACTTGGGACAAGGGATGGAGGGACAGGACACAGGGAATGGCTTCCCACTGCCAGAGGGCAGGGATGGATGGGATATTGGGAAGGAATTGTTCCCTAGGAGGGTGGGGAGACCCTGGCACAGGGTGCCCAGAGAAGCTGTGGGTGCCCCTGGATCCCTGGAAGTGTCCAAAGCCGGGCTGGACATTGGGGGTTGGATCAGCCTGGGATAATGGAAGGTGTCCTTGTCTGTGGCAGAGGGTGGGATGGGGTGAGCTTTGAGGTCCCTTCCATCTCAAAGCATTCCATGATTCAATGACCTATTGAAGTATCCTCCAGCTGAATAGTTTTGAATAGTTCCCCATTACAGCAGTGCCAACTTTTTGCAACTAAAGCTCTCTTCCTGCATGTGTAGGAGCCAGAAGTGGAGCTGGTTGAGGATCAAAAGCATGGTATGTTTGCTTTTATCTATATTTATACAGATCTAGAATCAACCCTTGGGTTTAAACCAAATGCTGAACACTTAAAGTGCTGAACAAAGCAGTAAAATCCCTCCTGAGGGAAGGGGTTTGCAACGTTTGCAGGAAAAGCAACTTATTTACCCAGGCTTGCTTTCCTGTGCAGCTGGATTTACAACTGTGTTAAGGACAGATTTTCTATGCATCCTCAATGTCAGCAGGATTTAAAATTCTGCATAAAGCTCATAAATTAACGTTTTTTCAAGTGTCAGGTACAGCTTATCAACTCTGAGATATGAGGTTGCATTTAAAGACAAATTCTAGAAAAGCTTGGGAGTAAAAAGGTCAAATAACAAATACCTCATGTGTCAGTGTTTAAAATTAAAAATAAAATGCTGTTCATGTTGCTCTAAAAATCTTCTGCATTAAAAAACCGAAGCAGTTGGGTTTTATTTAATTGTCTGAATGTTTAAAACTGTTTAGTGTCCATCAATGCTGAGAAAAATCCTCATTTTTCAACAGGTGGCCTGGTAAAAAGAATCCTAGAAACAAAGAAGGATTATGAGGCATCACAGAAATCATCACAGACCACAGACAGGGTAAGGTGGTAATGGCCTTCAAAGAACTGGGAGATTAAATGTTGTAATTGTGACCTTTTTCTTCACTTTAAATGCATTTTACTCCATTTATGATCAAGTTTTTCTCTGTCATGTTTTGTCTTCCTTATGTGATTTTTTCCACAGTTGGGAAAGGGAAGGTAGGTTTTGGTTCTGCTGGGTTTTGTAGGGCTTTTTTGTTGTTTTGATCACTTGTAAAGTGCATGGGAAGGATCTAGCAGAGTTCACAAACTAGAGGCAATACATGGGGGCTGAACCCCCTATATCTGAGTGTCTTCCTGTCACAACGGAGAGCTCTGGCTTTGTCTGCCTTGCAAAGCTCCTGATAGGGGAGGCAGCAAAAGGCAGAAGACTGAGATGGACTTTTGTGATCCCTTGGGCCCGTGGAAAGTTTCTAAATCCATTTTGATGTGCTGGGGAGAGGCGCTGAGGCACTGGAGTGATAAAAGTCTCATAAAATTAGACAAGTACGTGATTTTTTGGGGAAACATGAACTCTTACATTTTCCAATCACAGCTTCTCATTTCTTTTAATCTTAATTCAGTAACTGTATGGTTTTCCTACCTGTATTCTTTTTTAGGAATGGTCTGTAATGTTTGAGTCCAGCTGTTCAGAGAGCTCTGTGAAATCAGAGTGGGGACTCTTGAAGCTGGGACCTCTTGTCTGCCTATTTGGACTTTCCTTTCTTTCCCAGCACATTGAGGAAGCTGGGATGCCAGATCTGACTCTTGAGTGGGAATATCTTCCTTTCTGGAGTTTGGGATTGGCTGAGAATCCAGGCTTGGAAGAAAATTCCTTTAATGCATTGCCAGGGCTGTAGCTGATGAGCCCAGGTAGGGTTAGGTGGGATATTGGGAAGGAATCCCTCCCTGTGAGGGTACTGAGGCCCTGGCAGAGGATGCCCAGAGAAGCTGTGGCTGCCCCTGGATCCCTGGAAGTGTCCAAGGCCAGGCTGGATGGGGCTTGGAGCAGCCTGGGATAGGGGAAGGTGTCCCTGCCCATGGCAGGGGGTGGGACTGGATGATCTTTAAGGTCCCTTCCAGCCCAAATTCCTCTGGGATGATTCTATAAATGAAGAAATGGAATCCTTCTGAAAAGAGGAAAACACCTTTAGATTGCTGCCCAGGAGTGGTTCTAGCTTTACCCAGCTTGCTGAATTACATCCATTTGTTAGAAATGTGCTTTCTTATGGTCTCTGTGGTCACTGAAAAACTTCTGTCTGCTTGGCATGAATGTATCCAATGGGAAAATCTTCCTGCTTGGAGAAATTCTGCCTTTAGAGAATTGTTTGGAGAAAAAGAAGGGTTCCAGGTTTGTTCTGCTGTTTCTGCAGCAGCTCCAAAGCTCATTCCTGAGCTGGTGCTTAAACCCGAGGCATGCAGCTGTCCCTGGGTTTCTAACTAGGTGGTGCTGTTGGATCATCAGTTCCCAGGCTCGGTTTGGGAGGAGCATTAGGAATTCATTAACGCTGTCTCTCAGCACTCCCCCACAGGGGGCTGTTCTGTTTAGTGGTGCGTCCTGTCCAGCACTGGGCATGCAGTGGGATAATGGGGGAGGATTTACACAATCCCATGGATTTCAAGCTCAGGAAGCTTCCTCTGGTGTCTGTACTAAATTTTTCTGGTTGGCTTTTTTTTTCCTGACTGAGGTCCCTTTTTAACCCCTTAAATATTTTTAAATGGCCAATTGTGACCTCTACAATCACCATTGAGTCCTCTCACTGGTTTTCAGCCCCTAAAACATTTATTCAGTGCTCGTTTGTCTTTTGTTGCACTTTTGAAGCCCTGCTCTGTGTTAGCAGTGCTGAGAATAGACAACTGATTCTGGAAAAAAACCTGCTGACTTCCTAGTCCATCACGTGGAAACTGGCCCAAGCTCCTGGAATACCATGGGATCGCCTATCCAAGCAGCTGGCTGCCACTGTAGGAGGTTTCTTTGCTGCTTCTGCTTTTCAGATTATGGTGTGGAAGTGGTTGGGATCCAGAGAGGAGTGTAATTCTCTTGAAATTGTTATCCAGACAGGAGTGTGGTTCTCCTGAAACTGATCTAGAGAAATGTAGTTTTCCTGAAATTGCGATCCAGAGAAGTGTAGTTCTGAAACTGTGATCCAGAGAGGAGTGTGATTCTCCTGAAATTGTGATCCACAGAGAAGTCAAGTTCTCATGAAATTGTGATCCACAGAGAAGTCTAGTTGTCCTGAAATTGTGATCCAGAGAGGAGTGTGGTTTTCCTGAAATTGTGATCCACAGAGAAGTGTCGTTTTCCTTATAGCAGAGTTGAATGGAAAAGCTGATTAAAAATGCTTGGACTGTGTGACAGGCACTTGACAGTTCAGAAAACAAGAGCTGGAGACATGACTGAATCCTGGGAATTGATTTTGGAGGATGGAGTTGCTGTGACAGTAAAAGCCAAAAAACCCAATTTTCCAACGTGGCCTTGCCTTGGGAATGTTTCTCTGTCTATTTAGTTTTCCATCAAACTCTCCAGGAAGGATATCAGGATGTAACTGTATTCCAAATTGTGTTGTGCATCACAGACTAAAATTAAGGGTACTACTGTCTTTTTGGAGTAAGGTATCCAAAAATCCAGGGAATACTTGAAAGGAAACTTGCTTTGGGAAATTCCATCTGCTGAAACCATGGTTATCCCTCTATCTTTCACTAGAATGTTCATCTTCCCTCATTTTATGAAACTATTCAATACATCCAAAAGAAATTAAATGTTTTCCTACTTCTATTCATTAGTCTTTAAAGCCTTGATCTTCTGCCAGATGGGAAAATGAAGAGGGAAAAAATAGTAGGCTGAGTGCTGGAACTTTTGGTTAATACATTATTAACTCCAGTATTCAGTAAAAAAATGATCAATGGATCTACCTGATTTATTGGGGATTAATCAGCCAGAAATGAGGTGAAGTTGGTGGATTAATACTTAATCCAAATGCAACAGTGGTGCCCTCTCAGGGATGTTTCACACCTTCCAGCTGCTGATGGCTGGGGAACATTTATTTATGTTAAAAACATTCCTCCAAAACCCTTTCTGTGCTGTGTTTCCCAAACACGCATTTGCTTTTTAAGGAGTTTTAATAAAGGAAAAGAAGAGAGAAGGAAAGAAAACTGAGACTTTCATCATCTAGGTTTTGCATGTGCAGAAACTTAAAATAATATACAAAATTTTGAGGTCAAACAAAAAGGTCATTCTGGAAATACACAAGATTTTTGCTTCCTTGATTAGCTGTGTTCAGCCTAACAAATTCCTAAAAAAACTTCCTAAATGTATTTGTTTAGAATCTAAGCCTCTAATGTTAACCAGAGAAAGAAACAGATGTTCCATTTTGTATTCCACTTCATTTATTTGATGTGTGGAAAAACGTAGGCAGGTTATTAAATAGCTGAAGCAAGTGGGATAACAGAATTCCCATCTTTGCACTACCAAAAGGGCTTCAGAAAAGCAGGAGCTCGGAGGGTTCTGGAAGGAACAAATGGTATTGAATAGCTCAGCACCTGGGCAATATCAACTCAAATTACCAGTGTGATCCATTATGCACTTCAGAGCTTAGGACAAATCTAATCAGTGCTGATTCTGTTTGTTTGAAGAGCTGCAGGTCATTGATTTTTACATTAATCCATCAGCTGCACAGCTCTGGGTGTGCCCTCCAGTCCAGGCAATTAACAGGCTGCGTTAACCAGCTGCAGTCAAAAATCCCATTATTGAGGTATCTGAATGGTTCCCACCACAGCATCCTGCCAATGTCCTAAGGAATGCAGGAGGAGTTACCTATGGAAGGGTTTTCACCTCTGTGACATCTCTCTTGATGGTGCCCTGACATTAATTCAGTGGGAAATCTCTGGTACAAGCACATAGTTCCTCAAAATTAGGATCTTTAACCCAGCAGCCAGGCAGCACAGGAGCTCAACTGGAGGGAGTGTGTGCTCCAGGATCCTTTCAGTGCTCCCAGCTCTCAGGGAACAGAAATGTGGTCCCCAAGCAGTCATGTTACAAGCTGTGAACACAGGAGCAGGGCTCTGGCCACTCTTGGGATAATCCTGGTGTCAGGGCTCCTTTGTGCCCCAAACCACAGAACTCCTGTCCTGTGGGTGCAGTATAAATCCAAGTGAGACAGCAGATGGGTCTGTGAACACAGAGGATGTATAAAAGTGGTGAGGCAGCTGTGGTTCCCCCCCTGGGAGAGGGTGCTGTATGTAAAGGACACAGCACAGGGCCTGTCACGTCTTTCAAGGAGCTGGGGCACAGCCTGGGGGGAGAGAAGCTGGTTAACACAAGGAACAGGTTTATTCCCAGTTCTTTGTGACCAGGAAAGTCTGCTCTTTCAGGAGAAAGAGGTTCAGGACACAGGGAGCGAGTTCAGTAGTATGAGGAGAGAGGGAAGGCTGGGCAGGACTGGCACCACTGTGGCATCATGGGTGAATTAATGTGATCTGCTGTCACTAATTACAGCTGGAGTTGTCTCCTGGTTTGTCTCCTCTGGCTCAAGATTCACAGGACTGGAGCCCCTCTGCTCTGGAGCCAGGCTGGGAGAGCTGGGAGTGCTCACCTGGAGAAGAAAAGGCTCCAGGGAGACCTCAGAGCCCCTTCCAGGGCCTAAAGGGGCTCCAGGAGAGCTGGAGAGGGACTGGTGGGGACAGGACACAGGGAATGGCTTCCCCCTGCCAGAGGGCAGGGATGGATGGGATATTGGGAAGGAATTTGTGGCTGTGAGGATGGTGAGGGGCTGGGATGGAATTCCCAGAGAAGCTGTGACTGCCCCTGGATCCCTGGAACTGGGATGGACAGGCTGGGTTGGACAGGGCTTGGTGCACTCTGGAATAGTGGAAGATGTCCCTGCCCATGTAAGGGGTGGGATGGGATGTGCTTTGAGGTCCTTTCCAAGCCAGACCATTCCATGATTCCATGATTTTGCTTTGTGTGCTGAATACTGTCCCAAATACAGGAGATTTTGGGAATTGACTTCTCCCCAGGACAAGCTAAATGTGAAGGAAAGCAGGGTGGGTGTGTGGGCTGGGCTGGATGTTCATGGACAGGTGAAAAGCCCAGCTCTTTTTAGAAGGATGAAATATGAACTGGAGGGAAAACCACCACCCTCCAAACACACAAAAAAAATTTTAAACAGGAGATTTAAAAAGCTCTCTTGAAAGAGCCATTCTTTTATGTTCTTGTGGAGCTTTCCAGCTCAGGAGCAGATCAGACTGACTCTGGTAAAGAACATTGTGTCTCCAGCTCCTTGGCCTGTGCCTGAACCCCATACCTGGCATCAGCCAGAAAAGCATCCTGTTCATTTGAAATGGTTTAACATTTACTGTTTCCCCCCTCGTTCTGTGAAAGAGTTTCTTATGGGGATCCCTGGTGGATAGTTACAATCTACTTAAAATGCAGACTCTGTAAAAACCAGGAAAAGAAAACAGTGTTTATGATAAAAAAATATATTTTATACAATAAAAAAGCACCCCACCTTGTTGATTTTGCACTGAATATATCCCAGTTACTCATCCAAAATGAAGTTTCTGCCCTGTCCTGTAGAAAGGGGTGGGGGGAAATGGTGGAGCTCAATAAAACTGTGATTACTTGGGTCTGTTTTCCTAGTGGGACATAATAACAGAGTTAAAAGGGGCTGTAGAAACTATTAAAATGCTTGATGGATGCTTGTACTAATTTGATTCATATTTAAAAAACTGCTAATTAAAAGAAACAAAGGAGAAGGTATATAAAAGTAAGCAAATGCTGTTTCTGGAAATCCTGGTGGTTTCTGGAGCCTTGTTGATATTTTCCCCCTTACTGATAAAAAAAGAAAATTCCTGCTTTCAGATTTCTCAGGTCCCTGCACCCGAGTCCACATTGTGTTCTGCTCTCATTGAGGTAATGGGAAAAGCAGCCCTTTTTCCCAGGAATCCAAAGTAAACATTTATCTTGGTGCCTTATGAAAAACACGAAGGAAAGGAAACGTGTTGGGCCTACAGAAGCGATTCAGCCTTTTATAGGGGAATAATTTATTGATTCGGGGGCTGTCGTGAAAGGGGGAGCTCGTCGAGGTGTAGGGCCTAATGAAAAAGCCTGGAACAATCCAGATTCTGGCATTTTTCTGCCTGCTGGAAATCTCCTGTTACACCTTTGTGCAGAGTGAGCAAAGGTGGCACTCGGGGCTCCTACCGCCCACGTTGCCGGGTTCAGGAAACCATCTGCCATAATTCCAGGGCATTCCAGAGATTTTAACCCATAGCTGGAACTGGGGAGCTGGGAACAGGCACTAATGAATTTCTCTGCCTGTAATTATTTAAAATCAGTGATAGTTGGCAAAGCTTGAGGTCATCATGGTGATAATACTGAGCTCTGAGCTGCAGGACGTGGAGGCGTGGCTCTCCCATCCCTGGAGTGTCCAAGGCCAGCTTGGATGGGGCTTGGAGCAACCTGGGATAGTGGGAGGTGTCCCTGCCCATGGCATGGCTTGGAACTGGATGAGCTTTGAGGTTTCTTCCCACCCAAACCACTCTGGGATTCTGGCATCTTGTTGTTAATGAAACAAAGAAAGAATGGATGGTGATTTTCTAACTTGTGGGATGAAGGACACGATGTGCCCCTTGAGCTCATGTGCCTTCTTCAGCTTGGGAAATCTTCCTTGGAATCTTGAAACTTGGGAGTTCTTACACCACTTCAATATCATATAATAAGTGTTTCAAAGACACCTATTAATTGTTAAATTTTTTTTGTTTTATTTTTAAACAAGCCTGTTGATGCACCTGTCTGAATAATATTTATTAGATTTTTATTCCGAATAGTATTTAATAGATTTTTAGTGGTGTTATGTTTCAGTTCTTGCAATGACAGTTGGCCTTGGTCTTCTCCAAACATGACAATTCTGTAATTCCATGACTGATTTTGGATGGGATAATATTTTCTCATTTTAATCTCACTTTTGAAGTACTCAATCGCACAAAGAATATGCTGGAATTGCAGAGACACTAGAATTAATTTTTCAAAATTTACCAATACACTTTAAGGACTGATTCATCAAAAATATTCCAAGTTTTTTTTGTTTTCACTTGAACTTTTCAAGCAGCTATTTTAGCCTGGAATATTTTGAATTGTGAGCTGGACCTGTGTTTACAGATCTCTATATGGATATATTCCATATCTAAAGTATAAAATTCTGGTTTGCTTCTTTACTGAATTGTGGGATTTTCAGTTCTATTTTATTTTTTGTTTTGATCTTGTGCTTCCTTGTGGAGGAAAGTGTGGCTGCTTGGCCTGTCTAGGTATTGAAAAAGTCATGCCAACATTATAAGGATGAGAAATAGAATCACAGAATATTTGGGTAGGAAAGGATCTCCAAGGCCATTGAGTTGAACCTTCTCAACTGTTGAGNCTGTCCTGGGGCTGTGGCCACACCATGGCTGGCACAGCCCAGGGGCCAGTGGCCTTCTTGGCCACCTGGGCTTATGCTTGGCCCTTTCCCCAACACTGCCAGGGCCTTTCCCAGCTTGCCAGCTGCTCTTCCCTGAGCCTGGAGGAGTGTTCCATAGGGCTGGACAGGACCTGACCCTTGGCCTTGTTGACCCTCAGCCCGTGGGTCCAGGCTGTGCAGATCCCTCTGCAGAGCCTTCCTGGCCTCCAGGAGATCCACATCCCACCAGCTTGGTGTCTGCAACTTCCCAAGAGTGCCCTCGATCCCCTCATCCAGATTGTTGATAAAGACAAAAATATTCAACAGGGCTGGGCCTAGCACTGAGCCCTGGGGAACTCCACTGGTGACCAGTCCCAGCTGGATGTGGCCCCATTCCCCACTCCTCCCTGGGCCAGGCCATCAGCCAGTTTTTATCCCATGAAGAGTGCACTTGTCCAAGCCATAGCCTGCCAGCTTTTCCAGGAGAATGCCTTGGGAAACATTCCAAAACTTGGCATTTGGAAAATAGAAATGAAGCATTTGTCAGGTTTTCACCTACCAACCCACAGATAATGGCCTGGCTGAGTCTTCTCCCTTATGAGAGAGCTGTATGCGAAATAAATTCCTTATTTCTTGGCCGAGCCTTTGGATAATGAATGGTGGGGAGGAGAGTGGTGAGGGTTTGGAGCACTTAGGAGAGGAAAAACAAGGCACTGGGATGTCTTCCTGGGAAGCTGTTGGATCTGATACAGCTCTGCTGATGGACTGGAGCTGCTTGTCTCCATAGTTCACTTCCCAGTCCCACGTGGAAAGTCCAGTGCTGTGGATTAAGCCTTCCCTCTGGCTTTGGTGGAGTTCATATAGGAAAAGGAGTAGGAAAAGTGTCAGGATAGAGAGAGGAGGTTTTGAAATGCTATGAGAACACAGCTCTTCCATCCTAAAGGCCAGCAAAGGCATGGATGGCTCCAGAAAAGCTCTGAATCCTGTGGCTGGTGTGTGGTGCAGCGAGACACCTGCTGCTGCCAGGGAGGCACGGGCTGGGCAGGAGGGAGCTGGAGGCCGCTTTTAGCAGCTCTGCCAGCGCTCGGGAAGCGACTGCGGCAGCAAAGGGCTCGGGTTCGGCAGCATTGGTCACCTCAGCCCAGTTCCTAATTAACCCCCTGGAACATCAGAACCCCCCAGGAAAGGAAAAGCCCCCCAGTAAAGGCAGAAATCAGAAATCCCCAAGCTGTCCCGCGCCGCATGTGTGGCAGAGCACGGGCAGCAGCCCCGAGCGGCGCTCAGCCTTGGGCTCTCGAGCGAAGTGTTTTCCTCAAACGCAGCTCTCAGCGTCCCTGAGCCCTCCAGCCAGCCCGGGGCTGCCGAAATGTGCTTGGCAGGAGGCCCCACAGCCTCCAAAAAGCCAGCTGAGCAAACAGCCCCCGGCTCGCACAGGAAGCCAGGCGCTTGGGAGGAGGGCAGGAGGGGACAGAGGGACGAGTTCCCTGTCCCAGCACGCGCTGCCACCTCCATGCTTGGCAGGAATTGTGCCTGGGAATTGGCTCATCCTCTGGTTGGGGTGGCAGGGACAGGCCTTTCTAGTTGTCTGGCCTATAGTAAACGACCAAAATGACTTTAAATAAACTTTACTTCGAGCTCTGCGTGTCTGGGTTTGGGAATTTGACCTGCAGGAGTGTTGGAAAGAAAGAAAAACAAAGTTGTTTTTTCTTCATGAGGGAGAAAATCCCAGCGGGCTTTTCCTTAATGGCTTTGCTGGAATAAGATTATTCCAGTGTATTAGCAGCGTGGCATCACTTTGCTCTTTTTACAGCATCCTCTTGCTCTTGCTGGCTTTGCCACTGGAGCAAACTCTGTGTTTAAGTTGCAGTGAGCTAAGAGGCCTCAGGAGCTGCACCACAGAGACCCTGCTGGCTGCATATGAGGGAAGTAGCACAAGCCCAAATTCCTTTGGAGTAGTGGAGTTTATGGAGGCCACACCTGCAGCCTGTATGGTTTTACAGCTGTGAACAGGAGTGCAAGGCAGGGAATAACCACAGGCTGTTTTAGCTCTGAAGTGCTGTTGTTAGGAGCATGCTGCATTAGGAGCTGGAAATTCAGATGTGGATGGTGGAGGGAGAGAAGCATCCTGGAGGGGCTGATGCAGAGAACTCAGAGGAGGCTGTGCCCTGGAGCTCCCACACAGCAGCAAAACTTGCTGCTGCTTTCAAAGCTTGCCCAGAGAAGCTGTGGCTGCCCCTGGATCCCTGGAAGTGTTCCAGGCCAGGCTGGATGGGGCTTGGAGCACCCTGGGATAGTGGAAGGTGTCCCTGCCCGTGGCAGGGGGTGGAATGGGATGAGCTCTAAGGTCCCTCTCAATCCAAACCATTCTGTGATTTCACGATTCTTCTTTTCCATTTCACACTGTCATAAACACTTTCCCAGCTACTTCCCAGTTAGTAGTCTCCAAACATTCTTCCTTCAGCTTGCAGCAACAGTTTTCCCTAATTCTGATGCTTTCCCTATTCGTCCCTGGCATTAGGAGAAGCCAATTGTCTCGGAAGCATCCAAGAAGAGGGAGAGAGACTTGGTAGCCAAAGAAATTGAGAAGCTCCAGGTGTCCATTCAGACTGTGTGCCAGAACGCCTTCAGACTGGGCAGGATCGTGGATTACATCCAGGAGGACATGGATGCCATGAAGAATGAGCTGCACGTGTGGCAGCAGGAGAACAGGGAGCACGTGGAAGCTTTGCAGAGAGAGCAGAGGTGAGTGTGGCCAGGGGAGCAGCTGGAGCTGTCTCTCAAGACAGAATTTAGAGGCTCTTAAAACTTACAAACAACGTAAATACTGAACCCAGGGCAGGAGTGGATTCCTAAATCCCAGCCTGCTCTTAGTGCCATGGATTCAGGCTGTTCTGGTGTGAATGACAGATTGTCACCTCTGTGTCTTTGCACTCCTTGAAAACAGAACATCCCTTCTAGCTGTGTGTGTGCTGTGATCTTAAACATGAGCTAAAGATCAGTATTTCTGGAGCCATATTCAGCACAGATAGATCTGCTGCTCCCTGAATCCATGTGCAGAAGCAACATGGAGGGACTCTTAGCTGAGGCCTTCCCTGGTACACAGCAACGAGTTAAATGTGAGCCCCAAATCAGAGCAGTGAGGCACTCCAGTGCTTCAGGACAGGATTGCAGAGTAGTAGCTGTGGAGAAGACAATGCTTCCCACGTGTCCTGGCATTGGGAAGCTCAGCATTGTTTGCTTTGCTTCTGTGACAGATACTTGCAGGATCCCAGTGGGGGAATGCCCATGCAATTCCTAGCAATGTCTTTGGTGATTTATGTGGTGGAAAGGAGGGGAAAACCAAAGGATTTGGAGATGTGATCTTTAGCTAGTGAGCCCTCGAGTGACTGGGTAACTCAGAATGCCAGCAGGCTCCTCCAGGCTGGCATTTCCTGGCTGTCCAGTGTTCCTGAAGATCAGCAAAATTATGGGAGGGGACACATTTGTTTGAAAACCATTTCCTCATTCACTTAAGATGCAACTTGTGTTCATTAGGGTAGGATTTTTGACATTCCTGTTAGTGTGGGGTTGACTGTCCTTGTCAGCAGCTCCTGATGACTCCTTTTTCATATCATGGAATCATGGCATTGTTTGGATTGGAAGGGACCTTAAAGCCCATCCCATCCCCTGCCCTGGGCAGGGACACCTTCCACTATCCCAGGTTGTTCCAAGCCTTGTCCAACCTGGCCTTGGACACTTCTAGGGATCCAGGGGCAGCCACAGCTTTTGTGGCCTTTGTTTCAGAGTTTTAGCAGAAAAACCGAATGAGCCAAGAAGTGATTTTTACTGTTGAATTATGGGTGATGTCCCCTGAACAATATTCCTCTCTATCCATGCTATCAGTGTTGTCTTTGTGCTTCCTATTCCATACTTTCTTTCAGGAAGGGTGGGAACAACTTAAAGGCCAGATTGGATGGGGCTTGGAGCACCCTTGGATAGTGGAAGGTATCCCTGCCCAGGGCATGGGGTAGGACTGGATGAGCTTTAAGGTCCCTTCCAACCCAAACCATCCTGGATTCTGTGATTCCATGAAATAGTTTGCAGCCTTTCAGGTATTGAATTGTACTTTCTTGGAGGATTAAATAACCTGAAGCAGCAGAAAGTTTCCAACAACATCTTGTGTCTCTTCCAGCATCACAGACAGTGCCGTGGAACCACTAAAAGCTGACCTGGCTGAACTGGAGCAGCTGATTCAAGACCAGCAAGACAAGATCTGTGCTGTAAAAGCAAATATTTTAAGGAATGAAGAAAAAATCCAGAGGATGGTTCTTAGCATAAACCTGTCTTCAAGAAGGTGAAAGAAGAGGGAAAAGAAGTGGAAAGAGCCTTGGGACTCACTGACACTGCTACCAAAAAAACCAAAACCTAAATAGCAGATATGCCTTGTTCAGATGTAAACTGTTTAGGGACCAGAACCCTAAAAATTATACAAAACCCCCTACTATTGCATTAATTTTTAGATGTTGATATTATGCAGGATAATTATATTCACTTGAATGCTCAAGTTGCACAGCTATTAAAATAACTTGTTTGTTTAACTGTGAGCTGCTGTTTCTCACTTCCAGAGCCCCCTTTCTCTCCCTGGGCACTTATCCCTTCATCTCCTTCTCCTTTATCTCCCCCAAAATTCCCTCTGAGCACACTGTCGTGATAAATGGGTATTAAAGAATTCTTTTTCCCCCTTAAAGGTTCCAAACTCCTGCAGGTCAGGAGGTTCCTGAATCCTGTTCAGAGCTATCAGGAATCTGATTACGACTGAGTCAAAATGCAATTTGAGCATCACCACGTAAGGGAGCTGAAGTATTTTATCTGCACAGGTGTTAATTCCATTTTTATTGCATAGGTTCATTTGGAAAGGATTAATTTAAGTACCTGTTTCCTCCCCAGTGCATGTCCTCATAGCGTTTTCTACAGAAATAATTCAACTGATTTTTTTTTTTTTTAGTGATCTGCAGATGTCTGTAGCGTTTTCCTAATGACCTCTGGAGTGTTCTGCCCATGAGAGTCCACCTTTAGTGATTCCTAAATCTGCAAAGAGTATTAGTGCAGACACAACTGTGTGACTCTGTGCTGGGTGCAGAGTCTTTAGTCCCCTGCAAGGCTGTTACCAAGGATTTTATGATGTTGTTTGGATCATGGATGAAGTGTTAGTGGCCTTGTTTTTCCTTCTTTGATTGGTCTATCTATGTGGTTTTTGAGTTGTTTTGTTGTTGGTTTTTTTCCTTCATGGTTTCTTTATCTGGTGTCTGGACCTAAAAATGCACCAAATAATCATCATCATAATGTGAGTATTTAGGATGGTAAATACAGACATTTGGAAGGGCGGGAGGCTTTGCTGTGTGGGGTTTTGGAGGAGGTAGAGAAGCATTTGGAGGCTTGGGAGGGAAGAGGAGAAGTTTTCTGATCTCTTCTAAAAACAGCCTGTGACACTGAGCTCCTTGTGTTTGCATGGCCCTTTTTCAAAACCTGAGCTGCATCCCAGGCCTCAACACACAAAGGAAAAGGGGTTAGGATGTGCAGCAGCACCCCCAGAGCCCAGAACTGTTGGTGAAAGCCTGCATGGTCACTTTTCCCTTTGAACACATGGACTGTACACTACAGGGTTTGGTGGGATTGCTCAGACCCCTGCTTTGGTGGTGTTTGTGCCCATGAGCTTCCCACTGGTCCAAGCCATCCCTCAAGGGCTCAAAGAGATTTGTCACCTGTCCCCCAGCCTTTGTCATCCCTCCCACACCCCTCTGCAGGCACCAAATCCAGTGTGGTGCTGCTGGAGCCTGGACCTGGCAGGAAAGCAGGCTAGGAGCACCAGCAGGTGTTCTCCAGAGACATGGAATGATTTCTGGGTTAAACAGCATTTAAATCAGGACTTTGCCTTTCCCTCAGCTGCTCCATGAGGTTCCCTTCAGCCTCCCCTTGTCATGTCCCTTCTGGTGGGCTCTGAGTGGCCTTTGCCTGGTGACATGGCCCACGTGTCCACCTGTCCTTGTGCCTGTCCCTTCTTAGGGTGGGGAGCTTGGGCTTGGAGGCCCTGATTTGGTTCCTGGGAGAACTCAGGAATTACTTTCTGCTTCCTTATGTGCCCATTTTCTTGTACTTGCTGACCAAACATCACTTCAAACGAGAACTGGTTGCTATTAAGGTTCAATAACATTTTAACATCTCACAGCCTTAACTCTCTGGATTCTTTCTGTTTTCCAGGGATGGAACAAAGCCTTGGAGCTGAGGCAGGTTGAGGATGCAGCACCAAAAAAGCAAATGGAGCAGCTGTGCCTGGAGAAGGGGAAAGGGACTCTGTGTGTGTGTGTGCACACCCTGGGCCTGGGAGTCGTGTTTCAGCCCGTGGGTGGTTCATTAGCAAAGGAAACTTTGCCGGAGCGGTGGTTTGGGATTGAAAGCCCTTCTCATTGTCAGCCCCGGCGGCGCTAATGGACCCTGACAGTTCTGGGAAGCAGGATTTGTGTTTCACGACGTGCCTGACATTCTTCTGACATTCTTCTGCCGGGGCGGGGGCTGCCAGCCCCTCTGCCTATGGGCCGAGAATGTTTCTCAGCTGGAAAGGTTGAGCTGGTGGCAGGATCCCAAAGTACTGTGGCTGGGCAGGGAGGGACACTGCGGGGGGGTGACAGGACCTCCCCAGGCCAGGAGGATTCAGGGGCAGAGGAGGCTGGAAGGAAGGAAGGAAGGAAGGAACCTGTGGGATGAGCTCGGAGGTCTCCACTGGAGCTCAGACATCCCTGAGTGCTCTGGGTGTTAGAGGCTGTTCCCAAGGGTGGGAATGGCAGAGGTTTAATTTTGTGTTCAGGAGTGCAAGAAAAGAAGCCCGGAGGGCTGAGGTGTGTGGCACGGGATTTGGATGGGATGTAGGTACCAGAGGGTCCAACTGGGGCTGTGAGGGATGCTCTGCTCACCTGGGACCTCACCAGAGACACCAGTGCCCAGTGTCCAGCTACACTGGTGATCTGAGCTGCTTCCATATCTGTATTTCTGGAGCTGTGCCAGGGGAGGGTTAGGATGGGTATCAGGAAAAGGTTCTTCCCCCAGAGGGTGCTGGGGCACTGCCCAGGCTCCCCAGGGAATGGGCACAGCCCCAGGCTGCCAGAGCTCCAGGAGCATTTGGACAATGCTCTCAGGGATGCCCAGGATGGGACTGTTGGAGTGTCATGCAGGACCATGCAGGGACTCCATGATCCTTGTGGGTCCTTTCAGCCCTGGACACCCTTAACCCAGATTCCTGGTGCCCTGCAGTGTCCCCAGTGGAGCAGAGCTCACTCTGGGACATGGTCCTGCTGGGAATGTGTGGCTGTGGAAGGAGCACGCGTGGAATGCTGTGGAAAGGTTTGTGCTTTGGCCTCAGAGATGCACGCTGAGGGCTTCATGTCGCCCCAGGCTGTGGCTCCAGGCTGGCTGCTGACCTGGAAAAAGAGTTCTACCTCTGCTCCAGTCTCATTATCCTCACCAGCACTGCTGTTTTGGCCTTGAAATCAGGAATTTCCGATGCGTGTATCCCAGAACATCCCATCTCCAGCTCAGCCATGATGTCCTGGAGTCCAGTCTGGGTTTCACTCCCTTGAGCTGATGCCTGCTCTTGCTGATCTTGCTCCAACAGTTCTTTAAATATGAAATACTCCAGTGATTGTTTTAAATCTTTTTTTCTCCAGAGCACCTTGGATCCATCTGCTGAGGAAACAACCACCACAGCTTGATGCTGTAGAAGAGAAGGGTAGGACTATGGCTGTGTAAAAAGGATTTTTGGGAACGTGTCCTTCTCCAGCAAGAGAATCCAAAGGGATGGGTTGACACTGAGACTTACCTGAAATGGCTGGACTCTGTCTCAGATGAATTTGTGCTCTTCCTCCTCCCAGATTTACCCTTGTGGAGGTGAGCCAGTCTAGCACAAGGGATGGATTTGAGATCTGCCAGCCATGGAGTCCCCTTTGGCTCTTGGAGAGCCCCACACTCCCTAGAAAACTCTCTGCAACACTCGGGCCCATCTCTTCCCTGCCCTTTTTTGTGAAAAAACACGGCAAAATAACATTTCCGTTTTCCAGGGAGAAATTTAATTAAAAGGAATTAAGAGGCATGGTTTATAGTTTAATTTAATGTGATGAAAAAAGGATTAGCTCTCGCCCCCTCCTACCCAAATCCACGAGCCGATGGCAGCTGCAAGCCACAGGAGGGAAACGCTTCCCAGGAGAAAAGGAAGATGATTTCCCCCCAGATTTACGACTTGTGAGGCAGAGGTTGCTCGGATCAGCCGTGTTTTATGCCCTGCTGGCTCCCACAGACTTGGCTTTGTTGTGTGCCCAGGAATGGGCTGGGAATGGCTGGGTTTGGCTGCTCTTTGCAGGTCACTTGTGAGCTCAGGTGCCGGCTGGGTCAGATCTGTGAGGAAAGTGCAAGGTGGGGTTTGCCCTCCCAGCTGGTTTCCGCTTTTTGGCCATTTTTTGGCTAGTGAGGAGCATCAGGCAGAAGGGAATGGGCAGAGCATGGCTGCCCATTTAGGTGTCACACAGGGTTCCCCACCACTGCCATCCAGCCAAGCTCTGCTTGCTGCTCCCTGCTCCAGCCCTTCTCTGTCACCAAGGGGACACATGGGATGTGCAGATGGCACCTCTGGAAATACATCCAGCCCTGGGGGACTGTGCCTGCTGCTTTATTTTGCAAAATCCCAGAATGGTTTGGGTCAGAAAGGACTTTAAAGCTCATCTAGTCCTGCCATGGGCAGGGACACCTTCTACTAGCCCCATCCAACCTGGCCTTGGACACTTCCAGGGATCCAGGGGCAGCCACAGCTTCTCTGGGAAGCCTCTGCTAGGGCCTCATCTCCCTCAGAGAGAAGGATTTTTTCCCACTATCCCTCCATTTTAGTCTCGCTCTGCCTGCACAGGATCAGGCAAAGAAGGAAAAGGGGGGACTGTTAAAATACCTGAAATAACAGATACAGATACAGCCCAAATACAGGCACAAACAGAAGGAATTTCCTTTTTCTGGGAAGGACAGCAGATCCTGCATGGCCAGGGCATAACAGGACCTGTCCTCCCCTCTGAAGTGCATTTTGGGAGGTCTGGTACAATTCCATAAAAGGGAATACCCCTGCTCTCCATCGACAGAATATCCAGGGTTGGAAGGGGCCCATCAGCATCATCCAGCCCAGCTCCTGGCCCTGCACCCCAGCAATCCCACCCTGTGCATCCCTGGGAGCATTGTCCAAATGCTCCTGGAGCTCTGTCAGCCTGGGGCTGTGCCCATTCCCTGGGGAGCCTGGGAAGTGCTTAGTGACCATGCCCTGGCACAGTTCCAGCCATTTCCTCTGTGAATCCAAGCAATAACTGCTTTTGTTTGGAAGGCTGAAATTCCTCCCTCCCCAACAGGCCAGAAGAGCCCATTCCAGGTGAGCAGGATACAAACTGCAAGGACTTGCATGGATTTCATGAAAAAGAAATATTTGAACAGAGCCCTTTTTGTTTCAGGGGACTAAGTGGGTCTAGAAGGGAAGTGGGACAGGAATTGCCAAGTGTCTCCTCAGGGATAATAGCCACAGGGATTGCTTCCTGGCCAGCAGCTTTTCTTAGGATTAGCTTAGTGGCAAGAGGTGCTTCATTTCTCCTGTGCTTTCAGGTTTTCTCTGGTTTTTGGGACAGCCCAAGCGCTGTCTGAGCTTGGGAGGAGCTGGGGATCCACGTCTGGGAAGGAGAAGCTGTTTGGATAAGTGGCAGTTGCTCCAAACTGCAGGTTCCAAGCTGCTCTGGCTTTAACTTCGGCAGGGAGAAAGGAAGTTTTCCTGTCCAACTCAAATAATCTTAGCAGTACTTCCAAGGCACGTTACAGGGTTGGAAAGTGCAGTGAACCTGAGGTGGGGCCTGGCTCAGCATCGGGGCCCGGAGCGCAGGTGGGGACAGCAACGACCACGAGTGACACTGATGGCCAGAACACAGAGATCTGGCCTTTCATGGAACCCCTGAGGGATTTGGGCTGGAAGGGATCTTAAGGATCATCCCATTCCACCACTGTCACGAACCGGGACACCTTCCACTAGCCCAGGTTGTTCTGAGCCCCGTCCAACCTGAGCCTTGTCCAACACTTCCAGGGATCCAGGGGCAGCCACAGCTTCTCTGGGCACCCTGTGCCAGCAGCTTTGTCTCATCACATCTTGCTAAAGGCACACAAACAGCCCTTAACCATTTGCGTGATGCTTTTTAATTTTATTTTATTTTAACTGGAGAGGTGGCACTGGGAAGAGAAAGAACCTGAGATGCTTCTCTCCCCAATACCCAAGTTACTCCCCTGACCATCTGGGGTGGGTTAACCCTGGCTGCCCAGAACTCCAGGTTCCCACCAAAGCTGCTTTGTCATTCCCTTCCTCAACCAGACAGGAAAGAAAAATGTAAGGAAAGTCTCATGGCTTGGGATAAGGGCTGGGAGACGTCACTCACCAATTACTGTTACAGGCAAAACAGACTCCACTTGGGGAAATTAGTTTTATTTATTATCAGTCTAATCAGACTCGGACAAGAAATAAACCCAAATCTTAAAAACACCTTCTGCGCACCCCTCCCTTCTTCCCAGCCTCACTTCACCCCTGGTTTTCTCTCCTTTCCAGTGGCACAGGGGGACAGGGAATGGGGGCTGTGCTCAATGCATCATTTGTGGGCTGTGCTGCTGCTTCCTCCTCAGGGGAGGATTCCTCACTCTCTTCCCTGCCCCAGTGTGGGTCCCTTTTCCATGGGGTCAGTCCCTCAGGAACTGCTCCAGTGTGGGCTCCTTTCTCCACAGGGTCACAAGTCCTGCCAGGACCCTGCTCCAGCACAAGCTTCCCATGGGACCAGAGCTTCCTTTGGGCAGCCCCTACTCTGGTGTGAGGTTTTCTCCCCTGACAGTTGCACGTGGAGGAGAGGCCTGCAAGGAGAGGTGATGTTATTTAGGTTGGATAAGGATGCAGAGCCCTTCCTGGGATGTGCAGCTCAATGTACAGGAAGGTTTATTTATTCTAGTCTCACTAAGAGCTTTATTCTTGCTTCTTACTGCTCCTGGCAGGGCGGCAGCTGAATGAAAGTCCCAACAGTTTGGGTCCAAACACAAATGCCCTGACAGGAGAGCAAAGGGATATCAGTTCTGGAGGGTGCTCCAAGAAACCTGGATTGAAAGAGATCACAGAATCCCAGAATGGTTTGGGCTGGGAGGGACCTTAAAGATAATCTTGTTCCAAACCCCTGCCATGGGCAGGGACACCTCCCACTAGACCAGCTTGCTCCAAACCCCATCCAGCCATGATCCTAAGAAGCCTGGATGGGGGCAAGCTGCTGAGCAGAAGAGCCAGTGGAGAGTTTCCAACCATGACAGGTTTTCAGTGTGAAAACTCTGCCTGTCCCCACACATGGGTGGATTGGGATGAGGAGAGGAGAGCAAGAGCAGCCCTGCAGCCAGCAGGAATTCCAGGCCACCCACCATAGCTTTGTGCTGCTCAGGTAACCTGGGAGGAAGGGAAGGTGTTCTCCTCCAGTTTCAGCGCTCCCGAGCTCCCAGCATTCCAGTGAAGTGTCAAGCAAGGGCTGATTTTATGTTCAACCCTGTCAGGCTGTAAACTGGGAGCTCCCATTAATGGGATCCTTGTCTTTGGGAGCCCCAGGTCTCTCACACCCAAATACTGTTCCATTGTGCTGGCTCTAACCCTGCTGGTGGAGCCACCGGGAGCCGTGTGGGAACGCGCCGAGATCGGGGGATTCTGTTCAAGTGTCACTTTCTCAAGTGTCAGGGGCTGGCTTTGCTCTCTGTGTGTGATTGCCGAGAGCTCCAGGAGCACAGGACCACCCCAAGGCTGCTTCCAGAGGTGGGGAATGTGTGTGAACTTCCACTGCTGCCCTCAGCACCAGGCTGGGCTTTGTGGGGAGGCTCTGTGGGATGGCTCCCCATGGGAGAAAAGTGGGCTTGGAGCCCCTCCAGAAGGGAGGAAGCCCTTGCCAGACTCACAGGGCCTGCAGAAAAGGAGATGGTGGGCAGGAGGTTCTGTTGTGCTGTTGGCTTATCACGGGCAGATTCTGGTGCCAAATTAAGCCTTGAAATTTGCCAAGGAGGGAGTGAGGTTCGTGTGAAGTGTCTGATGCCCGCTGGGGTTCACTTCCAGCTCATTCCCAGCACCCAGCCAGAAAATTTGTCCTTATTTTGTGCAAGTGCAAAGTGCCCTTTGTTAAATCAAATAGTGAAGTGTGGACCTGGCACACTTTTACCTGTCCTAGGTGACCACACCTTCACACGCTCCCAGCGCTCCCAAGCAGGGATTAATCAAAGTGGACACATGTTTATATGTGGTCAGCTCCTGCTCCTTTTGATTGGATATTGGAAAAAATATCCAGTCTGGGCTGAACCGTGAATCACAGAATCCCAGACTGGTTTGGGTTGGAAGGGACCTTAAAACTCATCCAGTCCCACCCTCTGCCAGGGCAGGGACACCTTCCACTATCCCAGGTTGCTCCAAGCCCCATCCAACCTGGCCCTGGGCACTTCCAGGTTATGGATTTCCAAGCTGGAGCTCAGAGCGAAGGCTTGTGCCACCAGGAATTAATCCATGGAGGCAATCAGTGGGACAACTCTGCAGGGCAGGAGGAGGAAAATGCTGTTGGAGGCAGCCAGAACCCTGTTTTGGGGACAGGACTGTTCTGGTTGCCACGTCTGGGGCTCTGGGGTGGCTCGGGGCAGTGTGCTCCAGTGACAGGAATGAGGATGGGCTCAAACGGGACAAGGGATGTGTTTGTCAATACCTGGGAGAAGAGAAATGGCTCAGGGAAGCTGAGACGTTATTTCTGGAGCAATGGAAAGCTTTTTAAAACAACTGCCTGATTACTTTGACTGCTTGATCTTACAGCCTACTGTTATTTCTTTGTGTTTCATTTCTCAAGGTTCCCTGAAGAGCAGGGAGTGAAAAATCCAAGGAAAACCTGGGATATATTTAACAACCTGTGCTGGCTTCTCCTCCAGATCCCAGCAGCCCTTTCAAGGTCACTGGGATGATCCTCCTGATCCACTCATAATTAGTGATGGACTTGCCAGCATGAGAAAAAAATTCCATTTTTATGGAAAAGCTCCCACTGGCTCTAGGAAAGGCTGGGGCAGAGCCTGGCTGGGGAACCACAGGCTCTGTGCCACCCATGGCCTGACAGCAAGGCAAGGAAAAGCACCTCATTTTCAAGTCTTTGGGGTGCATCAGGGTTCTCAGCCCATGGCTGGGCTCCAATTCTTTCCCTGCAATGTTTGTGGCAGCTCCCATGCAGCTTTTTTTTTCCTTTGAGTTCCACAACAAGAAGTGTGGTTAAAATTTTAATTTTTTTTTTTTTTTGAATAGGGAAAGTTTCTTGCCTGAGGCCAAGCGCAGAAATGTGGAATGGATTTGGATCAAGCTTACTTTTTCTTTTGGAATTTTATTTAAAGAGAAAAAAAAACAACCAACAAAACCCCAACAAACTAGCACCTCGGGCAAGAGCTGAAGCATGGAAAATTTTTATCCCAAAAGGTGGATGCTTTGTGAAATTATGAGCGTGTGAAAACAGGTGGTTAAACTGAAATGGTTTCACAGATTGAAGTACAGAGGGTGCTACCAAGAACCTGCTATAAATCCTGGAGTGAACCCTTCCTGAAAGGCAGAGGCAGGAGAACAGCCCATCAGCGAGTAACCCGAGCCACCACCGAGCCCACAGGCGGCTGCAGAACCGCGAGAGAAGCCAAGCAAAATGGGGAGAGGTTTTTGGAGAGGTCACTGAGGGAGCCAAGCCCAGGCACAGCCTTAAAACTGAGGCTCCCAAACGACACCCCTGTGATGGGATCTGCCTGGGCCAGATTTCATGGATCCAAGACCTGCTCAAGTCAATGGGAAGGTCTTGGGAAGGCTGGATCAGGGCCTGAAAAGTGCAGCCAGGAGGAAAAGTGTGTAAGGACAGGGTTGCAGCATGTTGCTCGGTGGAGGAAGGGAATGATTGGTGAGGGGGCAAGGGGGAATGGCTTTGAACTGAAAGAGATGAGGTTTAGATGGGATACTGGGAAGGAATTCTTCCCTGTGAGGGTGAGGAGGCCCTGGCACAGATTGCCCAGAGAAGCTGTGGCTGTCCCTGGATCCCTGGAAGTGTCCATGGCCAGGTTGGACAGGGCTTGGAGCAACCTGGGATAGTGGAAGGTGTCCCTGCCCATGGCAGGGGGTGGGATGGGATGATCTTTATGATCCCTTCCAACCCAACTCATTCCAGGATTCCATGATCTGTGAGTGAAAGCCCTGTTTTGGCGGATGGATGTGCCCACACGTGTGTGTTTGTGCTCCAAAGGATGCTTGACTCCATTTTCTGCACTGGCAGGCTTTTGTCTTCCCACACAGACTGTTTTCCTGCTTCCCTTCACACACAGATTGCTTTCCTGGGTGCTCATGACACACAAAGAATCTCGTTTTTCCCCTTCTGTCTTGCCCCTCCACACAGAAGTGCAGGACCCTCCGCAAGGTGCCCCAACTCATTCCAAAGACTGTTGGGTTTGGTATTAGAGCCCTGCCAAGAAAACCTGCAGTGGGAAGCATCCAGCAGCCCTGCTGGAGCTCAGCAAGGAGTGAGATGCTGCTCCCAATCCCCATGGATCACCAGGAATGAGCTGATTTCTGTTGGGTTACTCCAGTGTAAGTGTGATTATGAAGTGTTACGATACACGGTCTGCAGAGTTTTACAGCTGGGTCTTAAAGGGATCAGAAAAAGGGGAAAAAGAAACCTGAAAGGGGGGCTTAAACTGGAAGCCAGGAGTGTGGTCAAATTAAGGAGTGTGATGGCAGTGCTAATTAAAACCCCTGGAGAGAAAGAAGGAGGAAATTACCTAAATCCCAGCACTCCCACAGGCTGGTTCTTAGCCAGGGACAAGCCTGGGAGATGGGAAATAAAGCCATGCAGGAGAGCCAGCAGGGAAGTATCAGCCTTGGAGAAAGGTATTTTAACCCTTTTGGTGGATGGAAGCCTTCAGAGAAGGTCTCAGTCAAGGTGGAGAGCTGCAGCCTGCTGTGCATCCAGAGGATTTCCATGGTTTCTTCTGGCATTAGGCACTAAATCAATCCTTTCATTGTCTGTGGGAGGAGCTGGTTAAAAGCACAAACCTGAGGTGTCCCCTGGAGTCAGTGTGAATCTGCTGCAGAGGGATGGGATGTTCCAGCCTTGGGCTTCACATTCATCCAGAGACTTCTAGACCCTGGCCCTAAGTTTGGCTTTTCCCTTCAGACCAGTCCAACTGGAGAGTGTTTTGGAAACACCAGCCTCACTGTTCCATGTTTCCTCTGTTCCCTCTTCCTGTATTTTAGGAATTATTCAGGTGAGCTGATCCTTCCTGATCATAGCCATAAATTCTTCACCTGCACTGACAAGGGGGAATGTCTTTAAACTGAAAGGGAGTGGGTTTATTTCAGATATTGGGAAGGAATTCTCCCCTGTGAGGCTGGGGAGGCCCTGGCACAGGATGCCCAGAGAAGCTGTGGCTGCCCCTGAATCCCTGAAGTGTCCAAGGCCACGCTGGATGGGGCTTTGAGCAACCTGGGATAGTGGAAGGTGCTCCTGCCCTTGGCCACAGTGGAATAGGATGAGCTCTAATGCCCCTTCCAACCCAAATCCCTCTGTGATTCCACGGTTCTCCTGCATTATTGGCCTCTAACACTTCCTGCGCTTTCCTCACGTGTGTTTGGCAGTGGAAATGTGGCAGCACATTTTGTGGCACTGGAAGACTGGCTTTCCCCAAATTAAAAGTGGTCCTTGCAGACTCATTTGTGGTACCACTAATGCACTGTCTGGAGTGAGAAGTGGAAAAACTCTGTCACCACAATGAGGAAGGAACCAGGATAGGGTTTTGGAGCTGGCAGAGCTGATCCTCCACGCTCTGCAAATGAAATCGCTGAATTCCCTGGATTTTCTTCAAGTTTTTTGCCTTATGCCTAAAATGGGCTTTTGTTCCTGGACTTAAAGGCCATGTGGATGTGGCACTTGGGGACATGGTTAGTGGTGGGCTTGGGAAATGGCTGAACTCGGTGGTCTTAGAGGGCTTTTCCAGCCTAAGCAATTCCATGATTCCATGCACAAACCCAGGCTGTTTTTGCAGTCTTACAGTCTAGGAAGGCCAGCCCCAGCACACGTGTTCCATCAGCAGCCAGGGCACACATTGGACACTCTGGAGTGTCCAATTCCTTGTTATTATCTAGAGGAAAAGCTGCTTTTGCCCCCCTTTGGCTGCCTCAGAAGCCAGGCCCTTTTCCTCAGGTGAGGGAAGCTGCTCCTGGTGCAGCTCCCAAGGGATCAGGATGAAGTTGGGAGGTGGAAAAACATCAGCAAGCCCAGAAAGGAGGAGTTTAAGGGTGACAAAGGGGCCATGGGCTAAAGTTTCCAGTTTTGTCGCTTCCTAAGGGAAAGAAATAAACACTGAAACCTGAGCAAAGCCCCTCCTGGAGGATGCATTTCCTGGGAACTCTCACTCTGACGGCTGGGAAATCCATAAGGTTTTTCTTCTTGGAGCTGGGACACTCCAACCAAGCCCTTGGTTAAATAAATGACAGTAAAAATAACTCACAAACACAACACCCACACCTGGAGCAGCCCTGAAGGTGAGGTGCCTCTTTTGGGGGGGCTGTCTGTGACCCCCCTGTGAGGAAAATCCAGTCAAGGGGGAGTAGGCCAGGTCCCATCAAGATATGGCTCACAATTCCACCAGGAATTTCATTTCAGAAGGAGATACCAGGATTTTACCGTGGCTGTCAGCAGCATTGTCCAGGTCACGCTGCTGCATAAAAGAGAGTGTTAGAACCTGGGACTTAAACGAAACAGATTTCCTATAGGAAACACACACAAAATTACTTTGCTTCTAAAGTTACTTTTATAGACGTTTTCCCTGAGAAATATTTCTCCCTGGAAAAATAAATTCACAGGATGTAATTAAAACAGTTCTGCGCTTGCACTGGGCTGCCCCCCTTTAAGTGCTTCACCAAATGCACCAGCGAGGAAAGGAATGAAAGGCAGCTTTGTTGGGATCTATTAATGACAATCTGCATTAATTAGAAAATGAGACATTGTTCTCTTGGTTTATGGCTATGAAAATAGCTGGTAATAAGGCTGAGGCTGCCATGCTCGGCCTTTGGCTTGTCTGTGCTGTTGTAAGGCCTTGAAAAATCTAAATAATATTTGATTTGTCAAATCCTGACCTGATAAAGACAGCAGGAGTCAGATTCCATACCCTTGGATTCTGGCAATAACCAAGTGCTGGTGACTGGGTTGGTTTGGTTGGGTTTTTTTTCTTTTTTTTTGCCATTTTCTTTAGGTTTAGCTTTTCATTAGACAAACAAAAGTAAGAGTGAACCGCATTGTATTGGAGCTTCACTTTCACTCCTTGAGGAACAAAGCCTTATTAGGTTTGTATGGATCCCTCATTAGGGATAATAATTATCTCTGCTCGTCTGCCCCACCCCAGCGAGTGGTAGTAAAACCACTCACTTTTTGAGTGCCGAACTAAGTGCAGAAATAAAGCATTCTATGATTCTGAAAGCTAAAATCTCACCTTTCTCGCAGTATTTAAAGTTTTTATTGCCATATTGCTGTCCTGATCACAAGTAAAACATTTTTATGTCCTTCAGGCACCACTAGCTGTATTTTCTGTGTCTCTCAAGCACAGCAGGCTGACATTTCTAATGTATCTCCACTGCATGACCTCTTTTTGAGTGGAGAAACAGGAACTTGGGGTCACTTGATAAAAGAAATGTTGCGTCACCGGTGGGAGAGACGCTGTAAAAAGGACCATCAGAGCACTCAGCGTTATTTTTTCACAGAATCATGGAATTTGGGTTGGAAAGACCTTAAAGCTCATCTCATTCCATGGGCAGGGACATCTTCCATGATCCCAGGTTGCTCCAAGCTGGCTTTGAACACATCCAAGGATCCAGGGGCAGCCATGGCCTCTTCGAGCAACAAGCCTGGAAGCTGATTTTTGGTAACACGAATATTTTAAGTAGCGCCCCTGGAGCTACTTCCAATTAAAAAGAGAGGCAACATAAGCAGCGAAAAATAACCTGGAATACCTTGAAAGAGAAAGGGAGGGGAGGGAGGGAACGTGTGGCGCTGAGGGTTAATTTTAATTTCTTAATCAGCTCTGTGAGTGGAAGCCAGGCTGGCATGGGAGCGGGGAAATGTTTTCTGTTCACACCCTACCTTGGAGGTGGGCCAGCATCCAGGGCCTGCTGTAAAACAGGCAGGAATGCCACTGCCTGGAATCCCGCTCAGAATTCCTGCACCCCTCCTTCCCAAAGACACCTTTCCTTGCTTCCTCAGGGAAGGGCTTGGAGCCCGCAGCACGCTCGCCTTGCCCCCGCGGAAATCGCGGCTAAAAATTACTTTGGGGGTTTCTATTTTTAGCACTGGGCTTTGAGCAGGGCAGAGGTGGTTCTTGCTTTGGTTGTTTTCATTAAATCTCTCCCTCAGCAAGGCAGCCATGGGGCTTCTTTCCCCCTTTTTGTTTCTCCGAGGGCTCCGTTCAATAAATACACATCCGGCTTAATGAAATTGTGCGAGGCACTTCCAAGAGGAGGATGTTTATTCTTCTCTGCTGGTTCACTGAGCCTGCTCCGGGTCCTGTGTGCCCAGAGAGCTGCTCCATAAAGAGACCCTTGTGCCTGGGTCAGCCCAAAGTGCCTGCACTCGCTTGACACTGGGATTCTCCAGCTGCGGAGCAGGCGGCCGGGCAGCTGTATTTTCAGGGAATTTCGGGGGGAAAAAACCGTGCTGAGAGCACAGTGTTAAGGTGGGAAAGTCAAGCACTTGCAAGGCCAGAGCAGCCTGGAGAGCTGGCTTAACTCATCTGTTTATGTCTCCTATACTGGCTGTATTTTCTCCTTTTTGACAGATTTGTCACCTTCATGCTTTCTCCACGGATGTCCAATGCTGTGGAGCTCCTGATGCCTGTGCCTAGCTCCCAAAGCACCTCCTCTGAGGGAAGGTGGAGGCGTAGATGCTGCCATGGGGTTCTTGATGAGCCTTTTGTCACTGATGCAGGTTTCTGAGGTGGTTACTCGGTGTCGATCACACCAAATCTTGCAGCAGACTTTGTTTAAAACCTCACTCCTGAGGCACTGGGAGCTGCACTCTGGGCATGGATCTGGACTGCCTGGAATGCCTCCATGGGTTGGACTGGATGATCTTGAAAAGTCCCTTCCGGCCCAAATAATTCTATAATTTCTATGGAATATTCACTGTTTGATGGGTTGGACTGGATGCTCTTTAAAGGCCCCTTCCAGCCTAAACTATTCAATGATTTCTATGAAATATTCACTGTTTGGCCTCTCTGTGTATGTCAGAAACGCTGGTTTGGGACACTTTGGAGCCTGGCAAGGTGCACATTGGATGGACCAATGTGGAAAATCTGGATGCATTCCAATGGGCAGGAGTTCAGAAGGATTCCTCTTCCCTTGGAGCCTGGCACTGAACATCCACAGAATGTTCCAGTTCTTTGTCTGAGACACCTTCAGCCAAAGCCACCAAGGAGAGGACGTGCCACAACTGCAGTAAGTGTTGGGAAATCAGGACTCTGGCCTCTCCTCATCCATAGCTCCTGATCTAAAATTGATTTTGCAGAGCATCAGATTAAAAACAATGCCTGCCCTTAGTCCTTTCATTTTAGCTTCCCCATTTGATGGGTTGGAAGGGACCTCAAAGCCCATCCATGCCACCCCCTGCCATGGGCAGGGACACCTCCCACTATCCCAGGCAGCTAGAAGCCCCATCCAGCCTGGCCTTGAAGGTGGCTTTGCCGAGGGCAGCGGGATCAAGTGGACAATGGTCACATCCAGGGAAAGAGGAAGGGACATGGAATCGTAGAATCTCTGTGTTAGAGGGGACCCACAAGGATCATCAAGGTCCAGCTCCTGTGCATGCTGGAAATGAGCTTTTCTCCTCCCCAGCTCTTTTTTTTCCCCCACTCTTGCTTTTCCTTGAGCTATTTCTCCCAATAATTCCACACGAATGCTGAATGCAGTTGTTCAAGTGGCAAAACAAAGAGGGAGGGGGTGAAAAAAACCCTCACCAGTCTTATTTCCCCAAACAAAATCTGAATATTTTTTGAAGAGGGGAAAAAACCCCACCTAGCTAAAAATATAAATAAATCCCTTTTGTCTGCAAATCCCCTGATGGGAGTGGGAGAGGTTGGACTGAAACATTCCTGAGTGACTCATTCGTGGGCAGCCCTTTGGCCTGGATGGAAACTTGTCCTCAGCAGATTTTCTGGTATTTTCTAACCTGCCTGCAAGAAGGTGTTTCCTTTGTGGACTGAGGTAAAGGAGGCGCCTGCTTCTCCTTTGATATTCCCACGTCTGCCATCAAAGGATGGCTGTTTTTCCTGGAAAACGGTGATAAAAACTCCATCAGTGTTTTCCTTCCCTGCCTCCAACCTGTTGATGATGATGATGGCCCTGGGAGAAAAATACCTGCAGCTGTGCTTGATCCATGAGCTGAGAACCTGTGGCTGGATCCTCTCTCCTGCTGGAGACACCAGGCTGATGGATTTGGGTTCTGATGGATTCTCACTCTTGAGGTGTTCCCACAGGACAGCACACGAGGATTTCCAGAGCCTTTCATGCCCTTAAGGGACATATAAATGATGGGAAAACAATGGGAGAAAAGCAGGGAATCCTGCTCTCTCTCAAGCAATCCCATAATTGAATTGGGAGTAATAAAAGGGACATGTAGGACAATCACTGCCCCATTTCCTTATCAACAGGCACCGTCTGGGCAAGGCTGAAAATCCTAACCAAAATTCCAAGGGTCAGAGGTGGTTCAACCCAAAATCCTCTGGGCACAACCAGTAGGGAATACTCCCTTTTTTGGGCCATTTTCCCTTAGTGGTGTCAATCCTGGTGGTTCTTTACTCAGTTTTAGCCCTTTTCCCTCACTGTCAGGACAGACTGTCCCAGTTTCCTTGGGAGAACTGCAGGGTTCTGTTCAACTCTGTCTCATGATGATGATGGTGATGATGATGGATGGGATTTTCTAGTCCCTGCCTTTCTATGCTGTTGCAGTATAATCTCCACTCCACACCCTCTGCTCTCTCTTGGTCAGGATTGAAGGAGCAAAGTCCAGGACACCTGATGGAAGGTTAAAATTCAGCTGGCTGATGCACCAGTGCTGCCTGTTTTCCCTCAGGACAGAGGTATTTAGGCCCATTTGCAGCAGAATTAACTTCCTGGACTCCAAGCAACCTTTCTCATCTTTGTCCTAATGACATCTTGGATGCTAGAATTCAATTCTTCTCCCATCTCTCATTCCTGTTTTCTGCTGTTTCTGCCTTCATGTCCACTTCAGGAATGACACCAACTCCCCAGAAAAACCATTGAGCTGTGCTAAAAATGAGGGAATGAGGGATTTTCTCCCCCACCTCTTTCCCCACAGATGCATTTATCACTAGGGCAACTTCACTTGGGAGTTCACTACAAATCCAAGCCGATGGCTTAGATCCAGGCAGGGAGAAATTTTATGGACTGAGCTAAGCGTGAATTACACTTCTGGTCATGGAAGGTTTTATTCCCTTTTCTCTCTTTCTTTCTTTTCCTTCACTGTGACCCTGGCACCGAAGCAGTTACAAATGCAAAGTATTTCATCATGCAGCTTTTTTCTGCTGCTTGGAAAGTTCTGGGAGGATTTAAAAGGTGTGGTGCCCCTGGAAAAGGACGTTGGAGGTGGTGGTGGTGGCAGGACTAACCATTGGTTTTAGCACCAGGTATAAATCATTGCCCTTTTCAGGCAAGGCTCCCAAGATGTCCACGTTTATCCAGGAATGAGAGGGAGGGAGGTGCATTTTCTTCTCAGTTTGGCACTAAATGCAACCCCTGGCTTTATTCCAGGGAGTGAAAGCTGTGGATTAACAGGAATTCATCCCTGCTCCCTCTTTTCCCCTTGGCCACATTCAGGTGAGGCAGAGTGATGGATGGATGGATGGAT